>PYHW01010844.1:144118-159902 GCA_013186435.1 Turdus rufiventris
TTAACCCCATCCACAGATTTCCTAAATCCAGGGATCCATGGGAGTGTAGGAACAGCTGTATTTTCATATAATCATGAAATGTTCAGCTGGAAAAGAGCTCCAAGATCATCAAGCCCAGCACCAGGACCATGTTCATCATTAAACCATGTCCCAAGTGCCACATCCATGTTTTTCCAGTTGTAGGGATGGTGACTCCACCACTGCCTTGGGCAGACTGTTCCAACGCTTTTGGAGGAGAAATGTTCCCAATATCCAATCTAAACCTCCCCTGGCAGAGCTTGGGGCCATTCCCTCTGCTCCTGTCCCTGTTCCTGGAGCAGATCCCAAATCCCCCCGGTGTCCCCTCCTGGCAGGGACTTGTGCAGAGCCACCAGGGCCCCCCTGAGCCTCCTTTTCTCCAGRCTGAGCCCCATTAATGTGGTACCTGGGTAGATTCAGACCAGAGGAGAAAAACTCCTTTATTCTGAGTGACCTCTGTGTCTGGTGAGTGAGAAATTTCAGCTGGCACTGCAGGCTGAGGGCCTGAAATGAGACACATATATACCTGTCAGGGAAAATAAGCACTCATTCTTCCAAGTTTATATTGAGATAACTGCCTTCAAAGCTGATCTTAGCACTCAGAAGATTCCAAACAAGAAACAGGTTTTGTGTGTCTTCTCCTCCTCCACGCTCAGGGGGAAATAATTCACTGAGATGAAAATATTTGCACACAGTCCTGGTTAATCCTCTTTGGAACTGGACAAATAACACACAGGGAATGATGGATGTGATGAGTTTCACCATAGTTTTTTCCTAAATCTCCCATGTTTTCTGATTTCTGATAAGAAATTAATCATTGGATGTTCTGCTAAGGCAGTTGCAAGAGGAGGGTGAGTTGCTCACCTGTTTATTGTCCTCGTGTCAGGTCCTGCAGCCAACACAGGCTTGTTTTTGGTGCTGAGGGACTGTCACTCCTCTGTCCAACCCCATAAACCACAGTCAGCACCACAGACTGGTGCTTTTATCTTTTAAAAGGTTTTCAAAAGCTTCCTGCTTGCTACCTCGCTGTAACTCATCCTGCTGTTTTTCTTCTGTCACTTTTCCAGGTCCCCCGCCAACAGCAAGCCCAGGATCCTCGTAAGTCCTTTCATGTCTCTTCTGTGGGCTCATTAATCTTGCATTTCAGCAGTCAGAAGTTCATTTGTCATTCAGTGTGACAGGAGCACTCTTACATTCTGCTTTTTAAGTCAGATAGGATGGTAATTTATGATAACTGAGTTATCTGTCTCGCAGTTGTATTTTCATGTTATCGTGTCAACTCCTATTTCTTACCCCAGACTTCTTAATTTCCAATATTATTACCTTTAGATCTTCTGGTGCCTTCAGTCTGTGAAGTAATTTCAGGGCACCTACAGGTACTTCATCCATGTCACAGCCCAATCTGGAAAATATTTATCACTACAAGCAGATTTTACTACCCAGGGGCTTCTTGCTGATTTTAAGGGTCGTAAACTGTGCCTGTGTCTCTGTACCTGTATTAATAAAGTGCCTGAAACCTGAGGATTTAAAGACTGAGGAGGTGGGTGGGAGCAGAGGCTGTTTGTACCACAGCTCCCTGTGTCCTGGAGCTCAGGTTTGGCTCCTGCTGCAGGGTCTGAGCAATTCCCACGTTGTATTTTGGCAGTGGAGCTTCTGTCTTGGGCACTTTTGGAGAATATTCACTTCTATCTCTAATTTCAAAATAAGATCAAACCTGCTCACCTTCGCAGTGCCTTGCTGCTCTCAAGTGTGATCTCCAGCTGTCCTGAGTTTTGCGCTGCTGTGTCCAGCTTGTTCACATCTCACTTTGTGGAAAAATATTGAAAATCCTCCTCTCCTGATGAGGGGAGGGAAACACAGAACCAACAAACCAGAAAATGAATCCATTAATGCAATTAATGCAATTAAAGGGATGCAAAACCTGGGGATGTGAATGCTCCTGGCTCTTTACGGAACATCTTCCATGAATTATTGCAGAGGTTGTAAAAGAGAAGCATCTGACCACAAAAGGATGATGTAGGATGCCCTCTAATGGAACAGCCTAAAATGTGGTTTTATCTTCCCTTGAGGAGGTGCCTGCTGTGGAATCCTGAGCTTTGTTTTGGGAGGGGAGCTCTTGACTGGGATTTCAGCTCAGTGTGGTGACTGTGGGCTTCTGGGTGCTCTGCGATTTGGGGGCTGTTGGGCTCTCCAGCACTTTAGAGACTTAATGAATGAGGTGAGAAAATGGGGATTTTGTGCTGCTCCCACCTAGTTTGGGGTTTTTGAAACGCGTGGGGTTAAACAACACATCCTTGGAGGTCAGAACCCAAGTGAGAGCAGTGTGAGCACAGAGTGCTGGGCTGGATTTGCACTGTCTAGCCACTCAGGATTGCCTCACTTTTTGAAACAAAATGCTTTTGGAAACCTTTTTTCCCCCATTTTTAGTTTCTGGCAGGGTTTTGGTGGTTTTTTTAATCCCACTTTCCAGAAAAAAAAAAGAGTCCCACAACTTTGCCAGCTAAAATACACACGGAGGATGTGAAAAGGTGCAAAAAAAAGGGAGATGTCCTCTTAATTAGTTGATTTTATAGTTGTGCCTTATAGTTTTGTGACCAAAAAAGATATTTAATCACACTTCAGTTGCATGCTGTGAAATGCAGGAGGGAAATTGCCTCAAATTCTGGGTTTTTTTTGTGTTTGCTGTTCCTTCCATGCAAAGAATATCCTGGGGATTGGATTGTGTGACTCACTCACATGCAGCCTTCTCCCTGTACAAGTTGAAAAATGAATTTGTAGCTATGAAATTAATTTTTATACTTTTTTTTTTTTTCCTGTGAAAACCAAGCCCATCTGTGCCAGTTTTCAAGCTCTAGGGTGACAGATGAAATACCTGGTTGACGTCCCTCATCATCCTCCCTCTGGGGAAATTTTGCCATTGGGAATAGTCTGCAAGTTGGGTCATAAAATTCAGAACAAAACTGATGGCGAGTTCCTGGGCCCACTTTTCCCTTGTCTTTATCAGTCACCCATGAGTGGAAGGTTCTGTTCATTTACAGATTTCATTTGAGGATCATGTTTTTTAAAAATATCCACACACTCAGCACTTTTCCTTCCATAATTTATAGGTGCAGAGCTGTGCCCTGATGTGATGGCAGCAAAACAGATTGGCCAAGTGTGAATGTTAAATGATGGTTTGTGTGAAGGGAGACAGGCAGGGACAGAGAACACAATAATTCATGTGTGGTATTTTTGCTGCTTTCCCTAAGCTGTCTCAGAGGCAAAAGTCTGATTTGGAAATCAGTGTGAGGCAAAGGCAGCAGTGCTGTCCCTGAGGAGCCCAGGGGTGGGCAGCCCTGAACATCCTTCCTTTAATTCTGCCCTGTTGGACAAGCTGTAAAACCTTGGAATCACCTTCCATGGTCCTGCTCTGACTGAGCTGGGAGAAGCTTCTTTTGTTTAAAAAAAACAAAACAAAACAACAAGCAAGCCCTACTGGTGTTTTGTGAATAAATCATTCTTTTATCTTTGGGTGCTGCAGATGCAGGGCAGCTCAGGGGATGTGGGGAGGGTGTCAATGCTAATGTTCCACATCTGGATGTGTCCCCAAGAGGCAGCTCCAGGCTCTCCAGCTGCTGGAATAATTTCCAAAACGAGGATGGTGTCAAGGGCATAGGGTGTCAAGAGGGGTCAGGGAGCTCTGGCTGGAAAAAACAACCCTCAGCTGATGCATCTCCTTTTATCCATGAATTTCTGAATTCAAACACAAATTGGGCTGAATAATTTTGGGGAGATCGTTTTGGTGGCTCACTCACGTATTTGTGCATTGCTCTGTGTGTTGTGCACACAAATGTGTCACAGAATCCCAGAAGGGTTTGGGTTGGAAGGGACCTCAAAGATCTAATTCCAAAGATCTAATTAGGTTGGACCTAATTCCATCCCCCTGCCATGGACACCTTCCCCTAAACCAGGAATTTGCACATTGCTTTCCCAAAAAAACCAGATTTTTAACTTTATTTTTGAAGTTCCTGTGCTCCACATCCCTTTGGAAGTCACTTTTTATCCATTATCCAATGGCAAGGATGTCCTTTAGGGACACAGAAATGTGTGTCTGCCCCTCAGGGGTGGCTGCAGAGATCAGAACCAGAGCACAGCAGATTCCTGGAGATGAGAGAATTCCATGTAACAACAGAGATGCTTTGGCCTGGGAAATGGTTTTGGGCCCAATCTTTTTGTTCTTTTTGTCTCACTCTCCATTGTTCCCATTACCTGGAGCCTTGGCTTTGTGCTTATCCCAAACTTTTCCCACTGCAGGAGAAATCCTGGGCACAAATCACTGAAATTAGAGGGGGTGGAGCAAGAACTTCCACAAGAGCTGTAATGAAAACGAAAAGGAAAATGCCGGTTTACATGGGCTGGGGTAAAAATGAGCTGGAAAAACCCTGCTGCAGTGGAATCCAGTGGGAAGAATGCAGGAAAATGCTCTGTATTTAGTATTTATTCTGCTGGGAGGTTTAACCTGGATGTGTATGGCAGGGATATATTCCCAAGTGGAATCTGTGCAGGCTGTGCCAACAGTTCTCTGGAACAGTCCTTTTGTTCTTCATGGAGCCACTTCTATATATAAATCTCCTAAATATGGCATTGTTTTGTTCTTTATTTAACCACTGGGAACGAGGAGAGGGGAAAAGAGGAGACAAGAGGACTGTAATTTTAAGGAGCATCTGATTCATAAAATGAAATGGGGTTTGTGATTCCCAGAAATAGCTTGTGAAACCACAACCCCCCCTGGATTTTCCCATCTCTTTCAGTGATTGAGATTCTTTTTTTAATTTTTTTTTTCCCCTAAACTTTCAGCTAAACACATCTGGGTTTTTTAGTAAAACAGATCTTTTGGACAGTGGCTCTGTGTGCCAGCATGGTTCCTGCAACAAGAAAATGTGTAAGCACTGGCCAGCATCCAGGTGAGGCTTGGCCAACTGTGTGTGTGATTGTGGATTTCAAAGAGGAACACAGAGACTTCCCTCTTTTGGCCACAGAAAGTGAAATTTAGAGAAGAAAAAAATGTCAGTGAAGAGGCCAGAACAGATTCACTGCTCCAGCAGCATCCTGAGACAACATCCCTGCACTCTGGCTGCCAGGTTTGACTCCTGGAATGTTGGAATTCCTGTGCCCCACGTTTTGTGGCTGGCACAGAAACTCCCTCCTGCTGTTCAATGATGGGAATTTGAAATGAGGACTGGACCCAATTCCCAGGTGTTTTGGTGTGGGATCTTTTACAGTCCCACTGTGTGCTGGTGCAGCAGCTCATTCCTGAGAGAACCCTGAAGTGGGATATTCCATGCAGAGGCCAATATAAATATATTTTAGGGGGGAAAAAGAAGCCCCCACGTGGTGCAAGGCTGGAGCCTGAGTGGCTGATGCTGACACAAACCATGTTACATCCTGCTGCATGACTTCATCCCAGGCCAAAGAATCCTCATTTCCCAGGGGCTCAGGCAGGTTATCTGCTGGGAGCTGGCCAGGGTGGGATGGGAATGTTCCCAGGGAGAGCTGGCCCTGTCCCCTCCAGGGCTCTTTGATCTGCTGCACACTTATCTCTCCTTGTCTCACCTTTCCTGCTCTGGCACTGGGGACAGTGAAGTGCCTGCTGAGGGTGCACAGGTTTTGTTGTTTTTGTTTTTCTTGGATTTTCTTGAGCGAGCAAAAAGGACTGAAAACCTCTGTGTGAGTGTGATACAGAATTTAGGAAGGCCCAGTTGTGTCTTGTATGAAGTGAACTGGCCACAGAGCCTGTTCCAGGGGGTTTATCCACCTCAGGGTACTTAGGTAGCTAAATATACACCTTATCTAAATACACACCTTATCTGGGAGTCCCAGGCTCCTTTGCCTCTTCACCTCCCCTTATCTCCCAGACATGTGGGGAGCTGAGCCAAAGCAAGATTTAAGGTGTGTTTGAGGGGCTTGAAGAGCCACTGGGCACCTGCTCTGGGGGGATCAGCCCAAACTATTGCAGGAGTGGCCTGGAACAGTGAAGAGAATGGAATCACAGGAAAGGACCTTAAAGCCCATCCAGTGCCAGCCCTGCCGTGGCAGGGACACCTCCCACTGTCCCAGGCTGCTCCAAACCTGTCCTTGGACACTTCCAGGGACCCAGGGGCAGCCACAGCTTCTCTGCTCCTGTACCAGGACCTCCCCACCCTCCCAGCCAGCAATTTCTTCCCAAAATCCAACTGTTCCTGTCTGCTGTGGCCCTGCATCACCTGCCAGATTTCATGTGAGCAGCGCTGCAAACAGCCACAGTCCTTGCCATGAAGTGGCTTAAATTGTGTTTTGTTGTGCTGTGGCGAGCCTACAGAAAAGAATTTGGCCTGGAGTTGGGTGAAAGATTGACCTTAGAAAGTGGTTCTGACTTTTGAAAGGGTGTCTGATAACAATTTCTGCAGATTTCAGCTGAAGTGTTCCCTTATCTGCGGGCAGTGCAAACAGAAACCCTCACTGCCCACACGTGGCACAGGGGAAAGGCTCAGCCCAGCCTGGAGACAGAGCTGAATTATCTGAAAACAAATTAATTACAGAGGTGTCAATATTTTTTTAAGCAGGGAGTGAAGTGCATTAGAGCTGGGCATGGGGAGCACCAAGGAAAGACAATGTGCTATTGAAGAACTGCCTTGGTTTTCCTTTACCCACAGCAGCTACAGATGGGAATAAATGTTTGGGGTGCAAGTGGAACACTCCAGGCAGGATTGGAGGAGTTTGGGACTTCCATTTCCACCAGCCTTTCACACAACAGTCAGTATTCCCTGGCCTGGCATGTGGGATTTGTGGCCAGATCCTGGAGACTGAGGGGGCTGAGAGTGAGGATAACACTGAAAGAGGCATTTGTGCTGTCATTCTATCTTTATTGCTTTTATTTATATATCAATGACTTTATTTATATTCATATTTATATATATAGCAAAACCTTATTGCCTTTTTAACCCTAGATCCAGGAAATTCTCAAATTCCTCACAGGGTCCTGGTTATTCATTGGACTCAAAGATTTTTCCCAATCTTTGTAAATCTATGATTCCAAGGGGACTGATAAGTAAAGTACAGATATAGGATAAATTTTCCTTTCTCTAATTGAATATCTCAGTTATCAGGCTTTCCACAGCGCTAAAGAAATCCTGTGATGACATAATTTAACCCTGAGTTACAGATTCTGTGCCTGTTTTCCTGATTTATTTAAATAGGAGCAAAGTGCGAATCATTTTGAAGTTTTTGACAACAGAAAAGCAAAAAAATAAATCAGGAAAGGCTGGGAAGTTGCATTACTTCTGCTGATCATTTCCTCCAGGCTGTTGTGTTCATGGAGATATTGTAAAAAAATAATAAATATCATTAAGCCCAGCTGGCAGTCTGGGTCTGACTAATAATAAACCCAGTCTTGTGAGTTAAACCAAACAGTCAAACCTGCCAAATATTGTTCCCATTAATGCCTCTGTGTCACCCAGAGCCTTTTTCCCCTTTTCCCACTGGTCTCCCTGAAGAAGTTGGCTGGGTTGGAGTTCATCCCCCAGCACAGGGGACCTGTGTTCCTAAACTCCCCACTAAGGCTGCAGCAAAGTCTGCTTGGAAACAAAACTCTCGGATTTGATTAAAGATTCTGAGCTTCCAAGCTTTGGTTTTCTTGCCCTGAGGCCATCAGGCATTTGTCTCAGAAAATAAAAATGGCACAGCCCCCAGCCCAGCAGAGAGGGAGATGCTGGCTGTGCTTCAGAGCAGAGGCATAATCTGCTTTTCCCATATTTCATGTGGTCATTCCAGGTAACAGCTCTTTTGAAGCCAACCCCAAAAAAAAAAAAAATCCCTCGTGGAGCTGCTGAAAGTTTGCAGCAGCACTTTGGGCCAAACCACTGGGATTCTGTGAAGCATTCCAGTGTTTGCTCTTTAAGACAGTTTTAATAAAAAAATTCTCGTTTAGCTCTAATCAGAAGGACATTTTAAGTGGCTTAGAGGGATTTCTTTGAGCCTGAAGGTTGTGAGGAAAAATCTGACAATATTACAGTGACAATGGATTTCAGCCATCCTGGCCTGGGTCAGGTTTCAGTCCTGGCTCAGCAGAGCCTGGCTTTGGAAGGGCTTGGCCTGAATGTGTTTTGTGAGCTCAAAGAGGACAAATCAAAAATGATGTTTTAGAGGGTCTCTGATTTTTGTTATGCTTGAGACAACACAGGAAAATTACTGATCTGTTGTTTTATTTGTGTGTAAATCCATCCCAGTTCCTTCTCCAGAGGCCTTTCACTGCAGAGTTGTTAAAACAGAGGTGGGAAGTGGTTTTTTGGGGACAAGGATTGTATTTTACAGTGGAAAATACACCTCAGTCCCAGGCTTTGGGAGCTCTCTGTTCTGGTTTGGGGGTTTGCTGGTCTACCTTAAGCAGTTAAAAAATAAAATACAATGAAAAGTTAAATTCTTTGATACCAAGGTCCTTGATTTCCCTCCCCACCAGCCTGTGGGGGGTTCAGAGTCATTCCAAGTGCTGGAGAACACATAACTTGAGTTTCTCTGTCTCCACTGCCTTTGTTACCCAATGTTTTACTCCTGGGGAAGGGTGGAAAGGGCTGCAAGGAAGGAAGAAGGGAAATAATTCTGTAACCTGGGTGCTCGTGGTGTAACATGGTGTCTGCCTGTGATGAGTTCAACATAACTGCGTCAGAAAAGTGACAAATGAAATTGTGATTTAATTAGGATTGTCTGAAAGAGAAAATGGAACATCTCTCACATGTTTTACTTCAAACCCTGCAGGGTTTGGTGGCCCAATGCTGCTCCAGAACTTTCCTGGGAGTGGCTGGGTAGAAGGGTGGGATAAAGAACAATTCACACATTTCAGAACCCAGTTATAATATCTGAGGTCACCTCCAAGGTACACAAGGTTCCCCTGTGCCACAAGACCTTCAGTTCTGAGCGAAATCTCATTTAAAGGCCTCTGATATTTCTGTGCTCACGGTAAAATCTCTCACACGAGCCAGCAGTAAAATCTCAGTGGGCAAATCTCAATCTCTGTCTCATTTTGTTCTTTTACTTCAGTACCCAGCTGCTGCTGATATTCCTTAAAAAATTCCACTGCTGCTCTTTGCATTTTGTGTTGATGGGGAACCAAGGAAAGGAGGGATCTGCTGGAGGTTCCTCAGATCCAAAGCTCAGCTCTGGGCACAGCTTCAAGCAGGTTTTAGGTTTATCTGCCAGTGGGCTGGAAAACGAATGAAGATGAAACATTTCAAACGTTGCAGTAGTGAAAGCTCCGCTTGCTTGTGGTAGGAATTACTCAGGAGAACAAAAAGGAGGAATAATCAGAATAATTACAGCCTTGCAAGCTGGGGGAGAGGCAGCATCTGTGGCTCTGTGGGATGGATTTGTTTCCTGTCCTTGGCGTTCTTTCAGCCACATGAAAAGTCATCTCTGCCTGCCTGAAAATCCTTTCTTTGCGTAGGCACTTTGGGATTCTCCTCCCCCTTCAGACTCGGTGCTGAGCTTCGCTTGGTGCCTGCTGAGACATCCCAGGCTGGGCTCCAGAGCTGGACCTTGGCTTGGCCCTGTAAATCTCTGTCCCAGCTGGAGCTGCAGAGCTCCCTTCCGTCCCAGCATCATGGTTTGGGTTGGGAGGATCCTTGGAGCTCGTTCCCTGCCAGGGACACCTCCCACTGCCCCAGGCTGCTCCAACCCAGCCTTGGGCACTTCCAGGGATGCAGGAGCAGCCACAGCAAATCTGGGAATTCTATTCCAGGGCCTGCCCACCTTACACAGAACAATTCCTCCCCAGTATCTATCCAAACTCATTCCTTTTCAATTTGAACTCATCCCAAGCTCAATTGAAGATTTACTCCAGGTTTCTGCAGCCTTCAGGAGAACCAGTGCTGGTTTATTCAGCTTAGTAAAATCMTTAAAAATGGGAATAAATCTGTAGTGACCCAAGGGGCTTTTGTGACTYCAACAGGGTGYAAAAGCTTGGGAATRACTTTTCCTACAGGGATAACATCACTGCTCAGCCAGCCCGTGTGYAGTTCCTCACTCCCAGCCTGTGYAGCTCCATCACCAAGTCCTGCAGTGCAAGGGAGAAGATTATAAGGTGTTACATTATTTATCCTGATAATTAAAACCACTCCTGACGTCCCAACTCTGCCTGTTCAAAGCAATAACCCCGGGCCACCTCCAGTACTGTAAAAGGAGTTAATCATCCATTTCTGAGCGTGTCAAGTTTATTGATCTTGTTAACAGGAAAACATGTGTGGTTACCTGGGTGAGGAAGGAAAGCACTTATCATCTCAGCTGCTATTTGGATGCTGTTCTTGGTGCCTGAGCCAGCCCAGAGCAGTGCTCAGCAAAAATGAATCACAAATGTTACCCTGCCCCACTTCTCCAGCCAAATTTCTGATGTCGGCGAATTTGCTTTCAACAAATAAATTTTCTCTCCATCCTGATTTTGCTCCAGATGAATGGACACATTCTTTTGCCCAAAAAGCACTTTGCAAGCCGGTCCCCTTTCAAGGCTCACAGCTGCTTTAGAGATTTGGAGCGTTTAAAGTGAGAAGGGACCATTGCAGTCCCCACTGCTGCAGAGCTTCTCTCTCTGGGCATGGCTCAATTCTGATTTTCAATTCGCTGGGGCACATCTTTGAGGAGAAAAACAAGCATGTCATGTTGGTTTGATCTGTCTTTAACTTCTGAACATGCTCGTGCATGGGGTCAGATGCCCCTTTAGGATCCTGAATGTGCAAACACTCTTCCCTTCACAGCCCAGCTCCAGAGTGACTCTGAGAGATCTCTTTTCCATAAGCTCCTGGGAATTGTCCCCAGCTCTGTCACCACCCCAAATCCTGCCTTGTTTGGGCTTCATTCCAGCCATCCCACTGCTCTGGCTCGGGTGGTGCAAGGCCAGCAGTGCTTTGGGTTTTCCCAGCGTGTGTGTGAGTATGGGCAGCACACAATATCCTGCAGAGATCATGGAGAGGTTCCTGGGATGGAAATTACCTCAGCCTGCTTGTGTTTAAAAGATTTGGCTTTAGCAATTCCTCTCTAATGTCTTCTTCAGCTACTTTTGGAACAGAAACTGTTTTATTGCATTTAAATGATAAATAAATGCCTTTAACCTGTGTTGTTGGTGACAGTCCCACCATTTCCATCTTGTGACAAACAAATATGAATTAGAGCAGAAACTCTTCACCTTGGAAGTGAAAGCACCATAATGTCTCTCTGGCACTGTTGGCACCTCTGGTAGTTTTGGAAATCTCCTTGTCTGATCTTTTGCTCCTCATGGTAATTTTTCAGCATTTATTTAAAATTTGGTGGTGTCAGTGTTTCCTCCACCACAGGTACCAATGGATCCGAGTATCAGATGAGGATTTGTGTTCCCATCTTTTGGAGACTGGGAAGGAGCAGGAGAAAATGAGAGAAAATGTGATTCCAGCAGTGCTGGATGTGAGGGAAGGCTCTGGGGAGTGTTTGGGCCACCAGGAGCTGGGAATGTTCCAGACTCTGGTCTCAGCTGTGGGGATAAACCAGAGGAGCTCCCTGGGCTCAGCTGGGGGTTTCTCCATCAATGTCAGGGATTGTCACCCCATCTGGGCACTGCAGACACACAGGCACTCCTGCTCCTACCAAAATAAAGTTCCTTGCCTGGATCAAAGGAGCAGCAGGGTGGGAATATCAGAGTTTCTTTGATTTTCAACTCTAAATTCTCTGCTGCATGGATGGGGGGTGTGCCTGCCTTTTAAATGATGTTTGGCTTTATCCTGGAATTTTTTATGCAGTTGCAAAATCCATGTTTTGTATTACAAGAGCACGATAAGAGTGAGTATTGATCTGAGAATTTCACCTACTCTGAGATAAACTCCAGCTTTTAAATTTGATCCAGTGCAACTGCTGGAGTGTGCCAGGACAGATGTTTTTAAAACAAGGTTCTAGAAACAAGTCTGTTATCTTAAATAATATTTTTCTAGGGGAAGAATGCATTAATATCAGCCATATCATCCAGCTGAGCTTATCAATACCAATTAATTTCAGATTTGCAGCTGAAATGTTGGTGGCACAGGTAGGAAGTCTGGCAGACATGCTTTAATTTGCATCAAAGCAGCCCAATAATCACGTGTAAAATGCCTTAAAAAACTGTGATCCATTCCCAGTGCCACATTAACATAATTCCTTCTGATGCAAACCTCCAGGGGATTCCTATTCTCAATTGCTGGCACACTGGAATAATAAAATAAAACGACATAAAGCAATTGGGATTTGGTGTGTTGGGAAATATCAATGAATTCCATATCCTAAAACTTAGGTCCAGAAAAATGGGTGCATTTTCAGCCACATGAATTTTAAAATGTGCTCGTTGTGGGGGGTGAAAAGTGGTTTTTTCACTTGAATACCAATTATTGGCTGTAAAAAGACTTTGATGGGACTGAGTTTCAGATCTTTTTTACAGATTGGGCTTTTCCTTGAGTTGCTCAGACAAACAATTTCAACTTGTAGAGTTTCAAATTGGTTTGCCTTGAAAAATTAGATGTTTCCAACAAAAAAAAAAAAAAAAAAAAAAAAAAAGGGTTTAGAATTTACTTAATAATTCTTTTAATGCTGCTGCCAGAAAACAGGCAGGGAGGTGTGTTGGAACATATTCACTTTTTTGGGCTAACATGAAGAGGCACTGACTGGCTGGGTTTTTTTTTCCTTAGAAACTGAAGTTTTGAGAGGGATTTGTCCAATTGTTGAATACAAATCTGCCAATTTTTCACATTTCTTTCCTCAAAGCAATATTTTCAGAATTTAGGGCTGGGCATCCTTCTCAAGGCTGACCAAAATGTGAATAATTGAGGTCTAAATTCTGAATATTCCGACCTTAGCTCATGAAATATGAGTGCTGTGGTCCCAGGGTGGTTCCTGCTTCGCTCTGCAGCCTCCAGAGAGGGGGAAAATGTTTTGAAGGAAAACAAACAGGTTCTCTCTGTGCCTTATCCCATTTCCATCAGGGCACAGAGGGACAGTCTGCATTTCCACTGGAGCCAATTTTGCCCCGGTGTTTGTTGTTTTAAGGGGTTTCCCTATCTGCACAAGGATCTGTTCCACAGTTCCCACTTTGGTGTTGGTGGGGATGCCCTTTAAAGCCCTGGCAATTCCCAGCTGAGGAATTTGTGTGGCAGGGGCTGGGATTTATGGTGGAACTGCAGTTTTTTGTGAGCTTCCAAATGTTTTCACAGTTGTGAGGCTTGAGCAAAGCAATTCAGTGAGACCAAGCGCTAAAAATGAGTTTGGCTTCACCCCCAGCTGGGGTTTGTGATGCTCCTAAACCCAACAATCCCAACTATTGAGGGAAACTCTGAGTTCCCACCTGGGCCAAACTCCTGGCAAGGGGCTTGAGGAAAACCTGCTGCATTTTCTTTAAATTTTTTCTTTAATTTTCTAGAATTTCACAGAGCCATAGGATAGGGAAAAGCCGTCTGAGATCAAATCCAAGCTCCCCCAGCACAGCCCCACGTCCCCAAGTGCCACATCCACAGGGATTTTAAATCCCTTTCCATGAAAAAATTCTCCCAATGTCCAACCCAAACCTCTCCTGGCACAGCTTGAGGCTGTTTCCTCTCACCCTGCTCTCTGAGAGCAGAGCCTGATCCCCCTCCTGGCTGCCCCATCCTATCAGGGAGATCTTTTTATCTGTGAAATAAAAAGAGAAATAAAGCAGCTCATTTTGGTGACTTGGAGCTTGCTGTTATTTTTGCAGCAATTGTGGACTGCCTTTATTGATGGGTGCAAATTTCTGGTCAAATAATAGCTTAAACAAGCTAACATTATAGGTATTATTTTTAATTAACTTGTGCCGAGGCATGTGTTTCGCTTTTAATTCAAGTGTCAGGTTTGTGAAGTCTGTTTCTCATCATGCTTAAGGTTAAAATATTAGGTCACCAGAAGAAAGAACTATTTGAGGCACAGAAGACAAATTAAATGTTAGGAGGAAAGAGAGGGGAGGGAGGAGCAGAAATAAAGCTGTGATTCCAGAAAATAAGGGAAAGCAGGAAAGAGTTAGGGAGAGATAAAATGGGCTGGAAGTCATTTTGTGGGGTGCAATATTACAGATTTTTCTGTCAGTTTGGAAGATTCAAATCTATATTTGCATTGTCCTGACACCCAGGAAGGGTTGGGGTGTTGCTTTCCAGAACATCAGAATCTGGATTTTCAGAATTTAGGGCTGCGCAACCTTGTCAAATCTAACCAAAATGTGCATAACTGGGCCCTAAATTCTGAATATTCCCTCCCAGCTAGGAGAGATTCGGACAAAAAAACCCTGAAGGATGTGGCCAAGCTCTTCAAGGAGGACCCCACAGCTCCAGGAGGGAATCCAGCAGGAGGGAGGGGATTTTTTCTGGGGCTTTCTCCCCTGAGAGAGCACGTGGAATTTTATCCCTCTTGACTGCTCTTCAAAAACATTTCACTTTTTTTTCCCCCCCTCTGCATTTCAAAACTTGGATGAGCTGAGCTTCCAAAAGTAACCTGAAAACAGCTCTGTCAAACAAAACTCCAGTGCCAGGGGTTTCCTGCCATTCCCTCATCTCTGAGCCTGTGATTTGTTCATCCTGATGTCAGGAATCTGCCAGGAAACATCCAAAGCTGCTCCCAAGGTTGTTCCCTGAGCAGCTGCAGCTGCTGAGCCAGCCCAGGGACATTTCAGGTGTTTAGGAGGGAATAAAACATCTCTGAAGCTGAATCTCAGGGCTGATTTGTTGATTTTTGATCAATATTTTGCTCTAATTTGTGGCCCTAGTGTGGCCCCAGTGCTGGTCTGGGCTCTCTGGTGCCATCCCACTGCAAATCCATTCAACCAGCATCCCAAACCCAGAGGAATTCTGGATTATTTCTCCATATCTGGCTTGGAGGTATCATGTCAAAGCAGCCATCGGTCTGAATAGTGAGGTAACAACTAAGTAAAAGAATTCCTAAACCAGATCTCTTTTAATTTTTGGTATTTTTTAGAATGGTTTGGGTTGGGGATGACATTAAAGATCATCTTATTCCAGAAGCAGGGATACCTTCCACTACCCCAAGGTGCGCTACTACTACTACAACAAATATTATTATTATTATTATTATTATTATTATTATTATTACAGCATAAAGAATTTTTTGCTTTCTGCCTCTGCTTTCCCATCCCATCCCTGGCTCCCCTGTGCCTTTACGGGGGTGACAAACAGCAGAAGCTTTTATTCCCCAGAACTTTTCCCTAAATTGCACAGTGACGTGGAAATCTGGGCAGTTCTCTCCTTTTTGCAAAGTGAAATGCAGAAATTTGATGAAATATTATCATGAAACAGAGCCAGCATGTTCCCATTTTCCAAATGAGGCACAAGCAACTGGGTTTTGCTCTTTGGAAAGTATGAGAGAATTTTATTCATCTGTTTGCTTTAGGGGAGGTCTGCCAAGTCAAAACCTTTTCATTTCATCTTGTGTGAAGCTGGAACACGAGGAGGGAACAAAATAGAATTTATTTAACAATGCACAAATAATTTATACAGAGAGGGGGCACTGGGTGTGCATAACCATAAAAATAATTTATTGATACACCTTGGAATTAATGGCAAGAGAAAATGTCTTTCAGTGAAAAAAATGTCTTCACCCAGAGCCAAGGAAGAAAGAAAGAAATAAAGAAAGAAAGAAAGAAAGAAAGAAAGAAAGAACGAGAAATCCATAGGGTGTGGTAGGAATGACCACACAATTACAGCATCTCTGGAATATGAATTTTTAATATATTGGATTGTAAAAATAA
>PYHW01010844.1:211318-221568 GCA_013186435.1 Turdus rufiventris
CCATGTTGTTTAAACACAGAACTGTTCTTTGCTCCCAGTTCCTAAAATTTATTCTCACCAGCACTTGTGATGGCCATGAAACAAGGATTTCACATCCCAAACTCCAGAGAAGTGATGGAGGTGAGCAGATTTCACTTTTTGCCCTTTTGGCTTCCTGTTTAAAACCCAGAACACCCATTTCATCCTTCCAAAGGATTGCTCCAGCAAATCTCAAGGAGTGCAGGTAAAAAAAAGCAGCTGCAAAATTTTATGGTTTCTGAGATTTAAGTCTTCATGGCTTGTACACAATTTCAGTTTATTCCTACGGATTTCCCTTAAACTTTAATAAAATAACTGAGGCTTCTCTTTACTCTTGTCTCTACTCCCTCATTAGCTGCAGTGCTTATAATAAATAATTAGGAATAATTTTGGAGGGGTGTGGCCATAGGTGCCATCAGCACTGACAGGGACATTTGCTGTTTTTTTCAGAGAAATCTTTTAGGAGCAGGGAAGGGACTGGATCCCCTGGTTCATCCCAGACAGTTTGGACTGTTATTAATCAGCCTGTAAATGAGCTGCTTAATTAGCAGGTAGGCCAAGCAATTTAGAATTGACAGTTATAATTTGAGTGCAGATGTAAAAAACTCTTTCTCCTATGGCTGGATTTTTTTTTTCCCATTTCAGGGATATTTAATTGATCAGGCAAAAAATGTTAAGTCTAAAGTGAGCATGTTTTTATCTCATATTTTCCATCAGACTGGAAAATCTTTTATTTACCTTTTAACATGACAAAAATCACTGATTCAGGTACATCCCAACATTTCTATTGGCAGATTTTGCTGTTATTGGTAATAAAATTAATGATTTTCCTTAAAAGTGGCCCTGATTCCATCGAGTTTGCAGTCCTGGCACAGGGTAGTTGAGAGAGATAACACAGAACTAAAAGTTTGCAGGGAGAAATTAAACAAAGAAAAGTAGGTGTCACATATAGACACAGAGCAGTGATGGTATAGGGAATAGATTTAAAAGGGTTTACATGAGAGGAATGCAAAAAAATGCAGCAAAAGCTGTCACAAAACAAAAGAGCACCGTGGTCTTAAAAATAATGTCCAAAAAAAGGACAAATATATTGATTTTTTTTTTAAATTCTGGATACTTTTTTATAGCCTGGTTCACTCTGATAGCATCCCCCAGAAAAAGGCAAATCCTACATTTACACTCAGCTCTTGCAAGACAGAGATATTCAAAACAATCTAGTTTTTTTTTTGTTTTGTTTTTTTGGGGTTTTTTTTGTGTTAATAAACATTTTCTTTACTTTCCTTGACTTCTGCAGGTCCTAATGAGTGGTGAAATTCCAAACCATGGAGCTGGATATATGGAAAAGCTAACTACCTGCAGATTGTGTCATTCCAGCATTTATTGAGGTGCACATTAAACATTCTTAAAAAGGTCATAAAAGAAAATTCCCCTTCTTGGCTGCCTAATTTCAGAGGCCATAACCAGCTCAAGGTGTTCCCAGGCTCGGGGTGGATCCTGTTGCAGCCTGGCTGCTAAAGGAATTCCAGATGTGCTGGGCCAGAGGAGGAAGAGGATGGGGAGGAGGAAGAGGATGGGGAGGATGTGATGCCAGCACAAAACTCTGGATTTTAGCCCTTGGGGTTTTTTTTGGGATTATATTTGAGGTGATGCTCAATGGGAAATGCAGAGCTCGGTGTCCAGGTTTGGGAATTTGGCTGCTGAGGGACACAGCCTGTGGACAAAGGTGTCTCCTGGGAAGATGATTGTTGGGACCCTGGGCACTGAGAATTTTAGATTTTCTGTGCTGCCAGGCACTGAGCCCCAGGAGAACTCTACATTTAACTTGAGGACGTGGAGAAACTTCCAAAATTGAGTGATAGAATTAGGATCACTGATGTGTAATCTGAATAGAAGTGTGCAACAGCACAGGGTGGAAAACTTGGAATTTGGGGTTTTAGAATACAGTAACAGGTATAGGACAAGAGAGAGGTTTTAGGGCAGAGGTTTCTTCTTCACCTTCTTCTTCTTCAGGGGTCTGGATGAGTTTTTTGTGATTGGATGGAAAACGCTGCACTGCAGATCATGGGTGGTTATTGGGTCAAAAGTAAAAATAATTCAGATGTTAGTTCTTGATTGGACAGTTTAGGTTTAAAAGAATTTGTGACAAGTGAGATCACATCACAGAATTTAAGGGTTTAGAATACAGTAATATACATAAAGCAAGATGGAGGTTTTAGGGTGGAGGTTTGTCCTTCTTCATGGGTCTAGGTAGAAAATGATTGGATAGAAAATTCCATTTTGTTCATCACAGGTGATTGTTTATTGGGTTAAAAGTAAAAATAATTTAGGTGTCATTTCTTAATGGGACAGTTTATCCTTAAATGGCCTTGCAGAGAGAGAGAGAGAGACACATCTCCATTTTTAGTTTGTTAGCTTGAAGTGCAGTAGAACTCACTGTAGCAGAGATAAGAATTAATAAACATCTGAAATACAAGAAATCCGTGCATTTAATCCTGAGCCTGGCAGAAAAGGAAGATAAAACGTGATAGATGCTGAGGGGAGCTCCACCCTGCCATAACTTGAGGAAGGACTTCCCAGAATAGCAGGAGACGGAGCCAGAGGTGGTGCTGAGCAGCCTGGAACTCTCCTGGCTCATCCCTCAGCCAGCCAGGCTGGTGGAACCTGTCAGACCACACAGCTCTCCCTGCTCCTGACAGCTCTTCCCAAGCTTTGTTTGTGTGCTGGAGCTGGCAGATTTGAGTTCCAAGTGCGTGGGGATGGCTCCCAGGGAGCGCTGCCTCCTCCTCTGCCTAATTCCAGAGCTCTGGGAGACAAGGATGTGCCAGCCTCCTTCCCAGTGCTTCTCAAACCATATCAGGAGGGCCAGCAGGAGTTATTCCCTGTCCCCACGGGCCAGCCTGGGGTGACAGGGATATTTATAGCAGCAATATCGGGATTCAAGTGGCTGCTCAGCAAACAGGGACGTCGGGATGAGGGATCTCGAGGAATTCCCGTGCCAGGACAGCTGGGATGGATCCAGTTTCCCAGGAGAGAGATGGGTGGCTCTCACGTCCTCCCTGTCACCACAAATGCCTCCATCCAGCCTGTGCTGTGGTGACAGTGACCCCATGTCCTTACAAGGTTCTCACTGCTCTGTGTTCCATCCCCTGGCAGGACCTGGTCCCCCAGCCAAGGAAAGGATAATTCCACCTCATCCCAAACCCTGAGCCCAGGACAGCATGGAAAGCACACCACGCTTTATCCAAACCATAAAAATGAAGCTGTTCCAATTTCCAGCGTGAAGCAAAAGGAAAAAAAAAACTAAAAAAAAAAAAATAAAAAAGGTGCCATGAATTCCACGGCATCAACACAAAGATAAAAGCAGAGATGCAGCAGGAAGATAAAGAGATTAGAGTATCAGAATTATTACAAATCTTGCCCGTAGCAGTGCCTGTTCCCAAGGCTGCCTGCCATTTCCCACTGATAAGATCCAGGTTTGTAGGCTGGGTAGTGTTTCTTTTCCCCCTATTTGTGCTGGAAAGCTCCGAGCTATTTTTCACTTCAGGCTCCAAGATATTTGTGCTGAAAGGTTCAGCCCTTTCTCCAACTGAGGTTACAGACAACAAAAAAACAAAGCTGTTTTGTTGAGGAAGGAGAGAAGCTGAGATTGGTTAAGTTTTGCCACACTGGCCAAGAATGTGTCCTTTGAAACACCTGTGAAAATCCAAATTTAGCCAAATTATGAGTCTCTGGAAAACTACTGCTCATCTATAATCACAGTTCACGTGTGGCTCCTGAGCATCTGCTGCTGAGGGAAATGTCCTCAGTCCAGTGCAGGCTACAAAATGACACTGAAAGTGAAAACAAGTTTAAAAAGAGGGGAAAAAATACAGAGAAGGCATTTCATGCTCTTTTTAGAAACATTTCTCAAATTATAAAAAAATTTTAAGAGTAACCAGTGTTTTGATTTGAGCATTAATCTCACTGGCAGCATCTTCCTAATCCTGTTTGCACTTTCCAGTACCTGGTTTTAGGTCAGTATTTTTTATAAGTACCCATTATGTCTCTGAATGGGAAAAACCATGGAAGAATGAAGAGATCAAGAAATGGGAACTGGAAATTTGTATCCTTTGTTTCACAGCATGGGCTTGTCCTTTCACCCACAACCAGGAAAAATGCTTAATAATCCATGTGGTCTTGATTGAGCACAGAACCAGGGGGTTCAAAGAATTCCTTCAGCTTGTTTCAAGTGGAGTTTGCCTCTCCTCCACAATTTTTTGGGGTCATTCCTGGTGAACCTCATCCATCTCTAGCAGAATTCCCACTAAACTGGGGGCTGTGCTGTTAAAGGAGTTATCCCAGGTATTTTATGGACAAGGGAGATGTGCTGAGCTAAGGGAAGCTCCCCAGCCTGGAGCTGGGATGAGATGGAATCCCAGTTTGGGGAAGCTGGGGAAGCACAGCCCCAGCTCAGGTGTGGAGCAGTAAGAACAGGATGAACACTCTGACGTGTGCCAGTGAACTGCTCACAGCCCAGCAGGCTCTCCCCCAGCTAATTATGGGATTACAGAAAGGTCACGACTTAAAAATTGCCAGGACTGCTGGACAAGTTGTTAAAAAATGCCATCTGCTTTTCTGGTCATCAGAATCCCAAACTGCTGGGCTGCAGCTTTGGTGTGTGTTATGTGATTGTATCATTGGGCCATCCTATGATTCTTTTTCCTGTACCATGAATTTTTGCTTTAACACCATGGTTAAACCACACTAAGTGATTTCTTTTTTTTTTTTTTTTTCTCCCTAGGAGAAAGAGATATTTTTGTGCCCAAATAACTGACAGGTAAGAAAATACCTGTGAATTCCTTCCTGGAATACCAGAAAGCTCCAAAGTTTCTGGCTTTGTTTTCCACTTTCTCTCTGCAGGAGCAGCAAACCAAGACCCTCAGGTCCTTCCATCAACTTCCAGCATCCACCCCAATCCCTTCACCTTCCTCCCTCTTCCTCATGGCCTCTGCTTCTCCCTGCGTTTCACACTTCCTTAAATATTTCAGCCCTGCAATGCTGAGAGTTTGAAGCCCCTGAGTTTGTTTTCTCCCTTCCATCATCCCTGGGATATTTAGGATAAAATGCAGTGTAAAATCAGAGCCCAGAGCAGTGATTCTGTGCTGCAGCCCTGCTGCTCTCATCAGGTTTTCCCAGTCCTGAGCTGTGCAGCTGGGCACAATGCTCACTTTGAAATCCCACACCACACACGTGATGGCTTTCATTAAATATATTAAATATATTATCTGGTGATGATGGTGCTGTGGAAAGAATGCTCTCACAGGCAAACTTGCTGCAGAGGGAGGAGACCAAGGAGTTTTTTCCATTTTCATTGCTGGTTGTAATCTGCAGGGGGATGACTGATTAAGTGGGCAGACGTTGCTCTTAGGAGATAAAACTTGGATTTTTGAGTCCTGAAGCTCCTAGCACATGATACTTGTGCAAACAGGTGCAGACCTAAGAACAGTTATACAGGAATTAATGAAATATGTTCAAAGAACTGTTATTTCTGATGTATAACATGGTTTGTCATCCACACAGAAGAAAACAAGCTTTAGAGGAGCAGTTTCCAGATGCATAAATCAATTGCTACTCAAAAAATTCCACCCTAAATCCAAGAATTAGAGTTGCTGCCCTTGGCTTAATCCAGTGTGCAACTTGTAACTCTCAGTGAGCAAAAATCAGCTTACTGGGGAAGCAAGAATTGCAGCCAAAACTAACACAAAACTGTAACTTCCAGAGGAAATATTTAGAGGCATAATGAGAGGGATGGGAAACTAAACATGAAAATCAACATGGGGAAAGGAAAGCCTCAGACTTGGCCAGCGTGCTGATGGCCACAATCAAATTAAGGCAAATTGAAAGGGGGTCAGATGAGAAAATAAAATAAAGCACATGAACTGGGAGATGATACAGGGCAAGAATGGCAGCAAAGCAAAAAGTGGTAGCTTCATGCAAACTTTCTTTTTCTCTATTTTTATTCTGGATTTATACCAAAGGATTAAATTTAACCTTTGCTTTGAGGTTAGAGATGAGAGCCACAAAGATTTCCTCAGCTCTTTTCTTGGTGAGGAGTTGCTCCATCCCTGTGAGGGTTTTTGGATGTGCAGTTTGCACAAAACCAGTCAGGGAAAGGCCACGGACTGGGAGGAGGATTGGGCAGCAACTGAGGATTCCAAACGGTTTTATTATTCCAAACTATCTTATAACTACCTAATAACCTTCTGGAGTGTATATTGTGCTGCTTACAGGCTTGAAGATGGGTATCAGAAAAGAAGTGCCACTTTTAAGGGGATTTCCCAATGGTCAGACCACTTCTTTTACAACATGTGGTGCTCCCAGTTTGCTGGGAGAGCACTGGGATGTGCCAGGGAGTGAAGGAAGCACAGCAGCCTGGGGAGAGGAGACCTCTGTATCCATGTGGATCTGCAGTTACAGTTACACCCCTGTTTTCAGAATAGAAATGAAATATTTATCTGCAGAGCAACTGGAGAAGATAGATCAGGCTGATCCCTGCAGAGAGGATGCATCACTCATAAGCCAGCTTGAGTCATTCCCTACAGGAATAGTGTTCTCCTCCAAGCCACTGCATGCTCCAGCTATTCCAGAGCCATCCCACTTGCTCTGTTTCCTGACTGACCCTCTTGGCATCTGCCTGTGCTGCTGTCAGAGCGAGCTCACTCCCACCATGGGGCTGGGATTTATATCTCACATGTGTTCCTCCTCTTCCCATACTCCAGCACTGACTCCAGCTCTCTTTCCACGCTCTCTAAAAGAAAAAGGGATGTTTTTCTGTTTTGCAGATTTGAGTGGCTGCATTTTTGATGCGTTTAGCAGAGCAGAGCCTTCAGCTCTTCATCCTTTCCCTCTCCAGCCTGCAGCAGCACACGCTCCAATTTTGGGATGCCACAAGCCAAGCAAGGGTGATCCTCCTCTTCTCCAGGGTTCATTCCAAAGCAAAATACCAGGACAAGAGGAAATGGCTTCATCTTGTACCAGGGCAGGTTAGATTTGGTAGCAGGAGAAATTTCTTCATGGATAAGGCTTGGCCAGGGCAGTGGTGGAGCCACCATCTCTGGAGGTGTCCAAAAAGCATCTGGATGTGGCACTGGGGGACGTGGTTTAATGGTGAGTGTGGAGGTGGTGCTGGACTTGTGATCTTAGAGCTTTTCCCAAGCTTAACAATTCCCTGACTCTCTGATAGGAGGACACAGATTTAATCCACAGCCCTGAAGGACCAGGTTTGAGGAGGTGACAAACATCAGATTATCTGAATTGGCAGCTTTAACTCACATCCAAAGATCACAGATCTCTTTTCATCTTGGCATTTTGGAGGGAGATTTTTCCTCTTTTTCCCTCAACATTTTGTCAGGTGACACTGACTGAGCATGAGCCCAGCTGATTTAGAAACTCCCCACTGGTGGATGGCTGGGTTGGAATTCCTGATTCCCACATCCTGGACCAACTCCTCCGTGCTGGAGGCTGGAGTGCTGCTGCAGGGAGGCAGAGAGGAGGCAGGAAAAGCACATGGCAACCGCAGGAGGAGCCTGGGTTCACCCCCAGGGCTCTGCAGTCAATGAGTTTTGGTCCTACATGAAAATGTGAAACCTGTTCAGTCGGCTCCAGCAGCATCCCAGGGCTTTGGAAACCAAAGGACAATTGCCAATTCATTTCCTGGGGTTAGTTTATTTAAAAAAAAAAGTCTATTTGTAGTGTTAAACTTGTGCTGGGGTGCAGGAATGGGATGACTTGGAAATCCTTGGAGCTCCAAATGCAACTGGTACTGACTGAGCTCTGGCTGTGACTGATTTGATGATGAATTATGTAACAAAGTTCAGATACAAAGTTTTCAGGCATGCATCTATATTAGAAATGAAATAAAAAATGTTTAAAAGTGTGGTTTAGCCAGGAGATTGAAAAACCACTCGGCTTCTCATGATAATTTAAAATATTTGTGTTTTATACTGGTTAATCTAATAATATAAAGTAAAATGTAATATGAAAATGACCACTGCTAAGTGTGAATGTGGCTGAGTTTTGCCTCCCACTTGGGCCCTGAGAAGATTTTCCAAGATTTTCTCAGAAATCCAGAAGCTTCAGCATGGTGGGAAAAAAAACCCCCTTGAATTTCAGGTAGCAAAAGCTGCTTCAGCAATGGAAATCCAAGGGAACAATTAGGGCAGCTTTGAGAGGCGTCCTTTGGATTTGGATTGCTTTGGCTAAAATATATAAAACCAGTAAAAATACCTAAATATAAATATATAAATAATATCAGGCTCATAAATCACCTAAATGAACAAAAGCCAAGGACAAGCTGATGCAGCTTTTTCATAGGAAGAATTATATTTCATTTATTAAAACCAAATGAAAGAGAGTTTTGCTGATGTCCCTCAGAGATGCCAGCAGATGCTGCTGGGAGGAACAACTTCCATGTCTGACCCAGCTCCCATCCTTGACAAAGTGAGGAATTGCAGCTGGGAAAAGTCAAAAACTGAACCATTGAAGCAGATAGAAACCACATTTCAAGGAAATAGGACGTGATTATAGTAAATAATATGTTGTATGAATGCTTGGGTGAATTGTTAACTCCTGGAATTCACTGCTACAGGACACAAGTGGCTCTGGTAGGACTCTTAAAAATTTAACTGTGGATGTGGGTAATTGAAGCCATTGTGTCTCTAGAGGTCAGGTTTATTAATTATTTACACCTGTACAATTATAAAGGGTTAATTAATGGAGAGTAAATCTGGAGGGTGAGTGTTTTGTGTGGGCCTGGTGTTTGGCTTCTTGGGCTTGATGATTGCTGGGCAGTGCCTGCAGGTGCTGCACAATGGAAATTTGGCTTTCACTCCCAAAATTTAATTCTTGTTTTGAGTTTTCCTAATACAGGCTGATGTTGTAGCTTGGTTCCTGATGGTCAGGAGGAAGGTGTAAGGAAGATCAGGACAGCTGTGGAATCACCACCACTGGAAGTGTTCAAAAGGTGTGTGGAGGTGGCACCTGGGGACAGGGATCAGTGGTTCTGGGTTGGATTTGATGATCTTGGAGGTCTTTTCCAATTTACTAATTCTGTGATTCTAGGATTTCAGTGTGCTGCTACTGGATGCAAGGCTTGTGGTGTGCTTGTGCACATGGCATTGTGAAAAACAAGGTTCACTTTCCTGGTGGATTTTAAAAAGTTGAATAAAAGACAATAAGAGACAAACAATAAATCAAAAGGTTATATCAGCCATTCAGCCAAGAGCACCTCTGCTGTTTCGGAGACCCCTTAAATTCCTCAGCCCATTGCATATTCATGGACCTATCATACATTTTCTACAAACAGTTTTCCATATTCCAAGAACTGTTTTACGTGGCCACTCTGCCTTTTTAGAGCATGCATGTTTCTTGGCTGTGGTTTTAATTGATTTTTCTTATCAGCCTTAATGTGGGCTGTGGTCTTCAATTTCTACAGACATGACTGGTAGCTGGTGTATCAGTAGCAGGTGTCTTCACTGGGTGTAACCCAACCAAGCAGGCAGTTCACTTGTTACAAAGACACTTCATCAGTTTATGTTACTCCTAAAGAAAACTATACCTTAAAAACCATTTCAACACCACACATATAGTATGGACCCTAATATTTACAAAAAGCCAATACCACAATATGTATTTATAACAGCATCAACGCAGCTTTTTATTAGGGCATAGTGATAGGACAAGGGGAAATGTCTAAACTGAAGGGGATTAGGTTTAGATTAGAAATTAGGAAGGGAGGGTGGGCAGGGTGCCCAGATTTGCTGTGGCTGCCCCTGCATCCCTGGCAGTGCCCAAGGCCAGGCTGGACAGGGCTTGGAGCAGCCTGGGACAGTGGAAGGTGTCCCTGCCACGGCACAGGCTGGATTTTAAGATCCTTTAACCCACTGATTGTTTGATTTCCTGCCCAAAGGGGGTGTTTCTCAGGTATCTCAGCCTGTCTCAGTGCTGCTGTTCCGGGCCCTGGGGTGGGCTCGACTTTGCCCCCGTCCCTTCCATTCATTTATTTGTTCATTGCCCTTGTCGGTTGCACCACAAACATTTCCTCAAGGCTGGACACGAGGCCGTGCTGGGCGGCGCCGTGCCCGGGGACGGACGGCTTCGTGCTCGGGGTTGCGAAAGGAGACGTTGAACGCGGATTAAATAAAATAAATAAAATAAACGTGGGGGGGGGGGGACGACAAAAAGTTTTCAAACAG
>PYHW01010844.1:221826-242268 GCA_013186435.1 Turdus rufiventris
GCCGCCGCTGCCGCTGCCCGGGGGGGCCGGGGGCCGCTCGGCCTCCTGTGCCTGGCGCTGCTGGGCGCGCTGGGCGCCGCCGAGGCGGAGTTCTCCATCCTGGACGAGGCGCAAGTGCTGGCCAGCCAGATGAGGAAACTCGCCACCGAGGAGCTGAGGGTCGTCACCATGCAGGTACGGCCCGGCCCGGCCGGCGCCTCGCCTGGTTTTCCCTCTTTCCTTCCCTCCCTCCCTCCTCCGCACGCTCTTCCCGATTCCTGCCTTGCCCTTTCTCTCTCCGTTCCTTTCTTT
Organism: Turdus rufiventris; assembly: GCA_013186435.1. Lineage (NCBI taxonomy): Eukaryota > Metazoa > Chordata > Aves > Passeriformes > Turdidae > Turdus > Turdus rufiventris. Next base: position 222,118 of record PYHW01010844.1, read on the forward strand.
TCTTTATTCCCTCTCCTTTCTTCGGTTCTTTTCTTCTTCGCAAACTTTCCCTACGCGGGCTGCCCGGTTTCCCCCGGCTCCGTTCAGCCCCGCTCGCTCATCCCCGGCTCCGTTCAGCCCCGGCTTTCTCCAGCCCCGCTCCCTCATCCTCGGTTCCCCTCATTCCCGGCTTCCCTCTGCCCCTGCTGCTCTCAGTCCCGGCTTCCCTCCAGCTCTTTTCATCCCCGGTTCTCCCCGGTCCCGTTCATCCCCGGTTCTCCCCGGTCCCGTTCATCCCCGGTTCTCCCCGGTCCCGTTCATCCCCGGTTCTCCCCAGCCCCGGTCCCGCTCATCCCCGGTTCTCCCCAGCCCCGGCCCCGTTCATCCCCGGTTCTCCCCGGCCCCGGCCCCGTTCATCCCCGGTTCTCCCCGGTCCCGTTCATCCCCGGTTCTCCCCAGCCCCGGCCCCGTTCATCNCATCCCCGGTTCTCCCCGGCCCCGTTCATCCCCGGTTCTCCCCGGCCCCGTTCATCCCCGGTTCTCCCCGGCCCCGCTCATCCCCGGTTCTCCCCGGCCCCGCTCATCCCCGGTTCTCCCCGGCCCCGCTCATCCCCGGTTCTCCCCGGCCCCGTTCATCCCTGGTTCTCCCCGGCCCCGTTCATCCCTGGTTCTCCCCGGCCCCGCTCATCCCCGGTTCTCCCCGGCCCCGCTCATCCCCGGTTCTCCTCGGCCCCGTTCATCCCCGGTTCTCCTCGGCCCCGTTCATCCCCGGTTCTCCCCAGCCCCGTTCATCCCCGGTTCTCCTCAGCCCCGCTTCCCCCGCAGTGCCGCCCGCCCGAAGGCGAGCGTGGCCGTAGCGGCAGGGCACGGGCAGTTTCTTGTTTTCTTTGCCATTTACACAATCGGAGTAGCCCAAAGCGCCTCCCGCAGTCCGGAGGGGCCGAGCCCGCCCGCCGTGCCCCGGGGCAGCTCCGGGCTCGGTGCTGAGCCGCTCCCGGCCGAGCATCCCGCGGGCGATCGGGGGAAGCGATGCTTCCCGACTCCCGGAGGAGTTTATTCGGTGCTGGGTTTTGCAGCGGGGCTCGGGGGAAGGTTGTTCTCCTGGCCGGCAGTTCTGTGTGTGTGCGAGGGGCTGCTGGGGCTTGCAGGGAGCGCTGGTACCCGCGGTACAGCCCGGAGCTGCCGACCCTCCACGGGAGCGGGGGAAAAGTGAAATCGGATCCCAGGAGGCTTTCAGGGGAAGGTATGGTCAGTAGCAAATGCAGTTTTAAAAGCCTCCCAAACTGAAAAGGAGACACTTTCATAGGATCAGCGGGGGTCTCTACCCAAATGGCCTTTTATCTTCTCTAAACTGGCTGCATTCTCTCACCTCTGGACCGTCATTGTGCTGGGCGGCCTCCTAGGGCTCGTTTTGTCCGGGCAAACACTGAGCTGTCTCTTGTCCTTGATGCTAAGGAGACGCGGATTTAAATGACTTCACTTAACAAGGTACATTATTGATGTACTGAATTCAAGGAAGTCCCTTTTTTTTAAAATTCTTCTGCCGTGCATACGCATGTATGTATTTCCCCTCAAAAGACAGAAGCATAATCCTTTGCTTTGGTGGAGTCTCTGTTAATGCAAATTAACTCGGTATAATTGCATTGCTAAATCCGTTTCTGGCGTTAAAAAAATATAATGCAATCACCTCAACGTGTGTTGTATTTGAAAAAGCAGTTCATAAAAATATACATTGTTACAGGAATTAACCGTAGGATGAGCCAGGTTTTCTTTCCAGGAATTGTATCGATGTTCTGAGCTCGGGAACAATCTGGATGCCAGTGCACGGGGATGCAAATCATGTTAAAATTCTGTTTACTATTAGTTGGATATTTAAGGCCCTGAAGTAATTTAATGTGGTGAAACTGGAAGTTAAACTGAAACCCTTTTCATACGGAGCTCTATTTTTATATGCTTCATATTTTGACTGTCTCAGCTCCCATCACGCTAATGCCCAGCCTGTCCTTTGCTCCCCCTTGGAACATTGTTACAGCTGTTTAAGATTAAAAACCGGTGGGAACAAACCTCCCCTGATTTTAGAAGCTTTTTTGCTGACCTCCTACAGTAGAACGAAAAATGTTATGACATGTGTCACTGCAGCCCGTGCTTCTCACTTGATTTTTAGGGCTGAAATTTCCAAAGCCTGCTCAGGCAGGGCTGGGTGTAGCTGGCACAGAATTCCCTTTTTTCTCTGCTTGTTCAGGGCTGGTGGTGAGCACCTGGTGCCAGGTGAGGGCCAGCACAGTGGGGATGCTTGGGCTGATGCAAACAGGTTGTGTTTGCAGAAAAGATTTTGTGGGATTTTGGAAGGAGAGCAACAACACTTCTGTGCTTAAGTGGATACAAATCCAAGGTGTTGTCCTGGTTTAGAGGGTGACAGTCCCCAAATCAGGACTGCTGAGGGGAAGCTGTGGTGGCAGGAGGAAGGGTTCATTCCCAGCCATTAGTGAGCTGTGGTTTTATTTCGCTTCATGAAGCAGAGAGGAGGAAGTGGCAGGATTTAATGCTTCCCTTGCGTGCTCTCCCCATGCTCTGGTCCTTGCCAGCTGTGGCTCCCACATCTGCACATCCTGCTAACAGGCAGGAGGTGGTGTCACCGCGGGGCTCTGCAGGAAGGTGGGGAGGAAGCATCCAATGAGTGCAGGAGCAGGTGGGAATGCCTCAGTGGAGCCAAGGTGAGAGGTTGGTTGGGTGTGTTTTGAGTCTGGGAAAAGAGGAAAGTGCAGACGGAGCCTCTGTAAGTGCAGGAAGGCAGGATGAGGTGGAGTCTCCAGAGCAGACACCAGAGGAGCAAGTGGAAGAGGTAAGAGGAGAAGAATGGAATTTGTGAGCCTGAAATGCCTGTGAGGAGGGGCAGGGAGTAATGAAGGGGGAGCTGTGAGATGTGAAATAAATCTGATTTTTGTGGGTGTGCTGGCGGTGCTGTAGCGAGCTCATTCTCCTGTGTGGTGTCTCCTTCTGGTACCTTCTCCTTCTACCTGTGCTTCATGCTCCAGCAGCAGTGAGGACTGAGTGTTTCTCATAAAACCCCATTATTTTGCCTTGTGAGAGGAGTGAGGTGCAGCTGGCAGAGAGGCTGAAGCTGCAGGCACACTGAGGATGAGCGAGGTTTCTGGTGGCAGCACCAGCCTGACACTTGGTTTTGGCACTCACACCACTTTCTATTTACAGAGCTTGCATGAGGGCAGTGTCTGACTGTTACCTTTGGGGAGGGCTTTGTTTCCTCGCCCATGCAAGTGCTCTGGTTTCATTTATAAGTTTTTTTCCTTGAATGGCACTGCCTAGAGCAGCTGAGGATCCTGCAGTGTAGGTGACAACTCGTGAGTTGCATCATTTGTTGAATGTGTTGAACAGCAGCTTAAGGGTTTATTATTTAATTTTCCAATTAGAATATACATATTTGTACCAGATCAAGGCTTCTCTCAGTGAGAGCATGTGCTGGGCTCTGCAGTGTGTGGGGATTCTTGGGTGTCTGCTTCTGTGTTATTTCTTCAGGTGCAGTTAAATATTGAAAGTTCATCAGTTGTCTGATTTCCTCTGTTGCTCTGATTAATTATTGCTCTCCCTCTGTTTGACAGTTCTGCCAAACCCCCAGATAATGATGTTGCTGTGTCTTAATATTCTGTGTCTTCCCTTTCACATACTGGGGTGTGGGTGGTGTGAGCACACAAATCTTTACAGGGATTTCTGCCCTGAGCTGCAGAGGTGATCTGGTGATGTTCCTGCCAAAGTGATTTCCACAAACAGCCTCACCACAATCCCTTCCCTTCCCCTCCTGTGGGATGGAGGGTGCTGGAGAAGGATTGTGGGTTGTGCTGTACCACAGTCACCTGTAACTGTTCCCAGAGCACACTGACAGCATCCCTGTCATTGCAGGGAACACTTCTGGCAGCAGCTGCATCTTTGGGAGGCAGTGTGCAATCCCAGCTCCTATTCCCTGTCATTCCTCAGCAAATTGCATCCTAAATATCCCATGGCATCGCTGCCCAAGGGCTGCAGCTTGGTCAATTAGTACTTGTGTGACAGTCCTGTAATATATTCTCCTGGGCAGAGCTGACACTCAGCACTAATTCAAAGTTAAGAGCCTTTTTTTACTAAAATTAAAGCTAAATTGGTGGTTGTGGCATGACCTGATCTGTGGGTGGGGTTCACCGTGGCTGTTACCTGGCTCGTCTGATCCCGGCTTCTCTGACCTGGCTGAAATTACAGGGTGGCTTGTTGGTTGAAACAACTGAAATTCTTTAGTTGGGAGGTGAAGGCAGGAAAAGAATAAATCAGAACTTTTGTGAGAGGTTGGTTTGGTTTTGGCAAGGTTTAAACCTCTAAATCTGCTCTGGGTGAGGAATATTTTTTGATAGTGCGGGGCAAGGTAACATTTCCATCTCCAAAACAGGGATTTAATACTTGCAGCCAGAGTTGAAAGGAATAAGAAATGCTTTGAAGATGAAAAGCATTAAATGCCTCTCTAACTCTCAAAATGCATGTTGATATTTCCAGCCAGACAGTAACAAAAGTTGTAGGCCCAGAGGGCCTCGAATATTTGTGAAGGCAGCTCTGCCATCTTAATCCTGAACTCCTACTCTGTGAAGGAAGCACAGCCCTTTCTCCTTGTCTGTTACTGATCTTGGGGGCTGGAATTAAAAAATACATTTGGAATCTGAAAAAAAAAAAAAAAAAAAGGCAGTTTGCTGGTCACTTTTTTTCTGGTTTATTTTTGATACTAATACTGTGCAAGGAATAATATATTAATGCATCAGGTGATGCAGTGATGTGTAAAATAACAGCTTTGCACAGGCTTCTCCTGGTTGATTGGTGAGCATGTTATTTCTTTATTTATCTCCCTAATAGCTTGTCTGGCCATATGTTTTTCAAGAAGAACAGATTGTGCTCAGACAAGCACAACACAAGAGATGGAGACACTTCCAGGAGTTTATATGGGCTGAAAAATTCACATTCTTTGAGGATTTTTGAGTGATGGCAAAGAGTTGGAGTCACCACAACTGTCCATTTAGTCAATCCTTTTGAAAATAAGCACTGACAGAATGCAGCATTATTTATTTTTTTCTAATGGGATTGTCTTCTGGCTGATGGATTTACTGCTTAGAAGAGATAACTCTCATTTTGAGCTGTCCTGCAGACCAGTTTAAATGCCAGAATGGTGGTTGTCCATCTCTGAAATCAGAGGTTTCTCACATTTCTCCACTTCTTTGGATGGATCTTTATAAATTTCTCTGTGGTGTAAAACCCCACATCCTCCAGCTCTGAAACCTGGACCTTGTGCTCCCTCAGCACAAAAAATTGCTTCCCTTTATTTTACCCTATTATTTTCAGCTTGTGAACCTGAAATACAAAAAAAAAAAAAGTAAGGAAGGCTGTTAAGTGTTCAAATGTACCTTTTTTGGGTTATTTAAATTTTATTTGGCAGTAGTGTGTGCTGTAGTAATAATTACAGAGTAGAAACCCGCGGAGCAAAACCTCATCTGTTTTCCATGATTGTGCCTTAGTTTGAATCCAGCTACAGCAGCTTTATTCGAGGCCCTCTGACAGCCCAAGTTTTTTATCCTTTTCCACACACATTCCTTTTTTTTTTTTTTTTTTTTGGAACATGAAACATTTNGAGAGGTCCTGGTGGAAGGGCAGACCAAATCTGAATTTTTAATTAGGCTTTGAGTCCTCTCTTCAAAGGGCTGGGGCATCCTTGGTGATGTGGCATCAGCCAAGGCTGAAATTCCGCTTCAAACAGCGCGAACGCAGCTGGCCTGGCCAGATAAAAGTTGGGATGTGGAGCAGCAAGGTGGGCTGGCAGATAATGAGCTGTGCCCAAGGATCCTGCAGTCCCTGGGACAGCAGCAATTCAAATATCCTGGGAAGGGATTGGCAGTCTCAGCTGTGGCAGGGATGATAACACAAGGAGGGTTCACAAGGACGTGCACTTATTTGTTTTTTGGGTGCTCTGCTGCTACAGCCTGGCCAGGCACTGAGGGGAAAAAAACCTAATTTTTGTTGTCAAAAAACGTTGAGAAAGTGTCTTCTTTCAGAGAGGCAAGATGTGTTTGAATTGAAAAAAAAATGTTTTGTTGTATGTGTGTTCTATCTGTATATTAAAAGGGAGAATTAAGAATAAATACTTTTTTTTTTGTTTGTCCAAAGTTCTTGGAGCTTTGTCAGTTCAGTGCCCCCTGTGTGAGCTGCCCAGCTCTAAGGAAATTTTATTTATTCCCATTATTAGGGCATTCCATAGATGGAAATGGGATTTGGTGCCACCTGAGCCTGGAAATGGCAACGCTTCATGGATCAGGGGATTTCACTAAGGGTTGGGCAATGGCCCAGGAATTTTTTTTTTTTTTTACAGTTGAATAGGAAAATGCTATTTGTTTTCTTTTTAATTTTTTCAGTGGATGAATAATATAACTTAATAACTGCAATTTTAGTGATTTATCTGATGCAAAAATCTTTGTTTTGTATGTCAGAATTTTTGTTGGGGTTTTGATTAATAGCAGCTCTTGTATTGTAGGTTTAATGCAGAATAAAGCGTAAAAATGTAGAGAGCCTGCATTCCTCAATCATCATTTTCCTGTAGCTTGTTGTTGTTCAATACCATGCTGTGTTAATGAAATCTGAAAGGATATCCTTGTGTTCTCTTTTCCATGAAAACAGAGTATAAAAACATCAGTGCTTATGCAATGTCTGTTGTGGAAATTTTCCTTTTCTGATATGAAACATAAGCCAAGTTATTGCTTGAATCCTGTGCTCTGCCTGTTCTTCCCTGTGCAGAAATCTGGATGAAATTATGTGTCTGCTTTAGCAGTGAACATGTGAGCTGACTTTTGAAACAATCCTGGTGCCACAAATTAGGAACACTCCTTCCCAATCCCAGGACAAGTGTTAATGGAGTCACTTTATCAACTGCCTCCATGCAGAGTCTCCCAAGTGATTTTGCAAAAGTATATTTGCACAATTACAATCATTAGTAAAAGCAAACCATTACATCTCCATTTAGCAGCTCCCCAGCCAGGAGCAGCTGATAAAAACAGATTTTTGTGCGGCTCTTGGCCAATGAGCTCACAGATTTGCACAAATTGGACTGTGTGATTTGAACCCCTTTCCACCTTTTGGCCAAAAAACTCTAATTTTCCTTTCAGCATGTCTGCAGAACTGTCTAGCCAGTATCCCTGTCCGGTTCTGACCTTCTTTTGCACATATCCCTGCGATGCTGTAGGAATTTCTGGCTGTACTTAGGGTTGTCACAGGTGGGATTGAGGCCAGGGGAACAAAACAACTTTAAAATAGACACATCTGGAAGTTGCCATAAAAGTTTCTAGGAGCTGGAATGCCTTAAGCAGGATTTCTGGTGTGTTCACCCTGGTAGGGTTATTTTTGTGCTGTTTTTTTGGGGAATTCACACCAATTCACACAGCTTGACGGAGATGATGTGGTGCTACCACAGCAAAGGGCCAAAGTGCTCCCTGGCCCTGCTCAGTCCCTGCTTCTCTCCCTTTCAGCAAAGGAAGAATTAGAAACATTCTTTTTGGGTTGTGCTTTCACCTCAGGACTCGAACAAAACCTGGGGAGGTGTTTGTGGTGATGGGCTGAGGGAGAGGGGGCAGACTCCCAAAAATAACTCTGGTGGGAGCCTGTTTGCCTGGAGCAGGACCAGGCTCTGAGCCAAGGCTGGAAAGGGCTTCCCAACCATTGGGAATGCCACAGGGGAGAGCCTGGAGAACCTTTCATTTGTTGGGAAATAAAGGAACCCCAAACTGTGTGGGACACAAGTGTCAGAGCAGCATTTGGCACTGCAATGCATGGTGAGGTAGCACGAGGATTTATCTGGGATTTATCTCAGCCCTTTTTCCCAGAAGCTGTGTGAGCACAGGGATCAGCTGTGTGCTCCACCCTGCCACTGGTGATTCCCTGTCCTTCCCCTCTCCATGTGGCAGGGATGAGAAACTGGAAACTGCTCAGGCAGTGCTGCAGCAGAGCTGTGGGGTGACAGCAGAGCTGTGGGGTGACAGCAGAGCTGTGGGGTGACAGCAGAGCTGTGGGGTGACGGCAGAGCTGCTCCTGCCCAGGACCATTCCTGGAACTGTGTCAGGTGAGATTACTCCAGTGTGGGATGGCTCCTAATGCTCCCCAAACCCTGGGAACTGGGATTCCCAGTCCTCAGCACAAACTGGTTGTGTTCGACTTGCACTGGAAGAGAAAAACAAGTGATGTGAGGTTTTTTGGGCTGAAGGAGCTGCTGTGTTGGAGAGCTTTTTGGAATACCCTACAATGGACTCTTTGGTGTGCCTACAGAACTGTGCATTTTTTGGGAGCAGAATTAAATTTTCCTGAAGCATTTGCTTTCAGTGGTTGCCTGTCCATTGCAGAGCAGCACAGGGGCAGCTGCTGATGGGAGGTCACATCCAGGATATTTTTATTGCCTTGTTCGTGGTCAGTGGATTAGCAGATTGTTTTTCCTCTTTTCTCCAGTATTGAAATCACGTGGGATTTCTGACTTTTGACGAAGACTGTTGGGAGAATAAGAAAGAAACAGTATCTAGTATCTCCCATCATTGCAAGGAGTGTGAAAATGAGGGGGAAAAATCACTTCCACTCTGTGGATACTAAATTGCAGTTTATATTTTGTTACTGGAAGCTGAACCTAAAAAAAAAAAAAAAAAAAAAGGAAAAAAGAGAGAGAGAGAGAAAAAAAGCAAGCCATTTTCTCCCTCTCTTTCCCCCCTCTATTCTCTTTTCCAGTCTGGTCAAGCCCTCATGGACAGGTGTATTCCAGAGGGGCCAAGCCCACATTTTGGAGACAGGATTTTTGTGTGGCATGGAAGGCATTGAAGGATAGAAATAGAAGTGTTTTTAATTTGGGGTTAATGCACTTAGCAGTTTTAACAATGAAAGGATATTTAATATAGAAAAAGCTACAGCTGTAGGTAGTTTGACTTCCTTGGGCACATTGTTTGCCCAAGGAATTGTCTGGAATGTGAATTTCAGAATTGTCTTTCATTCCTTTTGCCAGTGGCTCTGCAGGACTGCCAGGTGTGATGTGGGATTTATTCCCTTGGTCTGTTTTGGGGCAGTTCAGCTGCATTTCCCAGGGAAAACTTCAGGAATGAGCACTGAGGATGCTTGTTTGTCACATCAGGCAGCTGGTTTGAAACTTTTCAGTCTTTGATCTGTGTGATTAAAATTAGAAAATCTTATTCCTGGCTACACAGTCTCTGGTGTCCTCTTGAAGGAGGTTCTGTTGAAGAAAAAGGAAGAAGTTAAAATTCACCTACATTGCAGGAGGAGGATGGAAATTGGGAACTTCTGAGAGTTTGTTAGCTTTAGATGAGCTTCACAAAGGTGGAGGTTGCAAATCCAAACCTAATGGCACTAAGTAGCCAAGCTTCTCTTGTTATTTACCACTCATTATGCAATTGGGGAAAGCAAGAAATCTTATTTTTAATTTTTAATTTTTGACTGAAGTGAAACTATAATGATAAATTACCATATTGTGGCTCTTCCTTTTGAATTCTGCTGCTGTTCCATTTTACAATCCCTAAATCATTTCAGTAGCTGCTTTGATGGATGTGCTTGATGGTCTTGAAGTTGTTAAATTCAGTTCACTGATGATCCAGCTGTTCTTGGCAGAGAGGAACCTCTGCTGTGCTGAGCTCACCACTGGGAACACGGAATTTTGTTCCAAAAGTTGTGTTTGGTTGGTGAAATTTTAAATACTGACATGCTGATGATGCTGTATTTCCATTAAAACTACTGGCTGCAAAGCCAAAATTAAAGCAACACCAACATAGCCATGATAGGAGATAACTTGTTTAATAGAAATAGAAATGACCAGTTGTTTATTTTTATTTGGTGTGGAATTCAATCTCATGAATTTTAAAATATCGATTCACTGTGATGTCACATAAATAGAATTTTGCCTCCCCCTTCATATTTATGTATTTATTCAGCAAGTGGTTGGCTGAAAGTCTAGAAATACATTTTATAAAAAAAAAGTATGTTCTGGTAATTGCAACCTCAGACTTTGAAACGCTGCTTTTTCCTACCTTTCCAAGAATAGAAGCTCTGCCTCCAAAAATAAATGAAACCCAACATCCATTGCCATGGTTTTCAGTGCTTGGGATGGTGGATTTCTCCTTGAGGAGCAAAGGTGCAGCAGCAATTTTGGGAAGGGAAGATGTGAAATAAAATCAGAGCTGCCTGCTTGGTGCCTGTGTCATCCTGATGGCTTCACAGAGTCTGGAAAATCAGGGTAAAGAGGAGGAAAAATAAGCAGCTCGAAAGGGATAGCAGTGATTAAAATATTTGTAATTAAAATATTTGTAATATTGAAGTGTAAAGAAAGCTATTCTTGATGTACAGTGCAGGTCTCACTGTGTAGATCAGGCTCATTCCAGGCTCTTCCCTGGTTTTTTATTAATCCACATCTTCCTGCAACTTTGATACCAAAAATGTCCCTTCTTATCCAAGCCTTTGATGGCAGCCCGTGGCTCCTTGGGAATCCAGGGGGTTCCTGTGGAGTCTGCACATCCAGCTGCTGTGCAGGGGGAGGGAGCAGGGCTGGATTCCTGCTGCCTTCCCGTGTCACTGCACCATCTCCTGGCCTCTGCTTGCCTTCCTTTCTGCCATTTTTGCCATTCCCTGTTTGCCATTCCCTGTCCCGTTGCTTCCCAGTGCCCCTGGCCTCGCTCTGCACAGCTGAGCTGGCAGCTCTGCTCTGGCAGGGACATCTCCAATTGTATTCCAGCAGGGAATCAATAACAGGATGGCAACAGATCCCCTGGAGTTCTGGGATTGATGGAAAATATCCATGAGGGGCTTCTGATGTGGGCATGGAGAGATAGGAGGAGGAGGGATGGCTTGCAACTGAAACAGAGCAGGTTTAGATGGGATGTTTGCTGGAAATTGTTCCTTGTGAGTCCTGGCACTGCTGTGGCTGCCCTGGATCCCTGGAAGTGTCCAGGGCCAGGCTGGCCAGGGCTTGGAGCAGCCTGGGGCAGTGGCAGGTGTCCCTGCCAGGCAGGGGTGCAATGAGTCGATCCTGAAGGTTCCTCCCAACCCAAAGCAGTTTGGGGTTCTCTGTTCCAGCAGGGATGGGGGTGGATGAAGCTCACACCTGGTGCTGGTGTGCATGGCAAACCCAGCAGCTCTGCAGCCATCCCCTCTGCCTCCTGTCCCTTCAGCAGCTGCACTGGAGCTGTGCTGCTGCTGCTGCTGCTGGCAGAGGGCATTGCATTTTAATCCTGAAAATAGATCCACAGCCTGTTTGGGATCCTTTTTGGGAATCCTTGCTTAGAAATGAAGTTAGAGCCAGTGTCAGCATCGGGCCCTAAGTCTAAAAATATATTTAAATATGGAAAGCTTGCTATAGCAGAGCTGTGGTTTGCACAGGCTGGAATGCAGAGCTGGCCCAAAGCCACACCCACACTGGGGAGGATTCTCAACTTCTGCCTTTGCTTTGATGATGCAAAAGAAAAAAGAGATTTTTAAAATCATTATTATTATTTTTTAAAACATTTTTTTTCCTTTTGGTNAAAAGAAAAAAGAGATTTTTAAAATCATTATTATTATTTTTTAAAAACATTTTTTTTCCTTTTGGTGGACTGAAGATAACTTTCTCACAGAGCTGGCAGGAGTCTATATCTACCTTAGTTATTCAAAATCTCAGATGATGCTGAGCCCCTGTGGGAAAAGGAAAGAGAGGCAAAATATGGATGAAGTGGCTGTTCACTGCTTTGGTGTTCAGCTCCCCAGTTCATCCTGACCCATGGTGTAACAGCAAGGTCTGATCTGTTATTTCTATTATTTTTATTTATTAACTTTCTATTTCCAACCTGCCAGAGCAGTGATTCCAGTGTCCTCAGAGCATCATGTTGGGTGCAGGATCACTGTCGGGGCTGAATCCTCTTTTCCATGCTTTCCTGAGCAGTGTGAGGTGCCTGAGTGTCACCAAATAAAGCAATGAAAGCCTTAAAACATAAAAAAAATCCACATTCAGCTGGGGTAGCAGGCCCTGAGTGTTATCACAGGAGCTGTGCAGCATTCCCAGCTCCTCATTTCAAATCCCACTTTTGCAGTGATAGACTTAAAAATCTTATTGTGCAGTTGAGTTAGTGACTGAGCCTTCACTTTATAATCACTTTATAAAGCACATGCACATTAGCAGGACGTGTTTAATGGACACAGGGCTCAGATGAAAGGGCTCTTTGTGGCAGGAGCCTTTTGTGCCTTCCTGGATCCCTCAGCAATTCCTGCCGAGCTTCCCAAGTCTGCCTGACACGAGGGGCCGAGGAAAAGCCCTGGTGGCTTTCAGCTTGACTGGAGAATAATGGGGAGCAGGATGGGAGTGGGGGAGGGCTCTGAACTCTGCAGTTCCTGCTGCCCCAGCTGGGGATTTGCATTCCCAATGACCTTCCCGGGATTGTGGCAGCAGTGGCCACACCTGGGGACGCTGGGACAGCTTTGCTCAATCCCTTTATTTCCCAGGTTTGTCTGTGATGGCCACTTATCACAGCAGCATTTGATTTATTTATCATTTTGGTATTTATTATTTTTGTAAACAGATTTGATGTTGTTTTTCATCTGCTCTTTAATCTCTCAGCCACATTTTGTTTCCTATCTGTGGCTCTTAAAAAACCTTTATCTAACTTTACCTTTCATCCTCAAAAAATAAAGCTGCAAGGTCATGGATATGTTTAGCTTGACCTGGCAATAATCTTCATGAGAACAAAAACTTAGTGGACATATATTTAACTTTGCATTAACAAAAAGAGTGAAACTTCAGCAAAAAAGTCCTGGGTTGTCTGATAAAGATTCTTCTTTTGTGTTGTTGCTAATTCACATTGTGCTTTGTGGGGTCGTGAGCAGAGTGAGTTTCACTCCTGCAAAAACTTCAGGAAATCTATTCCAGTTTGGAAATTGCTGAGTAAAGATGAAGTGAGAGAAGATTGTTAACAAAAAAACCTAAACTCTGAGGGTGGGGGAGCATACACAAGGAAATGCACATATTTAATTGAATCAGGAGTTGGATAGATGTGATTGCAGTAGGGTTTCTAGTTTGGTCAGATCCCAGAATCATTAAGGTTGGAAAAACCCTCCAGGAGCATCGAGTCCAAGCTGTGCCTGATCCCCACCTTGTCCCCAGCCCAGAGCACTCAGTGCCACCTGCAGGGATGGGCACTCCAAACCTCCCTGGGCACTTCCAATCCTGACCTCCCTTTCCATGAAGAAATTCCTGCTGATGCCCAGCCCTGGTGGGAAGGGCTGGTGTGCAAACACTGCTCGTGCATTCCCAAGAGAACATCCCACTGAGGGAGCTCTGGGGGCTCCTTGGGTGGCTCCAGGTGTGTGTGGATGCCAGCAGTGCCTCACCCTGGTCCTTGCCTTGGCCACCAGCTCCTGTCTCCATCTCATCCTTGGTTCTGCCCTTGGTTTTCCATCCTGGAGATTCCTGTCAATAGAATCCATCCTGCCAAAGTTGTTCTGGCTGGCTGGAGTTGAACATCTGCAGCTTCTCCAAGGGCAGAGCTGCTGGTTGTGAGGTGGAACCAAGGGCTGGGCTGCACCCAGGTGCCCCCAAAGGGCTCGGAGGGGAATTCAACTGGAAAATGCTGCCGGGGGAACGCGCGTGGCCGCGACCAGCAGGAACAGGGTGAAAGGCAGAGGGCTGGGCTCTGCTCTTGTAGGACATGAAAGCATTTCTTGTCTCAGCATCAGCCAGGCTGTTCTGCATTGATGTCATTGAGCTGAGAGAGAACTCATCTGAATAATTGGAAGCTTTAGGAGACGAAGCACTCGAGCTTTTTGAAGCGCTCCAACGTCTGAAGAAGCTGCAGATGAAGCACTCGGCGCTGTTTGCCGAGTGGACTTGTGGCATTTTCTGTACAAACCAAATGAGAACTTTCCCAGGTGTGCTCATACCTGCATATGTGCCAGCTATTCCTCAATCTCTCACCAAAGAAAAGCTCTCACAGAAGGTAGATCCGTGATTTTTTATTTGTGTTTCCCTGTTATCCCCCCACTTAACTCTGTGTTTAAGAAATCTGGGAATGCATGTCAATTTATGGTATTTTTTTTCTCCTCTCCCTCTTTTTTTCATCAAAATAGAAGAAAATCTGGCAAAGAACTGAGTTTTTCTTATTTATTTTAATTACTTCTATTTATAACTCATCTTAAGGCTAAAAAGTTCCCTGGTTCATGAACTTTCCCTTTTTTTTTTTAGTTTTCAGTACTGTCCTTAGCTCATTAGCTGGAATCTCCTATATAATTATCTATAATTATCTATCCCACTTGCTCAGTGAAATATTTAGAGAAAAAAAACACTCTGTGGTAGTACTGTGAGCTGGGCTTTTAATTTTAAATTCTTCATTAATTTCACTGCATATTTGCTGCAAGTTTTGTGTTCTGCACATGTGATCTTCAGGTTTTTTAAGACAGTATTGAACATTGAATTGAAATCAGTTTCTGCTTTGTCAGATGAAGATTTCTCATGAAAAATAATAAAATTTTCCTTTTCACACAGCTACTGCTTTGCAGGCTGGGATAACAAATCCTCATTTAATTATTTATTTTTTAATCAGCAAAAAACCCTTCTATTATTGTTATTTCAGTTTTATTTTTGGTGACTGAAAAACTGCAACAGGAAATGACCCCAGCCACAGTTTCCATGACACCCTCTCACTTGAATCCAGTTTTCAAGCAGATGAAAGGGCCAAGCAGCCTTTTGATAGTGTGCAGCTAATTGGGTGCCTGATAGAGGCAGGGTTTTTCTCTGGGAAAAAAAGAAAGGAGCCAAGAAGTGGAACAGCTGTGTTTTGGTACATGTGTGTAATCCCAGATAAAACTCTCCAAGGACAAGGAAATACAGTAATACCTCACTGAAAGGAAAATTAAGAATTTTTGAAAACCTAAATGTGGCTTTTTTTTGGGGGGGATAGCTCATATTTAAAATAAAAATTTGCTGGAAGGAATGTGGTAATAAAGTGGGGAGTTGTAAAATCTGAGATGTGGTGCTGGGTTTAGTTTCTGTCTGGGCAAGAAAATGATAATTTGGTTTTTCTGTTGTGTTTTTCCTTTGCTCAGTACATTTCTACCCCAAAAAATGAGTGGCTGGAGGCTGTTTTCAGCTCTTCTGCTCTCAGATGAGCTCCATGGCTGTGGCTCCTCCTCTACCACTGTGTGCTAAAAATGCTGAAAATTGAGAAGGTAGAAATTCATCTTCTTGGTGGAGAAACTGAAATCTGAGCAGCCTCTTCTGGTGGTTGTTACCATCCATGGAACCTCTGTGGTGAACAACAATTGTGCAAGGCGAGGCAAAGGGGATAAATAATTAAAATAGAGGGAAGTAAAATCACAGATTATTCTGAGTTGGGAAGGGACCCACAAGAATCACGGACACTAATTTTTAAATGTGACTCATGCAGGGATCATGCTTGGTGTAGCATTTTCTGGATGAATCTCAGGGTTTTGAGTGAAGGGATAAATCCTGATGGAATCCTGTGAGGTTGAGTTGTGGAACGAGCTGGGACTGCTCAGGGTGCAGTTTTGGAGGCAGGTGGAGGTGTTTGCTCCTGCTGCAGCACAGAGCTTTGCCTGATGTGTTTTTTGTCACCCTCTTTTGGTTTTCCTGGGAAGTTTTGAGCAGCTGGACAGGAAAGTTGTGGGAGCAGTCTGAGGTGGGGACCCCGTGAGCCCTGCAAGTGTTCCCAGCTCATCTCTGCTATTCCCAAGCCTTGTTTTCTCCTCCTGGAGTTTCCATGCAGAATATCTCATCTTCTTACTTCAAACTAAATGAAATAATCTGGTTTTATCTCCTGAATATCTTCCTGGTGGAAGCTGTCCCTGCCCATGGCATGGGGTGGAGCTGGATGAGCTTCAAGGTCTCTTCCACCCCAAACCAGTCTGGGATTCCATGAATATCAAAGAAAACTTTTTTTTTTATTTATTTTTTTAATGCAGGGGTGTAAAATTAATGTGAAATGAATCTTCAGAACAGGTGGAACAACAGCTGATGAACAGAATAAGGGAGGGTTTGTGTTAAATGCAGTTTTGGGGTTTTTTAAAAACCAATATTTGTGGTTTTATTAGGGCTTTGTCAGCAGTTGAACCTGGCAGGTTGGGTGGTGTTGTTTTGTGTGGGTTTGTTTTGGTTTTGTCTTTCAGGGCGGTTTTAATGCTTGATCAGGATATGCCAAACTCTAAAAACAAAACTAATTTTGCAACTTGTAAATTTAAAATGGCATTGACACTGTAGAAACCACTTGTCTCATTGTGTCCCCTCTCTCCACAAGGAACACATCAAAATTAATTCAGGAACTTTCTTTCCCCCAGTTTCTTCTACACTTTTTGTAGTTTTTAGCTTCATTGTGGAAGTCTCTTTTTTGATTATTTAAATGACAGGATCCAATCACTTGTAGCTTGTGGTTAATAATAGTGGAAATTAGATACAAATACATGAAAAAAAATCCAATTAACTTAAGCAGTTAGTGATTGCTGTGTTTATCAATCAGAACACGCTCCTAAATTCTAGTAATTATCATTTATTAATCCCTGACTCAGTGTTTGGGGAGGATTTGGTTGGCCTTCCACATTTTTTAGGTTAGTGCAGGGCTCACCTGCTCATAAGTGAGCACGTGGAGCAGAGTGAACCCAAACACACCGTGGGATAATTTACATTTCCATCAGATAATGCTCAGAAAGGTTCTGTGGGTGAGAGTGGGAGGGAGCCGAGGCTGGGCTGCAGAGCCAGGAATTGGTGCCAGTGGTTATTTGGGATTTGGTGATATTGTTACAATGGCCATGTTGTCATTTTAAATTTTGCCTAAATTCTCACCACTTACACACAGTAAGATACAGGCAGCTGCTTCCTATTGCTACTCATTCTTCATTCATTTGCAAGTGAGAACCAGAAGCACATCCCCTAATTTATAACCCTGATTTAATGTGCTATGAGACACTGGAGAAAGGATTTGCCTCTGAGAATTTTCATAACTTACTTTGTCTTCATAAGAAATTCAGTATTTTTTCAATTCACTCTGACCCTGAATTTGCACCCTTTCTTCATTTTCATCCTCTGTGTTTGAGGATGGACATCACTTTTTGGAATGTTTTGAATTTTTAGATTTTGTGTCCTTGTTAAGAGTGAAAAACCAGAATAAAAGTGCAGCTGGGGAGGTGAGACAGGAGTTTTGAGCTGTTCCAGTCCCTGTCAGTTCCCAGAGCAAAAAACTACGTTGTGAAAACACACGTGGAATCTGGAAATTAAAATACAGACTCCATGCTGAAACAGAGACCTGAGTTAATTCCTGGGTATCAGTGGTTTATTAAAATAGAAATTCATTCATTAATTTGTGAAGATAATTTATCGCTATCAGCCTAATGAAAAATTTTCAGCCCATTAAGTCTTTTTTTTTTTTTTTCCCTCCTCCATTTCCTGACAGTGAGATCCTGCTGCCAGTGCAGGAGTAACTGTGAGACAACAGGAATATTCATTCCCTGAGTAGCATTAATCCACTTCCATTCCCATTCAAAGCTGTGCTAATGCCTTTATTTCTCCTTGGAGCCTGAACTCGCTAATCCCGATCCCAAAGTGGATTATGGTGTCGTTCCTGCGTGTTCAGACAGATGTGCAACACACAGATAATTGCACAGAAAGGCAAAAGAAAGGGAATTTCTTTAGCTGCTGAGCTGGAGGTGGTCTCTAGCCAGCCTTAAATCCTTAATTCAATTTCAGGTTTGCCACTCAGTCCTGTTGGCCTCGTGCTCCGAACGGTTTCTAATTGGAAAAGTGCTTGGCCTGATCCATATTTTATGTGCATTGAAGCATCCTCAGGAATTAAATATAAATGGATGTTAGGAAATGTTGAAATATTATGAAACATCTAATTTCAAGTGCAAATATCTGCCTAGGGATCCTTGATTAACTTTAATGAAGATGACATTACCCATGATCAACTCTCAAATAGAGAGTTCATAGAAGGAAATCACAGCAGAGATTTGTTTGGAGTAAACGAGCTGCCTTTTCTCCAGAGATTCCAAAATATTTTATTTAGACAAAGTCAAACAGGACTGGAGATTAAAAAAAGAGGTCAAGTCATCCACTCCTGTTTTGAAAGAGAAATTGGTTTGTGTTCATTTAGCAGGAGCAGTGGATTTGCTTCATAGTTTGTAAACATTTTGTGAAAAAGCAGCTTGTGTGATAACATTTATAGAGGGAGTGAAAAATAAGAATTGCCTCTGTCACTGCTTGAATTTTAACAATGTGTGTGAACTTGAGGCCTTTTTGATCTTTTTAATAGGTACAACCCAACTGGCAATGACATCACATCAGGAAAGGAGTTAATGCTCCCCCTGTCAACTTCCTGGACTGTTTTTTTTTTCTGAAAAGCTGCTTCCCTCCAGTTTAAATCCCTTTTTCCAGTAGAAATCTGCTCCCACATTCTATTGTCTGCCCTGTTCTCATGTCCAGAAATCACAAGACTGTGTGGATGGGCAGGGTCCTGTGCTTACAGATTTGCAGCAAGACCTGCTGTGATTTAGGCTGCAAAACATGAATCTGATACCAATTTGAGATATTAATTCCATCCTCCACAGCTGGGATTGGGCAGTTCTCAGCCCAGGCTGTTCCTGGACTTGGAAGTTTGCATTGGGGAGGTAAAAACAACTCAGAACAGAGGAAAAAACAAATCTTCCAAAAGAACCCAGTCTGTTTCTAAACATCCTGAGAGCTGGTTTCTTTTTCCTCTTTTCTCTTTTCCCTGCAGCTTTTTTGCATTGTGATTTTTGGGATTCCTCTCCCATGTTTTCCTCTACCTTTGATCAGTAACACTTAGAAAAAGCCCTAAATGGGCAGTTTTTCCTCAAGCAGAGCTGAAGCTGCAGGCAGTGCATTTCTCCCTTGAAAAGCTGACGATAACCAGTGGGAAATCAGGGATAGCCCAGCAGAGCTCTCCTGCTCTAGGGATGGGTGGCTTGAATTTGTGGGAATCTGGAGCCAAGAGCATCCCTGGCATTGAAACAACTGCAAAAAGTTCCTCCCCTGGCTGAGGAGGAGATGCCTGAGAGGAAACAGAAAAAATCCTGGATAATCACCTGAGGGGCATTTTTTTGGGGGGCAGTTCTTACAAATTTCAGATGCTAACTCGAGGCTCATTTCAGATACAGAAATAATTCAGGGTTGTTTAGTCACAGCTCCTCAGTAGAGGATTTTTAAATTAGAGTTGAGCGTAACTTCTTGCTTTTAGTGTTTAAAAGGGAAATATATTTATAATCATTTCAGCACAGCTCCTTTTTAGAAGGCTGGGATCATTACTTAGGATAAACCATATTTGAAAATCCTTCTCCATCCCTGCTGTGCTGGGACCATCCCATCCCCTGGGACCCAGACCTGGAACCCCCACCCTTGGCTGGTTTGGAAATCAATGAGGAGGCAGGAATCAAATAAAATCCCTGCTTTGCACAACATCTGATGATTTTTTTTTTGTTCCCAAAGGGTGGATGTAGGAATTCCTGTGGGATGGCTTGGCAGGAGCACTGCAGAAAGCGAGTTCTGCTCCTCTGCAGCACCTTCCCTCATTAAATCTGGAGCCTTCTCTGCCTTTGCTGGGTTGGAATCCACTCTGTGCTTGATTAACACTGGAGGTTTTGTTTGAGTTTTGGTTGTTGGTCGTTTTTTGGTTTTTTTTACTCCCCCCTCTTTCATGTAAATGATGTCTTGCTATTTTGCTTGCTTTTTCCCTTTTTTAATTAGAAGAATAAATGCTTGCATTCATGCACAAATTGCTTTGAAGTGCTGTAAGAATTCAATTCATGAGCTTCCTCCAGTCTCAATCTTTAATTATTTTTTTTTTTTTTGCAAACTGATAACATCTAATGGCTGTGCTCTTTCTAGGAGATTACATTTATTTTCTGTGGGCTGCTCTGCCTCCTCCTGTGTCCTGAGATAACGAGTTCAACACCAGGGAGAAGTTCAGCAGCAGCTGCCAGCGAGATTCCCAAGGTTTTGGTTTTGTGCTGGGCCACAAGGAACTGAAAAAAACGAGGGAAGAACATTCCCAGGGATTGGAAAAGTGTTTGAGCACTTTCTTCCAGGGATTACCTTCTTAGCTTTATTTCCCCAGGAATTCTTTGCTCCTT
>PYHW01010844.1:251916-267431 GCA_013186435.1 Turdus rufiventris
CTCCCTCAGGGATTCTCCAGCCCCTTCCCAGCCCCTCCTGGTGCTCCAAACCCTTCCCAGCCTTTTGGAGGCTTTGGCTTCCCTGTCAGCATGCTCAGGTGGGTGCTTACAAGCATGGGAATATAATTGTCACTGGATTTTAACAACTGAAATCCCAAAGCATCCCCACATCCCTCAGGATGGGTTCTCTGGCTCTGTGCTGTGGAGGGCAGCATTTCCAGGAGTGTTTCTGGGTGGTCTGTGCACCACAGAAGGGCCATGTGGGCTGGATCAGATGTATCAGATGGCTTTTGAAAGGCAAAAGTGTTTTTGGGAAACCAAGAAACTGGATTAAAATGCCTTTGAAGTCCTGACTATGGATTCTCCACTGAGGAAAAGACAGTCCTTATTTCCAGAGCAGATGTCTGTGTTCATCCCAAGTGGATTTAAAGAGCTGTCCAAACACTGGAGGTGGGGTGATGGATTTGGAGCTGTCAGGGGAGCACACAGAGCTCTGCTAAAGTGTAATTACTGTGGTTAAAAGCTCTACAGTGAAGTGGAAGGAAGAATAATTGAGCACTTCTGGTTCATTAATAACCAGATCTTTTAGCCCTAATGAATCCCCAGCAACAGAACCTGAATTTTATAAGAGTGCGACATTGAATGGGATCATCTTGAGCAAAGGCAAACAAATGTAAGCAAATGAAATCCCCTGCCAGAGAAATCTCATTTCTGCTTTGGTCATTCATTAACATTTTTGTAGCAACTGATATCCAAAGGCAATCAATGACAGTTTTATGTCAGGATTTTTTTTTTATTATTTTATTTTGGCAGAGTGCTGAATTGTTGTGGGGGTGGTGGGTTTTTTATACCAAACCATGTAAATAATGACTCTCAGTTTATTGAAAAAGTGAAAGATTGCAGCTGTTGGCCTTCAGGCCTAACTGTTCAATACCTTTGGCTTTCTTTGTGCCACACAAGGAGCAGTTTACCTCTCAGCATTGGACTGGTTACACTTTGAAGGTCTGCAGTTATAGAATTACTGTTGTACCTGACAGACAAAACCTTTTCTACTTTGAATAGGTTATTAAAAATGGGATGGCAATGGCCAAAAATAACTTGGATTCCTTCCCTGGGAGTTATTTCAGTATCACAGAACTCTCATATGATATGAGAATGCAGTGGTGTGAGTTAGTGATGTAAATAAAGTGGGAGAGGAGGTTTTATGAGGGGAAAATCAACATTAACTGATTTCAAGGAAGTCAGTGTGTGTTCAGTGTCCTGCCAGACATCTGCTTTCTGTGATGTGGAGAGAGATCTCCACACAGGAGAGAGGGGGAAATGATCTCCAGCAGGAGTAGATTTACCAGCTCTGAGGAGAAAAGGCCTGAAAAGCTCAGGCCATGCTGCTGTTGGGTTGGATTTTTAGTTTGGTTGGTTTTGGACTGGGCAGAGAGGTCTTTGGGGAGGAAGTAGATCTGAAATGTGCTGAAAAAATGACATTTAGCTGTCGAGCACATCATGTTCCCTGGCTGTGAAAAGTGGCGTGTTCACACACACATTAATGAATTGTGAGGCTCACAATAAAAGGCAATTATTGTGTGTTTAATGTACTTCCAGAATGATTCAGGCACTGTGGGCCTCTCTCTAGGTTTTGCTGTGCATCCTGTTTAACATCTTCCTTGGAATAAATCTTGGGAAGCTTTGCCAGAGGTACTGGCCAGTAGAAAACCTCAAATGAGTGCTGGTTTCCGTGACAAAATGCACATTGGGAAGTGGTTTCCTGCATCCTGGTTGCAATAATGGAATATATTTTCAGTGGCATCCAGAGAAGCAGGAACTGGGACTTTCCACGAGGGAGAATGGACTTTAATAGAAGGAGGGGAGGTTTAGATGGGATTTTAGGGAGAAATTCTTCCAGGTGAGGATGGGGAGGCCACAGAAGCTGTGGCTGCCCCTGGATCCCTGGAAATGTCCAAGACCAGGTTGGAGCACCCTGGAGTAGTGGAAAATGTCCCTGCCCATGATGGGGTGGAACAAAATGATCCTTAAGGTCCCTCCCAACCCAAACCATTCCAGGATTCCATGAGTGGTTAGAACCCATTAAAACAGAGGTGTGGGATGAAGCTGGAGGTGATTCTGTGATCCTTCCTCGAGCCAGGAAGATGAAAAATAAACAGCATTAAAAGTTTCCTAGATGAGGAATCTGTGGATGCACTGTGGGGATAGAGCAGCAGGATGAATGCTTGGTGGATGTTGGAGAGAGGTGCTTTTTTCCAGATTTTTCTGGTTTACAGAGGGAATTTAAACCTCAGAATTCTAACTCAACTCTGCCATGTGTAAGCAATCCTTTGCAAGGAATTTGACAGTGTTAAATCCCTGCCTGTGAGTCCGTCCTGGCATCCCTGCCTGTCAACTCCACTGATGCATATTTTATATACAGGCTTGGAAACATGAAAAATACCTTGGCTTTCAAGCTGCAGCCAGAAATAAAACCTCACCTTGGAGCTCTGCTTTCCCTCAGAGCTCCCTGCAAAGGGAAGACTTCAGAGCTGTGGAGCTTTGAGGGGGAAGAAGCTTTATAAAAAAAAGCTCGAGGGAACGATGCAAATGAGGGAAATGTCTCTGGGAAAATTAGAGGAGCTCCGTGATGTTGTGATGAAAGGTTGTCAGTGGAGATGGTGACAATTGAAGTGCAGTACCCAGGGGTGCTGCAGTAATAGAAACAGGTGTTACAGTCCAACCTGTCTGCAAACCCAGGGGCTTTGGCTGTGTGTCAGCTGCCAGAGGAAATCCAGGGAAAGCAGAGCTAATGGCTGCATTGTTCCCAGAGAGCACTCACTGCTTATTGTGCTGTTTATTAAAATTGAGGGGAAAACACAGAAATCTGAAAAATGCCCAAGGAGGCTTCCCCTTGCTGTTGTTTTTGAGATGAGGCTTTGTGTAGGATAATAATATTTTATGTCAATCCCAAGGTATCCAGATTTATTTCAGTCTCCATTAAAATGGGTGAATTGAAGCATTTCTGTGGGAGCAGAAAGTGTCTGTCACACTTGGTACCCACCCAGGTGTGGGACACCCCTGCCCCTTTTCTGTGCCTGACTGAGGGCACAATTCTCCATTTTGCCTTAAAAATGCTTCAGCAGTTTTGTAAGCATGGTTTCATAGTTCAGGGTTCTGTCCTTTCATTATTTGTTATCTCTCTTTCTCTACTTTGGAGGTTTTGGAGCCAATGTGGGTCTGGCATCCATCAGCATCTAGCAGCTCCTCAGCTCCAGGCAGGTTAAAAAAAGCAGGGTATGTGTTGGATAAAACCTTCAGGTTTTTATTTAGAAAGAGGAGAAGGTGATTTAAGCCTGCAGCTTTTAGTGTGACAGGCTCCAGCAGCTGAGTGCATCACCCTGCAAAGGGAATAAAGTTTGGGAGGGAGGTGAAGCCCGGCTATGGAGGAAAAGTTTGTTTTGTTAGGCTTCATCTGGGTGATACTTCTTGATTTGATGAATTAGAATATTTAATTCTCAGTTAAATTATCATGGTTTCTTATCACAGTTTATTCATTTGAAGAAATTTTCAACAGAAAATTATTTTTGGATCATCTTGCCTGTGGTGGCTTTATTGAGTTCGCTGGTTTTGAAGTGATTGGGATCGTTGGGAGCTTTGTTATCAGAGGGCAATATTTTTAGAGTTCTTTAGATTAGACAAAGTCAGTTCTTGCAGCCATGAGCAGGGAATGGTGTCTGGAGCTCTGGGAGGTTTCAGATCCCTCCTTGCTGACACGCACTTGACTCCTGCCCCGACCGAGGCGCTGGATCCCATTTCAGAAAAATAACGGGATGACTTTGAGCCATTCCGAGGTTTTTCCATGGGAGACACAGATTGGGAACAAAGCATTTGCTTTTTGTCAGCTTCTGAAGTACAGCATCTTCTGAAAAACAGATTTGTCAGATCTTTAGTCTCAGCACAGCAGGGTGAAATTCAAAGGCTGTGGGGTGCTTTTATCGTTCAACCTAGAAGGTGAAAACTCATCAGCACCAAACCCTCAGCTAGAGCAGCATTCATTTATCAGAGAGCAGCTCTGATTCCAAACCAGAGGCCTTTTGTTCTGCAGCCCTGTGATGGTTTTGTGGCTGCTAATGATGCTCTGCAAACTTCAGCTCTCTCTCCTCTTCCTGATTCCAGGTAAAGAGAAATCTCAGATTCACATATCTGCTTTACCTTGGCATTTCGTTTGCCCAGACTGAGAGGAGAACTTTGTACCCAGCAAATCTAAGTGCTTTGATTTAGAAAACTTGGCTTGTGTTTGTTTGAGACCCTCCAGGAGAATCCACTTTTAAAGAGCACATTTGAAGGGTACAGCCAGACAAAAAGAAAGTTTACTGGAAACCAGAGAAGGATCTCCCCAACAGCTTATTATCTTAACAACTGGGAGCAATTTAATAGTGCTGGATGCCTAACATGGAGGAGCCCATTAGCAGGCCTCTGGTGCCTGGGCAATAAATCATTGCACAGAACTAATTAGGTGTAATTCTGCAAGTCATTTGAGCAGGGTCCTATTAAACCTGTGCTCCTTGGAGACCTGTCACGGAGCTGCAGCATTCCTGGGAGCAGCAGAGGCAGAACAGTGCTGTTATCAGCTCCTTCCCCAAAGAACCGAGTAAATCATGACAAAATGGGCTGTTGGTAAGAGTTAGGACAGACATTTGTTAGTGCAGGGGATCTGGAAAAGCCAGGGCTGTTCCCCAGCACACAAAAGCAGCAGCACTGTTAAATCATCCCTGTAGGGTTTGGGGTGTGCAGGGAGCAGGAGAGAGGAGTGCTGAGGGTTGAGGGGCTGATTTAGCTCTGGAGAAGTTTGCAGAAATGTAAAACAGTATTTCTGATTATTCAACACCTCTGTCTGTTGCTTAGAGATGATTCTTTCATTTGGGATGTGTGTGGCTGATTATTAAATATACAATTGGTTGGTGTGAAAGGGATGCAGAATATGCAGAAGGAAAAAAACAAAAAAAAAATAGCCCCAGATCCATTTCATCAATTCCTGCCTTTGATGAAAGACCAGGAGTGAAAGTCTCAGTAAATATTCCTTGTAAAACCTGCTGCATCCTGGTAACTGTGTTTACCGTCCTGTTTGCTCCAGGAGCAGCCACAGATCTTCCCTTTGCCTTTTCCCTGGAACTCATTAGCCAGGCTCCTTGTGAAGCGCCTGATGAGGGGACACAAAGGAGCTCTGATGTGACAGCACAGTCACTGCAGCCTGGGACATGTCCCAGCAGGCTCAGCCCTTCCCAGAGCCTGGAATCTGCCTGGCATGGAGAGGCCAGAGCTCACACCAGCCTGCAAGTATTTGCTGGCAAAAAAATCATTCATTTTACTTCTATGTAATTTTTTTTTAAAGAAGCATTTAAAAAAGAAGGGTTGAAGTACCCAATTTGCTATTTCCAAAGTGAGGCACCCTAATTATTTTTAATGGTCTGAGAATTGCATGGGAGGGACCACAACCTGTTTGTTTTCACTTTGTGAAGAGAGCAAAAGTGGCTCTAACAAATACAAATCACAGTGTAACCTCTAAACCTTGTCCTGATTTATCAGGAGTCCCCTCTTACAACAGAAGGCTTCAGGAGGAATTTCACCGGTGTGACTTTTGTCATTATTTTCTTCCTGCTATATTGCATCATCAATTAGAGGTTTTACAGTGGATTTTGAGTAGGCACAGTGAGCTTTGGATCGATGAGGAAAATTATTGCAGGGGTTTTTTTTGGTTTTTTTTCTTTTTTTTTGTTTTGTTTTTTTGTTTTTTTGTTTTGGTTTGGTTTTTGGGGGGTTTTGTTTTGTTTTGGTTTGGTTTGGTTTTTTTTTGTTTTTTTGTTTTTTTTTTTTTGTTTTTTTGCTAGAGTTGGGATTACAAGCTTGAGAGACACCATTTCTTGTTTGGATTCAGGTGTTTATTAATTCTTACTTACATTACAATGAGTTCTACAGCACTTCTAGCTAGCAAGCTAAAAATGGTGATGAGCTGCAATGCAGATTTTTGTGTCCAATTACAAAAGTACCACCCAGACTCATGAAGAAGAAGGTGAAGAAAAAAGAAACCTCTGCCCTAAAACTTTCATCTTGCCCTCTATATATTACTTATTCTAAAACCTCAAATCCTAAGTTTTCCACCATGTGATATTACACATTTTTATTTAAACTACACATCAGTGATCCCAGTTCTGTCATTCAATTTTGGAAGCTTTCTCCACAGCCTCAGGTCAAATGCAGAGTTCTCCTGGGGGTCAGTGCCTGTGAGCACAGAAAGTGTAAAATTCCCAATTTCCAGGGATCCAACAGAAAACCACCCAGGCACTGCTCAGCCTCCCAGGAAAGCAGCAGGGAATGCAGCAGTAAAACAACATCTGGCATGGCTTATTTTGCCCAAATCTCCATGAAAGAAGTGCTGAAATATTTCTGCAGAGATCCACCTGATGGGGAGGAAGATTCATGGCTGTATTTGGGGTTATTTGGGTTCCTGGGATGCTGAGGTTGCTCCCATCAGCAAATTTGCTGCTGGCTCTTTGCATCTCATTATTTGGGCTTTCCTGAGGTGTCCATGTGTAGAACTTCAATAAATTGACTTGTGGCCGGTTTATTCTCCGTCACATCCTTGGAGCAAGCGCCTCAATGTCACATCCAGCTGTCAATTCTCAGTGCAAGTTTATGCAATGGAAATCACACTTTTCACACATGCTGAACTCAGCTGAAGCACCCATTGGTGGATGGTAAATGTATTTTATTTTCTTGTATTTCCTTGCTGCGGCCAATATGAATCACTTGACTTTTTGCTTCAGCCACAAAAATAAAAACACAATGAGCAAATCAGAAAACAGTTGTCTTTAACGCAGGTTTTCATTGCTTGTTAAGGAATGGAGTAATACAGAGAAACTGCATTGCTTTTAAAGTTCCTTATGGGTTTTTCTTTTCAGTTGGCAAAGAAAATCCGGGAGAAGTTCAACCGCTACTTGGACGTTGTGAATCGGAACAAGCAGGTGGTGGAAGCTTCCTACACTGCTCACCTCACCTCCCCCCTGACTGCCATCCAGGACTGCTGCACCATCCCACCATCCATGATGGAGTGAGTAGCAAATTCTGGGATCTGGGAAGAAAATGAATGTTTCTTTGCAAAATAACCTGTGTTTTCTGTTCCTTTGGATAAAAACGGAGAAGGCACAGCTCCTTATCTTGTCCTCATCTTCTTTTACATTTCTGCCACACCAGTGTTTAATGATGGGCTTTAAGGAAGAGCTGGGAATCAGCTGGAAGCAATAAAAGGAAGAAAGTTTGTTCACAGTGTTCTATACAAAAAGAGTCTGTCTAGGTCCAAGGCACTGTTTTTGCACTGAGACACTGCTTGCCCTCAATAACTCTCCTCAGGCTGGTCATGGGACTTCTGTGTCCTTTGAAGGAGCCAAAATCACGAGGTGGTCAGTGCATCACATGCTAACAGCACTGTGTTCCAGTTTAATCAGGTTGACATGCTGCTGTTTGATAGCAGAGGTTTGAGGAAATCGAGTCCATTGCTTGGAAACTGGATTTGTTCATGTCCCGTTTGGTTTGGTTTTAAATACAGGCGTTTTCAGTAGTAAATCCAGGCACTTGGTTGTCTTTAATAATTTCTGTTATCATTTCT
This sequence comes from Turdus rufiventris, assembly GCA_013186435.1. Classification (NCBI taxonomy): domain Eukaryota; kingdom Metazoa; phylum Chordata; class Aves; order Passeriformes; family Turdidae; genus Turdus; species Turdus rufiventris. Next base: position 259,562 of record PYHW01010844.1, read on the forward strand.
TGAACCATTTCTGTTGTGCTGCATATTTGCAGAAATTCCTTTGGATTTTCTAACTGTAGAGATGTGTGATAGAAGCTCTGATTTTTCCAATAAAAGAGGAGTGATTTTCTTGAAATGCTGAACATATGAAACATTTACTTCATGTGGGCTTGAAAAGAACAAGAGTAACTTTCTGTTTGTGCAAGCCTTGATTACAGGCTGATTTTTATTGTTTATATCTCAGTCTGATTTAAAAACATTTGAGAGGGAGGAAGGGAATTTGGGTCACCAGGTGACTCCAAGGTCACAGATTTGGAATTCTCTGAGCAGTTCCTGCTGGACAAGGTGGAAAATGCTGGCACATCCAGGCTGTTGGCAGTGTGGACAAAAGGGTCAGGAATTCTTTGAGGATGAAAATCTTTCAGCCCTCAGATCACAAAATCCATGCAGGAATCACCAGGCAGCAGGAACACCTCCCAAGCAAGGGCTGAGGGGAAGGAGAAATGGGATTTAGCACCCCCTTGTCAGCGTGGCCTCATTTCTCATTAAAAAGAGCAGTCTGCTTTTAGTCTGGAAACTTCAGTGAATTCCTTTTCGCTTTGTCCTCCCAAATTGCACAGCTTGGAAATCCTGTAAAATTTCTTCACCTGTGGTGAACTTGCATGAGGATCATTGCCAGGATCATTTCAAACACAAGCACCCTTTAAAGCAAAGCAGAGGGGTGAATTTGTTGTTTGCACAGCTCCTCATTCGGGCTGTACAATGAGATTCTCATTATTCAGTTACTTGGATCAATAATTAAATGGTTCCCAGATCAGTTTATCAACTGCAGGATGTTCCGGACCTTGGCAATATCTGGTTGAGACTTATCTGACCACTGGGACTAGTGCTGTCTGTAGGAAATCATCTGCAAGACAAAAAAAAATAATGTAAAAATGTATTTTATTTGAAACTGCCAAGTTTTAAACTTCCAATTTTGTTGATTGCCTGATTTGTCTGAATGCTTCTGCCATCATTTCAGTTTTTCTCCCCTTTCTGCCTGTCCCACCTGCTGCTCTTCCCTTCCTTTTCCTTCCCTGTAGCATCACCTTTCTGGGAGATTCCCCATTTTGGTTAAAATAGCAGGAAAGAAGCTGATTCACCTGGAGAGTTTGACTGTATTTTGAATTCTTCATATGTTTAATTAATGGACTAATTGGGCCTGCACTTGCAGGAGGTTAAATTGGATGCGCTGCTGCTGGTAACAGCTTATCCTTGGTGTTCAAAATGTTCAGTGTTGGTGTTAAAGCAACAATAATTATAATTTTCTAGTTAAAGTATTTATTAACTGCTGCTGCAGAAGAGGTCACCTGGAAAAAGACCCAGATTTGTCTGTGAAAATTGCTTTTTCCATGAGATCCTTTGCCTTAGGTTGTGCCTTGGCTGAGTCCTCTGGTTTTTGTTCTGGAGGGTTGTGAAATGTTTGTGTCACAACTCCTGAACTCTGTGTGTTCTTTATCTGGATGTTTCCTCGTGTGGCCTCTTTATTTGAGCAAATATTTGGGGCAAGAACAGTGCCAGAGGTGCATTATCCTCAGGGTATTTTGAGTAATTTTAAAGTTTTCCCCACAGTGTTTAAGGCTGTTCATCATGTGGTGTTCAGCCTCTTATTGTCCAACTTAGTGACATTGAATTGGGAATGCTGCAAGTTTGGATTGGTGTGGGGAAAATTAACTTGGGAAGGATGAATTATGCTGTAGGGAAAGGATTTTAAAATTATTATTATTATTCTTTTTTTTTTAATAGATTCCTAACTTCAGTTTGTATTTGTTGTTACCATTAACAAAATTTTCCAGGAGTTTGCTCGTATTGCTCTGAAAATCCAAGCGTTGGTTTGTCATGTTGCTTGGGATAAACTGTGAAATTTCCACACCTGGTGACTATAAATAAATGATAGAAAACGGGACCTAACAAAGCACAAACTGGGCTAGAAAATGAGCCTGGCATTTAAATTGGTTGTTTAATGAGCAGTGAGATATGACAGGGAAAGCAATATTTATTTTATTGCCATTACATGGTGTTGGCTCTTGCAATGAAGAGCCCAGATGAGTGAGTTTCCATGTGATTCCAGTCTGGATTAAAATTCCCAGCCTGACTGTGCTTTTGGTTGCTGTTTTGTATATTTGTATCATATTCTGGTTTCACTGGTGTAAGAGCAGCAGTTGTGTTTGTGCCCCCTCCAAGGCAGGGTTGTGCAATGGAACCACCTCGGTTTGGAAAGTGGTGGAAATAAATAAATTGGAATATGCAAACCCAGCTGGATGAGGCAGCAGTTGGTGGCTATCGAGTGGTTTTGGCAAGGCCTTAATTCAACAAATATTTCCTGATAAAATTACACTCAGCTGCTTTACCAAAGGCTCTGAATGTGCTTGGGCTCAGGGAAATAATCCCACACCTAAATCCATGTGCAGGGACTGCTGAGGAGGGGTGAGCAGGGCAGGGGTTTGGCTTCCCCTTTGGATTTTGCTGATCTTGCTCCAGATCTCTCTGATGGCATTTTCAGCTCTACCCCACAAGGTTTGGGAATGGCACAGGGGCAGGGCAGGGAGCAGAGCTGGGGTGGGAACTGGTGCCTGCCCAACCCTCCAGGCTGTGTTTGTGTCCCTGGGGTCAGAGCCTGGGCACCAGGGACCAGCTCCTTTCCCTGCAGCACTTGGGAAGAGGCTGCTCCAAGCAGATTTAAGATGGATAAGGTGCTCCAGGCTCTCAGCAAACTGATGGGAGATAAGGAAAATGGATGAGTGAGTCAAGTGAGGTGCATCTTCTAATCCTGGAAGAAATCCCTGCTGGAAAAACAAACCTTTGTGTTTCCTCACCAGCACAGGCTGCTGAATAAGCCATGAGGAATGGATTTCATGCTGTCTCCAGACATTCCCTGTCATGATGGAACTGGGTGGTGATTTACCAGAAAATGTTTTAATTAAAGGATCTTTCTCCTGGAGAGGATAAATTCCTTTGTGTACAAGTTGGAGTCTCCTGCTTTTGGTGCCTGAAAGCTCTCAGCAGGTGTTGAGGAAATCTTGGGTCTGGAATGGGCTGGTGGAGCAGCAAGAATAAAGAGAATTTATTTATCAGGAGTGGGAACTCCTGGGATATGTGTCAGTTGTGAGAAGTGTCTAAATAGGGGTTTAAGAAATGAGTTTTGGGAAGTATTAGGGGGTTGACTTGGGAGTGATGAATGGAATAACTTCATTCATGGAGATGCTACTGGTCTGGATGGCAGCAGGCAGATAAAGAGGTGGTTTATACTGAATATTGGCAGATGAAAGGAAATCAAACTCCTTCCACTCTAAGAATAAGTTGGATATGTGGGCAATGTTTCAGTATTTGTCTTCTGCCCATTACACAAAATGCCTTTTTCTGGAGAAGCTGTGATTGATGCTCTCTTCTGGGAGACTTCCAGAAGTGGATTTCTGTGGTTCCAGTGTGCCAGGAAAGTTGGTTGTGTTAGGGGCCAGTGGTTTCTCAACACAGCAATGGCTGCAGTAGGATCACCTTCCAGGAAAAAAAATAAATTATTCAAATGCATTTGTGAGGAAATGCAGCTGCTCCTGCAGCTTTTCCAACAAAATCCAGATGAGGCTTTTAAAGGCAGACAAAAAGTCTTCCCTGAGCTAACCTTGATCCTCCTCTCTGGCCAGTTTTAAGACCTATCACTCTGATGTGCTTCAGCATTTCATGTCCTGGGGCGTGGCAGGGAAGGGAAATGCAGTTTGCTTGGGATGTGAGCAGGGAGAGGGTGCCCCTCACTGCACCCCCTCCTTGGACATGGATCCCACGTGCTGCTGGAATCACCCCCCTTCTCCCCTGGAGCCCACAAATGGATTTCACTGCTGCCTTTCCACGGGAAGTTGCCCCAGGTCTCCAAAATCCATCTGTTCGGGGCACTGGCATTCATTACTGCTCCCACTCTGGCTGCCTTGCAAGGCAGCTGGAAATCTGTTTTTGCTCTTTATTTAACTATGCTGATAAGAGCTTAGGGAATGCATTTATCCAAATTTGTGGAAGGAGCTGGAATGGAGAAATATTTGTTGGTAAAACACCCTACTTGGCAGTGGTGCATTGCAAACATTAATGGAGCTGTTTGAATAAGGGAGTTTACAAACCTCTATTTGAAAATCATTTACTGCCTGACTGTGATACTGCCTTCAGAAGTGGTCTGGTTTTTCCTTTTTTTTTTTTTTTTTTTTAAACAGATGGTTAAATATTTGCTAATGCAGTTCAGTTTTATCACAGCTCTTTCTGTGTTTATCTTTCCTCTCTGGAGCAGTTAAGTGGGAGATAACTGAATCCCATTCAGTTCCTTGGCTGCTGCAATATCTGAAGAGCTGCACTTCCAGAGGAGGAGTGGGGGGCCACAATAAATGAAATTTAAGATGGATTTGCTGTTCTGACAGAGTTTCAGGCTGCAGTGAAGCCCAGGGGGTTCTAGGAGATGGAAGGACTCTGCACAGTCCTGGCCTTGGCAGCTTTTGTCCATCAAGTGTATTTAGGAAATTTCTCTCCTGGGCTCGTTTTTACTTCTAATGTGGGCAAATTCCTCATGAAAAAAATGGGATTTGGAATAGAAATTCCTCATGAAAAAAGTGAGGTTGGGAATAATTTCTATTCCTGGGTTGAATCCTCCTTCCAATGGTGCATTCTCCTTAAATCTGAGAGCAGCTATACACTTGGGTTTTTCAAGAATACTTGAAATAATGGGAACAACTTTGCTGCCTTGCCAGAAGAAATTGTATAACTGAACCATCAGTAGCTTTTTTTTTTTTTTAATTTATTCATAAAAACATTGTTTTCCAGCATTCTGTTTAGATGCAGTGGGAACCCTATATTTAAGTATTTATGTAAAATATGAGTTAAAATCTTGCCTTGCAATCAAGCCAACAAAGCCTAGTTGGGAATTTCAAAGGAAACACTGAATTTTGAGTGAACTTATGTAATTTCATTTGCATATTAATGTCAGCTTGAATTTGTATGAACGGAGAGAAAAGGCAAAAAAAAAAAAAAAAAAGAGAGAATTAAAACAATGTGAAGCCCTGAGCAGCTGCTCAAGTGCCATTTTTATCCACAGCTCCCTCATTTTCCCCTTAAACTCCAAACACACAAAAGAAGTTGATTTACACTGTAAATTCAGGCCGAGCAAAATCCAATTGGAGCTCACTCGAGCAGCGTTTTGATGTCAGATTCAAAGCTCCTGCAAATTCATTTTATCTCCTCCGCTCGCCCATCTCCCCGCTCGTAAATCCTGTTGAAGGAGAATAAAAATGAGCGTGGCCTGATGGGAATTTCGTGTGTGAAGTTCAAAGCAGTTTGCACATCAGAGCCCACGTCAGTCAGGGGGAGGTGTGGGGAAGGCAGCAGGGACGCGGAGCTCCGTGGGGAGCGCATCAAAGTGGGCTCTGTTTGCTCCCAAGGGATGCAGCTTCCATCCCTTCTTCATTAAAGAGGATCCAGGAGGAGCACAGGGGGGGGATGGGGTTTTTATTGGCTTTAAATCTGTTTAAAAAAATGTAAAATTGTATCGTGGCGTTGGGTTTTCAATGAGGGTTTTGGATTTTTTGAGCGTCGTCACCTGGAGCGTTTTGGGTGAAATCTCGAGAGAAGTTTTTGGGGTCGTGCTCCTGGTAAAAGTGGAAATCAAGGAGGCGCTGGTAAAAATTAAGGGAGATAGTGGTAAGGATTTAGGGAGATACAGGGAAAAATTAAGGGAAATTTGGGTTAAAAATGAGGGAGACACTGGTAAGAATTTAGGCAGACACTGGTAAAAATTAAGGGAGATAATGGTAAGGATTTAGGGAGACACAGGGAAAAATTGAGGGAAACTTGGGTTAAAACTAAGGGAGAGAGTAAAAAATTAATGGAGACACTGGTAAAGATTTAGGGAGGCAGTGGTAAAAATTAAGGGAGACACTGGTAAAAATTAAGGGAAGCTTGGGTTAAAACTGAGAGAGACACAGGTAAGAATTTAGGGAAACACTGAAAAATTAAGGGAGATGCTGGTAAACATTAAGGGACAGACACAGGAAAAAACTGAAAAAATTAAGAGAGAAACAGGTAAGAATTTAGGAAGACACTGGTAAAAATTAAGGGAGATACTGGTAAGAATTTAGGAAGAAACAGGAGAAAATTAAGGGAAACTTGGGTTAAAAGTGAGAGAGACACAGGTAAGAATTAAGGGAGACACAGTAAAAAATTTAGGGAGACACTGGTAAAAATTAAGGGAAACTTGGGTTAAAACTGAGAGAGACGCGGGTAAGAATTTAGGGAAACACTGTGAAAAATTAAGGAAAATACTGGTAAAAATTAAGGGAGATGCTGGTAAAAATTAAGGGACACAGGTAAAAAATTTAAACAATTTAAAAAATTTAAGAGAGACAGAGGTAAGAATTTAGGAAGACACTGGTAAAAAATAAGGAAGGCACTGGTAAAAATTGAAGGAGGCACTGGTAAAAATTGTCTCCTGTCAGAGAAGAGGTGCTGATCAATGCTTGTGTTCAAATATTAAAATACAATTTTTTTTGGTGTGTTCTAACTTCTTCCAAGGTGAGTGATAGGAAGGTCTGTTCAGTTTGAAACTTGAGGAATAAACATGGTAGGAAAGGTAAAACCAGTATTTACAGCTAAGAATACAAACGTGGGTTGGGAAGTGCTGGGGCTTTGGTTTTAATTGTGGCTTTAAAGGGGAAGATGTTTAAATATATTAATAATACATTCTGAATTAAACTTAGAAGCACCTGGGAAATTCTCCAGTGTCATTGAAATGACGACAAATATTGTAAAGTAGATTTGACACAGGGCTGCCTGTTCCTGGTCCTGATTTTCAGTTCTCCAGGCCCTTGTGCCCCGGAACCAAAACCACTCCATTGCAAGATGCAAAAAGTCAATTTTAAGGCAGACAGCACCTGGAAAGAGATTTGAGTCAGGCATCCCACCTAGCCCAGTCTGGGGCAGCCCTTGCTCAAGGCTGGCAGGTCTGGTCTTTAATTTGTGAGATTTCAAACAATTCTTCATCTTTTATTTATAATTTTTTCCCCATTAACTGTATTTCCTTTTTGCTGTGAGAAGGAGGGATGGGATTGGGCTGCAGGATTTTTTTTGCTCCCTTCTCCAGCTCTGCTGCAGATAATTTAAGCATCCACAAATTCATCTTCCTGTGGGTTACTAACAGTGGCTTCCTGAGAAGAACTGAGGCCTTGGATGATTTTTGGAGCACGTTGAAGCATTTTAATGCAATAAATGAATAATGTTGGTTGCTAACAAGGCATCCTGTTGCCATCACTAATAGATTTTGATGGGAGCTCTGGGACAATTCGTTTACATCCTGAAAAGTCATTATTTTGCACTGTGGGGTTGTTCTTCAGCCTTGCACGGAAATATTTCTTTAGGATGAAGATGTTTCATGTGCAGTTTTTTGGGTTTGCCCCAAGACAAACACGAATTCTGTGGAACCCATGCGTTATCAATCAATCTTGGGCTGCAGATTCTTCAGCCAACAAAAAATCAACAGCAGTTTTGCTCTCTTGGAAAGAGCTGTGATTTTTTGAAGTGGTTACATTGGAAGGGTGATAAGAAAAACCACAGCCTTCATCCAAGAGCTGCATTCCTGGGAAATGTCTTTTCCTCCATGGAGAGGCTTGGGAAGTTCTCTGGGAGGAGGTTTTGCCAATACCATCAGCAAACAGCTCCAGCAGAGGGGATGAGCCCGTGCAGGGCTCCAGCTTTGGCTGCTTTGTGTGGGGTTATCCCCCAGTGCTCCCCACTCACCCTTCGTGCTGGGTTATCACCAAATGATTACAGCAGCTCAGAGCTGCTAAAAAGGTCTCCAAAGGCACAGTCACAGACATTAAAGTCCAGG
>PYHW01010844.1:267543-292208 GCA_013186435.1 Turdus rufiventris
AGGATTTTCCCAACAAGCTAACACATAAATTCAAACCACTACTTCTCAACCTATGAGAATTCTGACTTCTTAACGCACCAGGATACGTATAAACCACGTATAGGATCTGTCTTGTTCTATCTGAAAAGTGTCAGCAATATTCTCACTGGAGTTCCATTTTGTCTAAGTAGTGTCTAACAAGGAGCTCCTGGAGCCTGCACTGCAAACATCAGAGTGTTTGACAACCTTCACTAGAACTCGTTCTTCTACTCTGGTGTCTGCACCTTTTATTTACTAAAACACCGCAGCTCTCACTGAAACTTACTGATTTATTTATCCTAAAACTCAAACTTACATCTAAACTTAAACTTAGGATTATTCTTTTACCTAAACTCCCATTGTATGTGTGGATGGTTTAACATGTCTCTCTTGTGGGACAAGGACCAGGGCAGGATGGCTGTAAGGCAAAGGAGGGAAAAGATGAGGGGGAAATTGGGAAGGAATTCCTCCCTGGGAGGGTGGGGAGGCCTGGAATGGAATTCCCAGAGGAGCTGTGGCTGCCCCTGGATCCATGGAAGTGTCCAAGGCCAGGCTGGACATTGGGGCTTGGGGCAGCCTCAGATATTGGAAATTGTTGGTGGAATGGGATGAATTTTAAGGTCTCTTCCAACCTTTCTTTGATTCCATACTCATCTTTTCATGCATCTTTTTCTTGTTTTTCCAGATTTGGTGGGAATTTCAACACCAATGTTTTATTATTTATAGTTATTCACTCTGAAACATTAAAAAGCTGTGTTTCCATTGTAAATGTAGGTTTAATAAATAATGTTTAATTGATGGTCCTCTTGTTGCTGTCCTTCCATATTGGATGGGAATTTCAACTCTGTGTTACAAACAATTATTTATACTGAAACATTAAAAAGCTGTGTTTTCATTGTAAATGCAGGTTTAATAAATAATGTTTGATTGCTGATCCTGTTGTTGTCTTTCTAGATTTGATGGCAATTTCAACACCAGTTTCTTACTATTAATAATTATTTACACTGAAAGGTTTAATAAATAATGTTTGATTGCTAATCCTGTTGTCTTTCCAGATCTGATGGGAATTTCAACACCAATCTCTTACTATTAATAATTATTTATACTGAAACATTAAAAAGTTGTGTTTCCATTGTAAATTCAGGTTTAATAAATAATGTCTGATTGCTGATCCTGTTGTTGTCTTTCCAGATTTGATGGCAATTTCAACACCAACGTTTCCAGAACCATCAGCTGTGACAGACTCTCCACCACTGTCAACAGCAGAGCCTTCAATCCTGGACGTGACTTAAATTCTGGTGAGCAGCACAGTTGTACTTTGGGGTTTTTTTTTTCCTTCTGTTGTAGGGTTTTTTTCCCATTAGACTCGAACATTTCCTTGGCACAGAGAATTTGCATTGATTGCCATAGCAACAAGCTTTTATTTCTCCTTGCAAGTGTCACACTGCTCTTAATTTGAGATTTCATGATTGAAAGCTGATACCTAAAGTAATGCCCTCAGTCTAAGTACTTTATAAAAATGTCATGAAGATTTTATTCCAGCCTACCATGGATAATTCTGTTGTGGTTTCTGCACTTTTTATTTCTTCCTTTTAATTTTTTTTTCCCAAGGTTTTCTCCTTCCTAGGCCTGTCTGCTTTGGCATCAGCAGTGTCAGCTGCTGCAGGGGCCACGCAGGGAAGTTTCTCTGATCTCCTTAGCTGAGTTCAGCTCATGTGAGGCTGCCTTTGCAGTGACATGCAAAAACCACCAAATATGAGGGCATCTTCAAATATCTCCTTTCTTTGTCTTGTCAGGCCATTTTCTTGACACATTTGAGGACTGAGAAATGTGCTTAGAACCAAAATACACACGACTTATCCCTGAAAAATTCAGCTTTTGGGCCTCTGGTGCAGCAAGGTTTTCTTCTCTTTTTTGCATCCTAATCAGTGTGGATTAATACAGAGATTTCAGTTGGGTTTAGACAGACTTTGGTCCAACTGTGCCACCTGACTTTTCAAGTTTTTGTGTTGTAAATTAGAGAACGTTAATAGATTTTGGTTGTGGATTTCATTTTGGGGAGGTGTTGTTTGTTCATTCTTTTGGGGGAATAATGCAGACTTGGGAATTTATTTTATTTTATTTTCACTTTCAGAGGTCTTTTGGAACAAAATGCTGATTTATTTTATTAACTTGACTGATGCAGTGACAGCCCTGCCATTCCACCCTCCCCATCTTGCAACAAACAGGGGGAAAGAGCCCCACGTTTTTATAAACTCCTTCACTGCTTCTCTTCCTATAACTTTGCTTTCTGGATCCCTAATGAAATACAAAAATGAGCAATCCCCATAGGTCCTTTTCCATCCCTTGTGTCCCACATCTTGGATGCAGGTGCTGGCCAGGCTGATTTCCTGACATGCCATGATTTGTGTGATGTTTTCCATCCTAAAGCCAGGCACTCTTTGTTCACTCACTGTGATTTGCTGGCCTTTGTTTGACTCATCTCTTTATTAAAAAAACTCAAACCCAAACAACTCATTAAAATAATGTTTCAATCACATGCAGTTGTTAATTAATCAGAATAATTTTTGAAGGCAAGTTTAGAGTCACTGTTGTAAGAGCAAAGCATAGAACGAATCACTTTAAGGTTTTTAATTAAATTAAGTAAAAATATTTTTTTGCTGCAGAAGTTGGAGGTTAAATAAGTATTCAAGAAATATTCCTTGTTTTTGAGCGATGAAAAGCAAATAAATTGCAGTTTCTTGTACACGTAATTTAAATTTCTGGTTTGACTTCTCAGAGAAGTGAAGTGAGTGGGTGTTGAGGGTTCCTGCTGTCCTGGCAGCACTGAGGCTCAAGTGCCTCCTCTTCCCTTGCCTCTGGCCTGAAAGATTCCTGATGAAAGGAGAACCTTCAAAACACAGCACTGGCAGGAAAGGGCAGCAGGGGAGGAGAGGGAATGAGGGGGAGTAAGAACAGGGATTTATTGACAGCAGACTCTGCTCTGGCTCTCCTGGTACAGAAACAGCCTTGGGGGGAGGTTCTGATTAGGGAGGAAATGTCTGTGAGAGAGAAATGGGATGGACAGAGTGCATTGAGGCAGGAAAACAGCATGGAGGTGGTTAATTTGAGAAACAGAAGTTGGTAGTGGGTGCACACCTGGTGAAGAGAGGAGTTTTGTGTGGTGAGATCCAGGGAATATCCTTGGTCCGTGTGTTTGGGGGTCTGGGAGATCAGTCACGGATGGGGTTGGCTTGGAAGGACCTGGGAGCCCATCCAGCCCCACCCTGCCATGGCAGGGACAGCTCCCACTGTGCCAGGGCTGGAGAGGCTGCCTGGGACAGAGGCTGGGCAGAGTTACAGGAATAAAACAGGGATTTATTAAAACCCTTCCAAGGATTCACCTTGGGCAGTGCCAGAGCTGTGGTTACATCCAAGATGAATCCAAGTCAGGAGTTCCACACTTTTATCAGTTCTGTTCCATTCCCACATTGGGGTTCACTGTCCAATCCCAGCTCCAGGCTCTGCAGTCCCACCCTCCCAGATTCTCTCCCCAATTCCCTGGTTGCATTTTTGGGGCTGGAGCTGCAGCGTGTCCTTGGTTCTGGGCTGGGAAAGGATTGTTCTGTGTGCCTGAGCTGGGAGGAGAACTTATAACACTTCATATGAAATTCAGAGTCACATATTAACACAGAACAGAATCTAAAAAACATGAAAGGTAAAACTGAAGGCATCAGCAGGGCTAGGACAGGAATGGCCCAGAAAATCCCAAAGGAGCTCAGAACTCATGGGCTGGGAAAGGAATGGCCTTGGGATAGGGAGTGGGAAGCAGTTTTGGTTAGAGGGATGGAGTGCTCTCAGTGCCCAGCATCCTCCCAGCTGGGGAGATGCTCTCACCTTGTAAATGGGGTTTGAAAGTGCTAATTAGTCTATCTCTGTCTTGAAACTCTTAATTTGAACTTCCTGTGGGACCACTTACCTTTGAGGGTACACTCAGGGCAGAGGCCTTGGTGTGCACAGGAGCCAGTTCTCAATAAATCCATCAACACTCACATTAAACTAAAACCACCTCTGAAAGAAGACAGTGATCAAATACAAAAAAAAAAATTCCTCTAATCTCGTAATTTTCCTTCTCTCATAAGTGTCCTCACGCAGAACTGGGGAGGAATATCTGTTACACTTTGGGTTTAGGCTCTACCTCTGCCTCACTTATTTTTATGTTTTAAAAACTGTGGGTACATCTGGGTGTTCTTGCTGTGTCTTCCTGAATGAGTTTTTCATTTCATTCTGAACATAAAAAGCAAAATTCCCATGAGCATCCCCCCCCTTTTCCCACGTGAGTTCTGCAGTTTAAATAATCCTGCCTATAAAAAGCTCCTGGCAAAACATAAATTTCTGCTCTACTCTGCTCTGCTCTGCTTGACCTCGAGCTCAGCTCTGGAAATGTTAATCTTGGCCCAGAGTAAAAAGTGGGATTGGAGTGGTGAGGTTGGAGGTGTTGGAGGGAGCAGAATTTGCACCGCAGGCTCTGGCAAAGCCACAGGAGCAGAGCCTGGGAGAGCCCTCAGGGACAGCAACCCCAAATTCCACCCCGAGCAGGGTGTTAAGAAGGGTGATGGAGCTCATGAAACTTTCAGATCTGTTTTTTTTCCAGTATTTTTGGATTTTTTTATTAAAATAAACATTTAATCTTAGGGGAGGGAGAAAGAAATAGATGTGTCTCAGCTTTAAAAAAATATCACTTTCTCTACTGTTTTTTTCTTGATAGTAGGTGGCTTTTTAAAATGTTTTTGGATGTCTTGAAAAGATTTTGTTTTATCTTGGTTGGAGTTTTGCATCTGGATTACTTTTAGCCATTAGTACAGAATAGATAAGGAGAAAGTCTTTATTCTCCAGATGGAGACAGCTTTGGGCAGTTAGATGAAGAGATCTGTCCTCACCACTCTGAATAGTCCTTTATTTATTAAATCTTCCCCAGAGCCAGTGCATTATGTTATCAGATTCCTTTGGAGGTTTTTTTGCCTTTTGAATAAACAGGGAACCAGTAAATCTTTCTCCTTCTCATCCTTCAAAGTGCTGAAATGTCTGTTCCAAGGCAGGCAGCTTTGGCAGAGTGCTCCTCCTCCCCAGAAATACGCAGAGGTGGCACCAAATTGCCCAATAAATTTTGTCACTTTTATTCCAGGTGTTGATAATTTAAAATCTTAGAATCATAAAATATCTGGAGTTGGAAGGGATCATCGAGTCCAGAATGTGGAATGTTCCTTAAACCCCTGTATTTTAAACTGATTTTTGGCTGGGTTGAAATGGTTAGGAGTTACTTGAGCAGAAGAGTTAATGCCCCTCCTTCCAAATCCTTTTAATGGAGGAATCTGCTCCCATTCCTTAAAATGAAAGAGTTTTTAAACTTTTTTTCCCTTCAGAGTCCTAAGAATTGAGCAGGGCTCTGTCCTGGCTGATGGCACCAGCAGAATGTTAATTGTGGCTGAGCTGCAGAGCTTTTATTCCTGATGACAGCACAGGAGCTGGAATTGGGCTTGACTTGGAAAATCCTGCATCAGATCTGTCTGGAGAGTCAGAGGATGTCTTCACAATAAACACATTTCTTTGTGCTGTTTCTTCACCAGGAGGGTTTGTCTTGGAGGGACTTGCCAGCAGAGAACTGAAAATTAAACTTGCCTGGTTTTTGTGGCATGAGATCCGGGGTCGGCAGCCCAGCAAATGTAATGCTAAAGAGGAGGGCTGGAAGAAACCCTTTTATAACGAGCAATTATGTTCAGTAGTTCCTTTTTTTCCTCCCTGACTGTTTGTGCTGTTCTTTGAAGATTAATTAGTTAATGATTTGGCTGTGCTTTGAAGATGTAAAGTGGTATCTAGAAGTGCTAAGTGTTATCATCTCGCATTCCCTTTGAAGTTTTATAAACTCTATCACACAGGGCTTTCTTCCTAAAAGTCCTTTTTGCCTTGTGAGATATTTATAATGAGAGAGAATGAGCATTTCAAATGCTGTCATGTGAATGCTTCCCAACTTTTCCAGTCGGCAGCAGGATTTGGGGTCAGAGATTGCTGCAGGGGACAGAGGTTTTGGGATGGGATTTTGCAATGGCACCTCATGGGAAGCTGGTCGCTTTTATTCCCAATCTGTGTCTGGAATTAAGGAATCAGCTTTTCATGGGGGTCTTTTGATGGAATAACCTGTCCAGGGGCTGGTTTTGCTGGGAGGAGGAGGTGGGAATAAATACAGGCACTGAGGAAGTGGAAATTTAAAAAAATTATCTACTGTGTGTCCTGGCAAGGAGCAAGAATTGAGGAAATATCTGCAGGGCATTCTTACAGCTTGAGTGGATGGAAAATTAAGAATGTGTTTAAAGAGAAAAAGTCTGGATTTTTCAGCCGTGGGTTATCTGCAGGGGAGATTGTCTGCTGTGGTCATAGGAAAAAGAAAAAAATGGGGAGAAGAGCAGAGTTAGGATAAAATTGGTGGTCCCTGGAGAGGCTTTATTGAACTAACGCTCACTGGGGGAAACATGAGCACAACTGTGTGAAAAGGAAGAACAGCAGAGCTTGAGTTTCAAAACCAATTGTTTTATGGGGAAAATGAACACTTTTAAATCCACATGCTCTCATGGGGAAATAAATACAGCTCATGGCCTTGCAGGAATGAGAAGTTTATCTTTAATATAGCAAGGATTAAAAAAAGCCAAAGCCTTTAAATTATAAACTCCTTTATTACTGTAATATTGTTGGTAAAATGAGACTGGACAGTTTATTTCATCCAGGCTTTTACTGAGTGTTCACATGTCAACTTTGAAATTACATTTTTCAAGTTCTGTAACTCAAAACAAAAACTTCAACACCAGAAATTCAACCTCTTTATACAAAACAACTTCACCCCCAGAACGATGAAATCCTGGTGGCTGGGCATGAAAAGAAGGATTTAAATGTTTTATAGTCCCATGGCCCTTCTGCCTGCAGGAGAAAGCAGCAGTTTAGAGAAAAACTTGATTTTGGGGAGGGGAGTGAGGATTCTCTGGTAGTCCTTGGTCCATCCAGGCAGTGAATTTTCTCATGTGAAGCTGCATTTTTGGACGGAACTCAGCAATCCCAGCCCAGGATCCCAGTGGGATTTGTAGGCACTGTGGGAAGTGTAAAACACTGTGGCAGAGAGGAGTGGGGAAAGGCCAGGACAGTGGTTTTTGCAAGGTAATTACACTGAGCTGGATGTGGAGAGAACATCGTGGCCACAGCCAGTCTGGGAAACTTGAGAAAGTGCTAAAGTGTGGAGGATGTGGAGCTCACACTCCCCTCAGTGTGGGTATTTGGGTCTAGAGTGTCTGGCTGAGGGTTGAGCGTGCCCTGCAGTCCTTTCCAACCCAAATATTGGCATATTCGATAATGGAGGAGATGAAACTGGCCTGTTTTCAGTCCTGAGGGAATGCTGGAAGGAGATGCTGAGCTAAAGGTGAAGCACTGGAAATCAGAGCCCCCCTCCTCTGCCAGTTCTTTGAGTTCTGCAATCAAAGAACATGAAAGGAGAAATGGCAGAGAAATATTTTCTTTTTTTTCCACCCATTTTAAGTTGGTGTGATCCACTTTATTTGCTAGGTAAAAACCAAAGATTTCAAATATCCAGATTTTATTTTCAGGCTGCTGCAAACAGAGAGGATGCTCTGCCCTGAGTAGAAAATAATCCTGTTCCTGAGGGGGTTTGTGCCTCCCATGCTCATGATTTCCCATTCCCTCTTTTCTGGGAGCATTTTCCTTTTGTTTTAAAGGAAAAGAGCTGCCTGAGATCAGTGGTGTGGCAAATTGGTGATTCCATGGATGAACATCAATCCTTAGTCAATCCAGGTTCATGGGACATTCCCAATGCACTATGAGGCAGAAATATCAATTTCCATAGGATTTGTTCCCTTCCCAATGCCAATGGGATCTGTTCCTTCTCTGTGCCCATGGGATCTGTTCCCTTCCCTAGGACCAAACCTGTTTAATATTTTGGAGTTATTCCACCAAAAAGAACAAGATTTTTTTACATGAAGGCTTTTTCCTCTTTGGAAAGGATGTTGACAATGTATTTATTTTCCATGGAGGTGTAGGGGTGTATGTATTTTATATATAATTGCCTTAATCTCTGCCTTCCTCACTCTGGCCTCACCTTCCCGGGACCTGGGTGTGCTTCAGAGATTCAGGAACTGTCACCACATATTAAACAAAATCTGTCAAACCCAGTGTTGACTTTCCAAAAGGCTTGAACTGTTTGCAAATCAGTGAAGTTTTACCAGTGAGTTTTACCCATCCTAAGCAGAGCAGTTTGTGTTTCATGTTGGGTTCTGTCCTTCTCCAAGCACCACAAGAGAGGCCCTGAGCGACAAAACCTCTGAGTCTGGGCTGCCTTTGTAACTCTGCTTCATTTTCCCTTTCCACCTGCAGTCCTTGCTGATAACCTGAAGTCTAACCCAGGAATTAAGTGGCAATATTTCAGCTCAGAAGAAGGGATTTTCACCGTGTTCCCAGCCCACAAGTTCCGCTGCAAAGGCAGCTACGAACACCGCAGCAGGTAGGATTTGCCTCCTTCCAATTTCCTGGGAAAAGCATGAATATTGGATTCCTCAAGCCCTGATTGCATTCAGTGTTGTCCTTTGCCAAGCTGCCAACATTCATGAGTAACTTCTAATGGAGTCCCTTGGGTTTTCTTAGGGTCGTTTTTTAAAGCACTGCTTTTCACTTCTAAGAAACTAAAATCCCAAACAGGTTCCTCACCTCTCCCAAATTAAATCAGCTGTAAACAGCAGTGACTTGGAAGTCACAGGTCAGCCTGCAGGCAAAATCTGACCTCTATTTGACTCATACTTGACCCCTGTTAATAAAGCAGTAACACACATTCTGCTGATTTGGCAGGTGCATCACTTTGGGGAGGGAGGGGAAGGGGTACGTAGGTAGGAGCATTTTTCCCCAGGTTCAGATGGCACATCATGGATAGTAGGGAAACAGCAGTGAAAATTCCCTTCCACTCAAATAAAAAAGTAAAAATAAAGCATCAGTTGGTGGCAGGGTTTCCTGCACAGGGGCTTCTGTTCTCTAGACATAAAGCCAAGAATTGAGGTCCAGTATTTTTTTCTGCTTTTTGTGTCAGTACCCTGGGATTGATGAAGGCTCAAGGGTGGGAAGGTTCAGTGGCTTTAATATCTCTGGTCACACATTAATTACTGTACCAGTTAATCAGTCTGTACAGCACATCCAGGAGCCTTTTGGGGACACTAAAGAAGGTCTGGTTTCCTGTCAGGGTTGATCAATCAAAAGTTCACTGATGGTATCTTCAGTGTGTCATCAAAGCGCAAAGTTCTGAGCTTGACTGAGTTTTCTGGGGCCTTGGAAAGGTGTGGTCTGAAGAGGTGAGAGCTGGGGGTGCCCCAGTCCTGCTCAGAACTTGGACACTAAAAGCATCAGTGATTTTATCCAAATCACTTAGTCTGGGTCATAGTTCCTCCATGACTAAATAAGGGGTATCTTTTTGCTAGTATTGACTTCAGAGGGTATTTTGGGTGAATTAATTAGTGAATGCTTCAGTGCTTTGAAGATCAAAGGCCCTGTTTCAGTTGCAGGTATTAAACCAGGGCAGAGCTGCAGGCTCTGATTTCTGCCAGTTGTTTACTGCAGTGCCTTGTCTCAAATCTTCTAATAAGATTTCTGTGTCTGCCTTTGATATAATAAAATTCAGATCCCAAAACTCTCACTTGGCTGTAACTAGTTTTGTGTCTGGACTAAAGAGGAAAGAGAAACTTGCCATTTTATTTTAATCCTTCCTCCATGCTGAGGATCTTCCTAATTTATTCCAGGTGGAACCCTTGGCGTGAGAGCTCGTGAACTCTTTCACACTTCTCTCAATATTGAGCTGGATCTGAAAACACTTCCATGAAAACAAGGGTTTTGGTGTTAGCACAGACACATGGCAGCGCTGAGAGTCCTCACTGGGGGATGTAAAACTGAGCACGTCCAAGGCTTGTGGAGCATGACCTCAGTGAGAGTCATCCCGGGGCACCCAGCCTTGGCCAGGAGCCTTCTTACAGCAACCCAAACACCCTGGGCTGCTCAGCTCCCTGCAGCCTCACAGGTTTTTACTTGCCATGGCCCAGCACATCCCCATTATTGCACTCAGTTCACGTGTGGGTGAAGTTCCCAGCAGCCTGCATTTACCAGGAGGCTTTTCTTGCTTCATTCAAACCTTGGTGTGAACTGCAGTGATCCCAAACACTGCTGCTGTGTAAGCAACAGGGTTTATTCCTGAAAGCTCCTGCTGTGACAGAGAGAGAGAAGAATCCGGTTTAGGTTAAAAAATTCAGGAAGTGAGTGGCATTTCTGCACATTCAGATTCTCAGCTGGCCTTCCCTGGTGCAAGTTTTCATAAGGGGAAAAAAAAAATCCTGCTATAATTCATTGTTTCTTCCTGGTTGTTTGGATTGCTGCCTTTTCCCACTTTGTGAGCCTTTCAGGATTTGGTGATGGTGATTTGGCTTTGTCCCTCCTCAGGCCCGTCTACGTCTCGACCGTTCGCCCTCAGTCCAAGCACATCGTGGTCATCGTGGACCACGGGGCCTCTGTCACGGAGACACAGCTGCAGATCGCCAAGGACGCTGCCCAGGTCATCCTCAGCTCCATAGATGAGCACGACAAGGTGAGGTTTTCTCCAGGCAAGGAGCAGCTTCAGCTTTCCCTGGGTTTTGGTTCTCACCCAAAGCGGTGTTTTCAGTCCGGCGGGTTCAGGTGCTGCCTCCGAGGGGTGGCAGAGCCTTGAGCTCGCTCTTGGAAACATTTGGGAATCAATCTGCAGGCTGGGAAAAAAATGGGAAATCCCACTGATCTAAGGCAAAATCTTGTACCTGAGATTTTTGTACCTAAAGATTTTTAAAGGCTCCTCAATCACAGCAGATATTTCAGTGATGATTTTCATATTTTCAGAAGAACCATGCTCCAAACATGCTCCTCCTCACATCCTAGACTGCTTTGAGCAACTCATTTCACCTCTGAGCCTCTTTTTGTCTGTGAAAGTGGAAATTATTTATTCTCCTGCAGTACTGGTGTGAGCTGAAGCATAATTAGTGTTTGGAAGATTCACAGATAATTATGGTACCAGCAAAGGGCTGAGGAATCTCTATTTGGTTTCTTGCTCTGTCATTCATTTGACAGGGAGAAAGTCACTTAACCTGTAATATTTTTTCACTACAGACAACCAGGGACCCATAAGATGCTTCTTTAAGAAGTCTGCAGTTTGGTCTTTACTTTTAGGAACTCTCTGCTGGTGAGACCTTGATCAGTCTCTCTGCTTGGGTTTTATTTTGTGAGTAGCAAGAGTCTCAGTTAAATCAAATTGAAGAAAACTGATGATAATCTTTTCCTTAAGTCTTCTCATGAATAACATGGGAAAACCACTTGTAACTTGGTGCTTTTAGAGAGAGTTAATACGGTAAAATAATCTTACAGTTCAGCAGGATGAATAGCACTTAAATGTAAATGTCAGAAGGGTTTGTGGTAATACAGAGAATACATTTAGGACTCATAGTCCTTGGTCAGTAGCTCAGTGGTTGTAGAACCTGTTACACAGGTATCTCATTACTGCTTAATTCTGTGGCTGTCTTGCCTCAGCCATGCTCCCTGATGAAGTTTGTCACTCAGTTAATGAGCCTGGTGTGTTTGATGTCATTAAGGCACAGTGGTAACATTTGCATTAACTTATTTACAGGAAAAGCTGGGTCAGAGTCGCCTTGCTTTGACTGAAATGTTGAAACAACAAAATGTTTTGCTGGGAGCAGTCCTTAGAGGGGTTGTTTGTTCGGGTTTTT
Source organism: Turdus rufiventris (assembly GCA_013186435.1). Classification (NCBI taxonomy): domain Eukaryota; kingdom Metazoa; phylum Chordata; class Aves; order Passeriformes; family Turdidae; genus Turdus; species Turdus rufiventris. The sequence goes on from PYHW01010844.1 coordinate 279,378, forward strand.
TTCATTTCTCTGTGCACTCCACTTTTCTCTGGGCTCTCCAGGCTTTCCTGAAAATTCTCTCTGCTGATTTCCTGTCAGCTCTCCCTGGCTCACTCAGGCTCTGCCCAGAGCAGTGCATTGACCATTGTGAGGGAGCAGAGTGACAGAGACCAAAATCTCTTTTCCTTGAACTCCCCATAATCCTTCTGAAATCTGATGGATTTACACCTCAAGCATTCCTTTTCCAGCAATCCAATTTCAAACCCACAGAATCTCTTCAATTGGCTTCTCTGTGTGTTGTGTGTCTGGGTGTGTGAAGTTCCTTCCAGAGGAGCTGATCCCATGGAATTTCTCCCTCGGCAGATCTCGGTGCTGACGGTGGCGGACGCGGTGCGGACGTGCTCCCTGGACCAGTGCTACAAAACCTTCCTGTCCCCTGCCACCAGTGAGACCAAGAGGAAGATGTCCAGCTTTGTGAGCAGCATCAAGGCATCTGACAGCTCCACACAGCACGCCCTGGGCTTCCAGAAGGCTTTCCAGCTCCTCCGGAACACCAACAACGGCACCCGGCTCCAAGGAAGTAAGGCAGCCTCTTGTGCAAGCCTGATGACTTCAGGGCCTTGCCAATGTTTTCTTCTTTCACATTCTCACTCTGGCAGAAGCCAAGGGAGTGGAGTGTGTTGAATGTTAACAGAAATGTGCTCCATCCCTTGTTTTTATTTTAGGGAGCATTTTCTTGGGCTGCAGTCCACATGAGGGACTGTTGGATGTGTCCGTTCCCTTGCTGCCTGGCCTTTCTTCTGAATTGAAAGAGGGAAATGATCTCTGTGATAGCTGAGTTATTTCCCCAGTCTGTATGGGGGTTGGGGCAGGAGGCCTTTCCAGGAAAATTGCAGCTTCTGCAGGTTCATTTAATGATTGCTGGCACATTTGCATATGGATGATGTGCCTTACTGGAATCCTGGGGAAGTGGCCCTTGCTTCCCAGGGAAATGGGTTTCTGAGAACACCACTTATGGGTTATACTTTGTGGAACACAGAGCTGTCCTGGCTAAATTTTCCTTCACCTCAGAATACCCTCCATGAACTCTGCATACTCATTGGGAGCTTTATCCTTCCCCTTCCCAAGATTGGGGCTTTTCTGTAAGGAGGATGTGGTGAAAGACATGGAAAAGATGGATGTGAAGTTCAGTGGCAGATTTGCTTGCCAGGAAGCTGTGGAAGGCAAATTCTGTGCTCTGAGCGTTCCTTGGATTTGAGTAACACTGGAACAGCCCATCTCCATCAGGATACTCAGATTATGTAACACAATTCCCACAGCCTGGCCCTGTGCTGGCTCTGTCAGAGCAGATCCTTCAGTGTCCCAAAGGGCACCAGCCCAGAGGCTGTGCAGAGGCAGAGAGGGAGGAAAAGTCCAGGAATTGAAGTGCTTTGGAAAGAATGAGGAAATAGCCTCACATTCCTCACACTGGTTTTATGGAATGGTGCTTTTGCTACCCAAGGTTCAGCCAATTCCTGAGCTTCAGGCCACTGGCACAGTGTGACTTTGTGTGACTGGACAAAGGATGAGGTTGGCAAGGGCAAAATGTGACAGGGGAACAACTCCAGCAAATGCAGAATGAACAATGCAGTGCTGCTGCAGCTGGCTGGGTAAGATGAGTTTGTCAGCAGGAGTTATTCCAAGAACATCAGCTGAGGAGTCTTGGAGCATCCTCCTACATGTTCCCCATTCCTGGCAGGGTCCAAGGCCAGCTTGGACTGGGCTTGGAGCAGCCTGGAATAGTGGGAGTGTCCCTGCCCATGGCAGGGGTGGAATGAGATGGGCTTTAGGGTCCCTCCCAACCCAAATCATTCCAGGATTCTGTGATTTTATGTTTGGCCTTGTTTTATATCAGGGTTAGAAGTTTTGGCATATTCATACTTCACTAGATTTCATATCAAACAACTGTTTTGGGGCACAAGCACAGAAAGTTACAATGCAAATGCTTTGGATTTAGGTTTTCTCTACATGTGGATAATTGTGAAGATCTAAAGTGTTTATAACAAATTTCAGAGTTCCTGGGGTGAGACACAATAGGTTTGAGAAGAGGATGTTTATAAAACACGTCTCATTTTCTTGTAAATAATCTTTTCATCTTTTTAAAAAAGAAAAACAAACCCACAAAAAAAATCCATCATTTCATTGTTGATTTTCTAACATCCTGTTGCAGAGAACAATGTGTGGGTGTGTCAGGGAAGCTGTTGAGATACAGCCTCAATCCCAAATTCACACTGGCAAAGCCAGAAGTGAGCTGTTGGTGTGAGATGGGAGAGCTGTGCTGTTAAACACATCTAGATTTTCTGCTTCAGTTCTTACTGCAGTTTGGGTGACAAATTCTCCAAAAGCTGCTTGCTCTGGTCCCTCATGCAGATTTGGGACTGGTTCTTGTTGTTCCATTTAGGCTGCAGCACCATGCTTGGCTGCAGACAGAACATCTCTGCTGTAGCCTAGGAAACACAGCCACAATTTTCCTTAAACTCCACCCAAAGCTGCTTTAATACCTGCTTTTGCTTTTTTTCTCTACTTTTAGACCTTACTAGGTCTAAAAAACTCGAGGTAGAAATTCCCCCAAAGTAACAGCACCTTCTGTTTGTGTCCAAATCTGGTTCTGGCTGAAATTCTGATCAAGTAATGCGGACAAAATGTGCAAGTCAAAGCCCTGATATTTAATATTCCAGTACAGCAAATCAATTATACACAACCCAAACCACTCTCAATACTGAGATAAATGTGATGGAACAGCTTGCACAGGGCTGTGAATTGCTGTGTTCAAAGGCTTTGGGGCAGGACTTTGGCCAGGAGCATCTTGAGCCTGAAAAACGTGTCCAAGGTAAGTGTGAGGGGCCAGGTCACACAGCCAGGCTCTGTGCTGTGCCCTGCTCCATCTGTGCAGCTCATGCCTTAGGACTGCAGGATGGAAGGAGAACACAGGAGATGGAAAGTGCAGGGTTTTACCTTGTGGAGCCTTTGCCATGGAATTGGAGCAGCTGCTCTGTTGGGTTTTGCCCTTTTTGATCCAGAGATGGGGCAACTGAGAAGCATTTAAAAAAAACCTTTTATTCTATATTCAGTCTCATATGAAGGGTGAGACAATACAGATGTTATAATTCACACCATTACAATCAGAAGACAACTGTTTCCTAGTTACAACACATTCTAAGTGTTTCTTGGCCTATCAGCTTTTGTCACATCCTGCTGTAAAATGCCTTAAAGCCAATCATCTAAAATCACCCCTCATGGCTTCTACTACAGTGTATCTTTCACAGTTCTGTTTCTTCAAAGTATCTGGTCTGATTTGCAAGGCCATCCTTTGAAACTTTTTCCTAGCTCCATTTCTCTCTCAGCAATATCTGTCCTATTCCATGGCATTTCTAAATCAGCATTTTTTATCTCCAAGTTTGCACAGAGGTGCACACAGTGTGAGCCTTCTGTCAGGCCCTGAGAACTCTACAAATCCATTTCCCACATGCTCCAGGTGCTGGATCTGTGTGCTCCTGCCTGGAGCAGCCAAGCTCCTCAGCCTGGGGAGGAGAAGGATCCAGGGAGACCCTGGTGCCTAAAGGGACTCCAGGACAGCTGAGAGGGGCTGGGGACAAGGGATGGAGGGACAGGACACAGGGAATGGCTTTCACATCCCAGGGACGGATGGGATTTTGGGATGGATTTGTTCCCTGGGAGGGTGGGGAGGTTCTGGAATAGAATTCCCAGAGAATTTGGAATCCAGGATCCCTGGCAGTGTCCAAGGCCAGGCTGGAGATTGGGGCTTGGAGCAACCTGGGGTAGTGGAATGTGTCCCTGCCATGGCAGAGGGTGGCACTGGATGGGGTTTAAGGTCCCTTCCAGCCCAAACCATTCCATGACTCCAAAGCCAGAAGGTGCCTGTGGGGTTTGCTCAGGCCCCAGAGCTCCTGGCTGGTCGATAAGGCACCAAACCAAACAGAAGCCAGGAGCAAAACTTGAACAGCAAAGGCTGGAATCCACATGGCTGCAGTGTGTTTATCCCCTGGAAATGCTCTGGATCCCTGGGTGAAGCTGCTGTGAGCAGATTTCAGGGCTCCCAGCACAAGACTCACCCAAACTGAAAACCTGATGCACTTTGTGCTGTGTCTGTGATTGTGTTTTAGATACTGACATGGTCATCATTTATCTCTCGGCTGGGATCACATCAAAAGATTCCTCAGAAGATGATAAAAAAGCCACTCTGCGTGTCATCAACGAAGAAAACAGCTTCCTCAATAACTCAGTGATGATCCTCACTTATGCCCTCATGAATGGTGAGAGATGCCTGGGATTCCCAGGCCAGAAAATTCCCTTTCCTGGCACAGCACAGCTCGTTTATTAAGCTCCTTCAGGGGTGATTCCAGGCCTTACTGGGAGCAGTTTGTTCATGGATTGTGGCACATTTAATCCAGAAGCTGCATCCAGATGTTGTTACTTTGGTGTTTATAACTGGGCCATTCTATCCCTGTGTATCCCAGGGATATAAAATATTGTGGCCTGGATTATCCAGACTGAGTTCAATTTGTTAATTATTGCAATGCAAACCTTCCTGGTTGCTTCCAGGGGCAGCAAACTGGGACTGGGTGTGATTTCATCAGCAGGGAGGGTGAGTGGGAGATCAAACCAGGTCTGAAGTGCTTTGATAACCTGAGAACCAACCTGAGAGAGAAGTTAAACATGATCACCCACCCATTTTCCAAAACAGCATTTTCAGCATGAAGGCAGCTTGTTGTATTACTGGAAATAGCCAAGGAAATTGCTGCTTAACCTAATGTATGATTTGGCTGTAAATTTTAATGCTCATTTGAGACTGGGGCATGCAAAAGGTTTTGATTTGTGTGCAGGGGTTGAGCATGGGACTTGAGTGAAGTGTGAGACTGGAATGATTCAGCTGCAGAACAAAGGCTGTTATCTCCCAGGGAGGAGATTCCTCCTGGTCCTGCCTGTGGGCGAGCCACGGTGGAGAACAAAGAGCTGTCCTGTGGATTGATGGGGCACACAACTCTTTGTTCCGAGGGCTTTGTTTAAAGTGGGGATGTGAACAGCATGGTGAATTTTTGCACTGTGCAGCACTAGGAGAGAGACAGTCTCATTAAATTTGGTGTTAGGTAATTAATTTTCCCTCAAATTGATCTTGAAGCACTTAAATAAGAATACAGAATTTTCAGTCTTACAGAGTAAGGATTGGACAGGAAGGTCTCACAGATATATATGTATTGCAGAAAGATCTTGTAATGTGGAATCTGAAGAAGGAATAGAAATTATAGCAAGTTTTGATATAGAGGAAAAGAATTGCTGAGCCAGTCTTCCTGGGTACTAAGAAGGCAAAGAGCAAGTGAGTTAAGAGGGGCTTTTATGACTCTGAGCAAAGGATAAATCCACCTCAAACAAAAAATGTTTTTACCAAGCAAAAAGATTTTCACAGACCAACAAAAATGCCACGTTGCAAGTAAAGATCTCAGAATTTTCCACTGCAAGAAAACTGAAAAACAACTTGTAGCTTAAACTGTGACACACTGACTTTGTGTGATTGGAAAATAACAACAGGAATATGGCAATGTCAGTGGTTGTGATGGGCTGCAGGTAACAGCAAAGGTATTGATTGGCTGTCACGAATTAAGATGATCAGCAATGAAAAGTAAATAATGAATTGTAACCAGAACTGAAGAAGCTTTCAGACAAACCCAGAGCTGAGGCTGTCAGGCTGCGGGCTGGGCTCTGCCACCCACGAGCCATAAATTGCTGCAATTGCACATTTCTACAATAAACAGCATTTAAATAATAAATAAATTGCTGCATCATTTGGATACAATAAACAGCATTTTAAATAATGAATAAATTGCTGCACGTTTGGATACAATAAACAGCATTTAAATAATAAATAAATTGCTGCATCATTTGGATACAATAAACAGCACTTTAAAGAGTGTGGAGTTCCACATCCCTCATTTTAGGCTCCTACAATGGACCATTCCTTTGGAGCAGGCTGCAGAAGGCTGGATGGGAGTGAAGCTCTTTTGCCTGTTGGTGTTTTGCAGAAGGGGTGACCGGGCTGAAGGAGCTGGCCTTCCTGCGGGACCTGGCCGAGCAGAACTCGGCCAAGTACGGCGTGCCCGACCGCAGCGCCCTGCCCGTCACCAAGGGCAGCATGATGGTCCTCAACCAGCTCAGCAACCTGGAGACCACCGTGGGCAGGTTCTACACCAACCTGCCCAACAGGATGATCGACGAGGCCGTGTTCAGCCTGCCCTTCTCGGATGAGATGGGGGATGGTGAGTGCTGACCTCGGCAAAGCAGCAGGGATCGGCTTCTCTTGGCTGTCATGTCCCCAAGTACTCTGTAATCCTGCAAGGTTTTGGGTTTAGCTGTGTTTCCAAGCCTTCTTGTCTGCAGCATTTTCATCTGCAGGTTTAGTTGGGAAAAAAGTGGTAACAATACAAGGAGTCAGCAGATTTACTTTGGATTTTTGTCTGTGGCGTTTTCATCTGCAGGAGGTTTAGTTGGGAAAAAACAAGACATGGAGTCAATAGATTTTGTTTGGGTTTTTGTCTGTAGGATTTTCATCTTCAGGAGGTTTAGTTGGGAAAAAACAAGACATGGAGTCAAAAAATTTAGTTTGGGTTTTTGTCTGTAGGATTTTCATCTGCAGGAGGTTTAGTTGGGAAAAAAGTGGTAACAAGACATAGAGTTGACAGATTTAGTTTGGATTCTTGGGGTGAAGTTTGTTCCTGTGTATGAGTACATGCACAACATCCATAAATTCATCTGCGGAGAGAAATTCTTTGTACTGGAGGGAAATGGGTTGGAATGGCATTCATGTCAGGACTGTGGAAAAGCAAATGGCACAAGGAGAGATTGCTAATTATTGTTAATTATTGTCCCAAGCTGGACACCCTCAGCCCTTCCTTGCCTTCAGCGCACCTGGACTCTTCTGAGACCCAATTTAAAGCTGTTCCTGAGCAAATCTGAGTCTGAGCTTTTGCCCCTTCCTGCATTCCCTCCCTCAGTGATTAAACTCTGTTATTGCTCTCTCCCAAAGTCATATCCAATGGAAAATGTCAGTAACAAAGGACTGGGAATGGTGCAGTGGAGAGGTTTGTCTTACATGGATTTCAGAGTACTTAAGGGCTTGTAGATGCAAATGAATTTTATATTGAGGTGAGGGAAAAGCTGCTGTTTCCAAACAGTGGTGGAGAAAACAGGAGTGAGGAGGTGTTGCAGAGTTCTCACCTCAGGGATGAGATAAATCCCAAACTGTTGGGTAATTATGGGTAGGATTCCCAGCACAGTGGCAATACTGGGGTTTTGAGCAGAGATTTAATATTCAGATTATGAATTAGATGAGCAACAACTCATCCCAACTGTTGCTTTACAGGGACAAAGTCATTTCCTTCCTCTTCCATCCTATTTTTTAATGGCCTGAAATTCTCTTAAAGGAAGAAAATACTCTGTTGGCTTTTCACACAAATTTATTTTTTACTTATAAGGAATCTACTTGGAGACTGACAACCCCCCAACCATGGTGTGTGTTCTAATAAATTGATTAATATCCTTCAGGGTCACTATCAGAAACACAAAATTTACTAATTAGGGAGAGTGGCTGACAACAGAAACCCTGCTGAGCTTCCTTGGCCATATTCCAGCATGGAATAGATATAAAATTTAATTATGTAGCATCTCAAAATGCTCTGTTTCCTCTCAAAATAATCAACCAGATGATATTTCTGATGGTTTTATGGTGTTTCTCTCCCTCCAAGGCCTGATAATGACTGTCAGTAAACCCTGTTACTTTGGGAACCTCCTGCTGGGAATTGTTGGAGTAGATGTCAATCTTGCCTACATCTTGGAGGATGTCACCTATTACCAGGACTCCTTGGGATCCTACACCTTCCTCATTGATAATAAAGGTAATTTGGACTCAGATCATCTCCCCCAGTCACACTGAGCTCCTGAACCAGCAATTCCGAATCCTCAGGTCTCTGAGCAGTCTCTAAGTAATGAATGACAATATTTATTAAAAGTTTAATTACGTGTTGTTGTTTAGTTTTGACTGAATGTTGCTGGAGATTTTAGGTGGATTCATGAAAATTTCTATCCTGGAGTTCTGATCTGGAAACTCTTGCTGTGGGGATTTCCTGCACCTGTGACATCCAAAGTTTTCTGGGAAAGAGGGAAAACTGCTGTTTATGTGTGTGTCCAGCTCTTTTCCTCTGATCCAGCTTATTTTATTGCTGAACTTTTCAAGCTGATTTTTGATTTTTTTGGTCACTGCCATCTTTACCAAAATTCTGTGTAATTACTGTATATCCTTTTCCCCCCTCCAACACCTATCCTAGGCTGAGTTTTATAACGTTTGGGGCTGTGTGTTTGTTTTTTAGGATACACTCTGATGCATCCCTCCCTGACCAGGCCCTACCTTCTGTCTGAGCCTCCTCTCCACACTGACATCATCCACTACGAGAACATTCCCAAATTTGAGCTGGTGCGCCAGAACATCCTCAGGTAAGGGTGGGATGCAGCTCCCAAATGAGCAGCACTGGGAGAATTTCCAGAGGAGTTTTAACAGAATGTTAGGTAAAATTCCTTTTCCTACAATATTTGGATTCTTGGATGGATTTTTTTCCCCCCATTAACAATTCTGGTTTGATTTTTCATCCAACTTTTTTTCAGTTGTCATTTGTTATGTAGCATTCCCCAACTGATCTGGGCAATATTCCTTCTAATCTCTCTCTTCCCTGTCAGGAAGATTTCCCACTATTTGGTCTGGGTTTTTCTTTATCCTTTGCCTAATCTGAGAATTTTGAAGCTCAAAATGTGGGGGTACACAGGTGCATTTTCAGCACACGCACTCTTCACCAAGCACAAATAACAGTTAATTCCTTCAATTCTTATGATAATTATAGAAATACACAATGGAAGGATTTTGCTGCATGTCCTAACAGTTTTGCTCAGTGTTTAATGAACTGCTGGATGTTTTATCTGCCACTGCAGCATTCCCTTGGGCAGCCAGATCATCACAGTTCCTGTGAACTCCTCACTGTCCTGGCACGTCAACAAGCTGAGGGAGATTGGGAAAGAAGCCTACAATGTCAGCTATGCCTGGAAAATGGTAAGGAAAACAAGTGTGGGATGGCACAGAGGGAATTCAGGGCTCTGCTGCTGTCCTTCCTTCAGTCAGGGAATATCTGATCACTTCTCTCAACCCAGGGATTAAAAAGGAATCTGAGGTTAAACATCATCCAGGTGAATTCACTGATGCCAGCAATAATTGGTTGCTTTGTGCCAACAAATTCAAGAAGGTACTTGTGGATCATTTCACAGTATGGAGTTAAATCCAACCTACAGGATTAAGCTGAGCAGTATTAAGAGATGAAATCTGTCATTGTTTAACAGAAATTCACACAGGAAGGTGTCTGGAGCTGATTTTCTAAGATTGTAATGCTGCATTTAATATCAAACTGCCTTTGCAGAGCAGCTGGGACACTCCAAGGTTTGCTGATCTGGTGTAATTTAGAGTCCTTAAAATATCCAAACCAGTAAAACATGTGGCACATGCAGCACACAATTAAGACTGGAAATAATAAAATCTTGCATTTGAGAGTTAATTTGTCTGTACTCTCCATAAAAGTAGCACCAGTGTGTGTCCAGCAACTGGAAACCTGCAGCCTCTCCTCTGTTAATGACAAAAAATATCCATGAAACTTAGAATTAGAAATTATTCTAATTGAGCAGCAAAGTAAAAGTTTTACTTGGTTTTCAGGAGGAAAAAAAAATTACAGTATTTTTATTTTCTGTGTTAACTGTGGAAAAGTGTTTTTTGTAGAACTCCGTGGATACAACACACACAGATTCTGTTCATCCCCCACATTTTGGTTCTGTTTGGTGTTTTGCAGGTGCAAGACACGTCCTTCATCCTGTGTGTGGTGGTGATCCAGCCAGAAATTCCTGTGAAGCAGCTGAAGAACCTCAACACTGTCCCCAGCAGCAAACTGCTGTACCACAGGCTGGACCTGCTGGGCCAGCCCAACGCCTGCCTGCACTTCAAGCAGCTGGCCACGCTGGGTGAGGGCTTGTGCCAGCCTGTCCTGGCCACTTCAGGGACACAGGAGCATCCAGCTTGGGAAAACCTCCAAGCTGTGCCCAATCCCCAGCACTCAGTGCCACCTCCAGCCTTCCTTGGGCACCTCCAGGGATGGGTGTTCCAAACCTCCCTGGGCACTTCCAGTGCCTGACCACCCTTTCCAGAAAGAAATTCCTGCTGCTGTCCAGCCTGAGCCTCCCCTGGCACCATCACCCCTCCTGTAGAGTGTGGCAGCACAAGTGAAGGTCTTCTCACAAAACTTGGGAAATATTCTTCCCTTGAGCAGCTTTTATTTCCAAGGCTGATTTTCTGATCAGTTTTTACCTTCTCATCTGCTCAGTGTTGAGCTCTTCCCCAGAATCCCAGCAGAGCCTGAGCTGGATCCCATAGGGATCATCTGGAGTGAAGGGGGATTGAATCCATAACTTTGTTACCATCAGCACTGGGGTTTTACCAACAAATTTACTTCTTGCAGGGTGAATGAGTGGGGCTGCTCAATCAGAGTAGGAGATAAATGCCCTGGGGTCCAGCAGGGTCCCTGGCAGTGCAGTGGGAGGAGCAGAGGGGTCTCACCAAGCTGAAACCTCTCCTGGCTCTAAAGCACCTCCCTGAGCAGTAACAGAGCAGGATGAAATCCCAGCCAGTTGTGCAGGGCTCTGCTGCTCTTCTGCTTTGGATTCATGGAAGTTTTTCACTGCCAGAAGCACTGAATACCTGCAGAGTCAGAAGTTGAGCCTGTTGGGAGGAATGAGAACTTCAGTGCTCTGATGGTTTCCAGACCCTCCTCACCTGCTTCAAAATTCTCAGGTTTTGATAGGCTAAAGTGCTTCTGCTCTTTCCTGAGTGATTCCAAACATTGCTGAGGAAAAGGGAGAATCTCCATGGCAGTTCCAGTGTCTGGGAAGGATGGAGAACTTAAAACCCAGAAACATCCCAAGAACAGAGGGGTTTTACATAAACATCCTGCACTGCCAGCTGTCATGCTTAGGTATGATCTTGGGAGGTCCCTAAAATCTGAACTGTAAGAAGTTTTGAATTAAATACTTCTGCTTGTAGCAGGGTTTGAAGGTCTCATGCTGGATTAGTGGCACAGTTGTGAGATTTTTCTTAGCTCTTTGTAGCCCTGCAAAATAACTCAGTGAGATCAGACTGGAGGAGGGACCTGACAAACCTGTAGAAATTGCTTTGCCAGTTGTTTAAAACACAGGGATTTTTTTTTCTTTAATGTGGTGCCTAATCTTGATTATCTTATATCCAGAAATATTTAAATGGAGAATATCCCAAAAATGCAGTACTGAGCTGCAAATGGAAAAACTTCACTTGAAGCAAGATGAGAATATTTGCTCTGGGAAGCAGATGCAGGACTGGAGCAGAAGTTTGGAAGTGGGGACTGCAGCACATGTGTGGGCATGTGTTTGAGAGGAATGTGACTGGAAGCAGAACACTTCACTGCACTGCAGTTTTCCCTCTGGAGACCATTCCACACAGGGAATTTGTGTTCCATGGGTCACATCCTCAGAAAAGATCTTCTCAACCCTCAGCCCTGCATCATCATAATAATTTCTCTTTTTTAAAAAGGAAAAGTTGTCTGGTTTTTGCAGATTTTGCATGATGAAAGTTTACTTTTGAGTTTGTTCTGAAAATCACTCCAGCCAGCTGCACTTTTATTGGGCAGCTCCTCTTCTGCACTTGGGATTCTCCAGATGTTCATTCTCTGGAACTGAAAAGGCTCATTTTCATTTTCCTCTGGGATATCTAACCTAAACAGGGATACTTAATTTCTTCTTTAGCCCATCATCTGTTCTTAAGGGAAAACAGCTTGTCTAATCTCCCAAAAAGTACTAATTCAGAAATTATTGAGGCTTTGGGAACAAGGGCATGAAGCACCAAATGACACATGGAGATAGATGAGGGAGGCTGATGCTGTGACTTCTGTGTTTTGAGGCAAGAAGGGGAGAAATTCATGTGCAGCCTGAGTTGAGTTTAGGAGGAAACTGCTGGGAAGTGCTACGGGTTGGGTGGAAAAATGGATGTTTCCTGCCCTCCCTCCCAGTGCAGAGTGTCCTGCAGGAGCTGGGCACTTGTAGCCAGCTAATTTGAGTAATCTGTCAAGGTGCTAGGTTTTGTCCGTCATATGGAATAAGTTGGTTTGCTTTTCTTTTTAATTAATTAAAAAAAAAAAAAGGCTAAACATCAATGAACTTTTAAACCAGTGACTTTCTCCTGGTTCTTCACTTCACTGTCTGTCCAGAACTTTTGATTCTGTTTAATCTGAAAATGTGTGAAGGAGAAAAAGGTGAAAGCTAAGTGTTGTACTGGCAGATGTATTGGATCAATGTGTGTACTTCTGCCTTTCAGGAGGCTTTTATTATATTTTTAACAACTTTCTAGTGAAGTACTGTGTGTGCTGAGGTGTGGGAGAGTGGGGAGAGCAGCAGGGTCATTGCTGCCACGAGGACACCACGTCAGGGACCCTCCAGTGCAGTATGCAGGGCTCTGTGCAGGGATCCTCAGCATGCACTGTGTCCTGCTGTCCTGCTTTGGAGGACAGGTGTCTGCTGAGAAAGGCAGGAGCCTCTCTTTGAAATGCAGAATGGAAACCCCCTCCCTCCAAATTATTGCAATTTTGAAATTAAGGGGCTCTCAGGCAAAGATATGGGAATTAGGAATAACAGTTCTGTACTAGGGAAATTAAAATAGAACAAACAAAGAACAAACCCCAAACCCTGACA
>PYHW01010844.1:292384-303293 GCA_013186435.1 Turdus rufiventris
TTTGGTGTTCTAAAACTCAGTTTTTAACTAGGTAGGAAATGCTTGGCTCATCCCCCTGGCTGGAGCATCTCAAATGGGATGATGGAATTTTATCAGTCATGCACTGGGACTCAATGGCCATTAACTGGAGAGATCTCCTGGAGGGAGGACGGGTTGTGAGAAGATAAAGAACACTGCGCCACCTGGCTTAACAGCTGGCCCATTAACAGGAGATATCCCATGGAAATAAAGAACGCTGCCCCAGCTGGTTTAACAGCTGGCCCATTAACAGGAGATATCCCACAGAGATCAGGATCACTTCCCCACCTGGTTTAACAGCTGGTGATAGAATACAAACCTTTGGTCACATCCTGTGTTGCATCCTGAGCCAGCAGCTCATCATGCTGACATTGCTGGTGTTCTGTTGTTTGCAGAGAGCCCCACAGTGATGCTGTCTGCAGGCAGCTTCTCCTCCCCCTACGAGCACCTGAGCCAGCCTGAGACCAAGAGGATGGTGGAGCACTACACAGCCTACCTGAGTGACAACACCCGGCTCATCGCCAATCCCGGCCTCAAGGTGAGCCCCAGCACCCCCAGGGCTTCCTGCAGGAACCCCAGAATCCCCAGTGTGCATTGGGAGGTGTTATTTTTATAAAAATCTATTTTTTATATATTGGGAGGTGGCTTGTTTTTCTTTTTGCTGGGATTGGGATTAAGTGTGCAAGACATAAACTTAGATGTTTTTTAGTTTTTATTTCTGTTACAGTTGAACAAACTGTGAGCTCTACAACACTTAAAGCTCACAAATTAAAAATGCAGCCATATTTCTTTTTCTACAAGGCTTCTTAAGGATAAAGTGGCCAGTTAAGAAATGCCACTTAAATTATTTTTACTTTTAATCTAATAGCCAACCACCTGTGGCTTGCAATGTGGACTTCTTTATTCAATTACAGTTATATAATTATTAATTTTTTATTAAATTGCACAATGCTACTGAAACCTAAGAAGAAGAAGGTGAAGAAGGACTAGCCTTGCCTTAAAACCATCTTGCTTTATAGATATTACTATAAAACCTTAAACTTTAAGTGTTATTGAAACAGCACTAGAAAAGTGAAATTCTTAGCAGAAACACCTTTGTTTTCTTAGGCATACAAATGAGAAATCTCTATTTTCTGTGCAAGAAGGATATTAGTTATATTTGCTCCAATTAAAAAAAAAATTAAAAAAAAAGAAAAACAGTAGAAGGCACAGAGATAACACCAACAATATTTCACACTAATAACCTTGGAATGTCTGGTGTGAGAAGCCTTGAACCAAGTAATTGAGCCGAGCTGATCCCCGATGGCTCTCGGGGAAGCTTTTATTACCTTACCATGCAAGTGCTGCAGGAACCCTGCCAGCTCTGCCTTTGTCTTGCAGTTCTCTGTCAGGAATGAAGTAATGGCAACCAGTCACGGCACGGATGAATGGATGACCCAGATGGAGATCAGTGGCCTCAACAGTTACATTGTCCGGCGTTACATAGCAACCCCCAACGGGGTGCTCCGCATCTACCCCGGCTCCCTCATGGACAAAGCATTTGATCCCACCAGGAGACAATGGTGAGGTTTGAGGGTCCCTTCAGCACAGCTTGGAATCATCTCCAAGGGCAGGAAGGGAAATATTTAGAGTTGGTTTTGGGTTTAGAGTTGATTTTTTTTTGGGCTTTTTTTAAATTTTTTTTTTTTTAATTTACGTCGTCAGAGTTTAAACGCAGCCACTCCATTGGTTCTCATTTCTCTTTTTATTTGGTGGGTAGTTGGTGTTTTCATAGCCCAGCTATGGCAGATGGGGACATAAATATGCAGAAAAGGAGCATCCCCTTCAGGGATTAGCTAATTCAGGAGTGTTTGAGCTCCTTGGGCCCTTTTTGGTTGTTCTTGTTTGTTTACTCTGGGTTTCCTCACTGCTTTCAAGGAGGGATTAATTATGCAGCAGCATCTGATTTGGGCAGAGAGCTGAGGACACTGCAGATGGGAGCAGGCTCTGAGAGTGCTCCAAAGGCTGGGATGTGTGGGAAGGAGGCAGCCAGGTGCTGGGAAAGGCACAGAGCCCAACCCTGTGGCTCTGCAGCTCCCCTGCCCCATGTTTTCCCTGGAATTTTAGTGTTCTGGGAAGAAGGTGGAAGTAAAACACTGGGAATAAAGCAGGAATGGGTTAAGCTGCTCATGGATTGGTGCTCTGGGTAGGGAGAAGCAAAGTGATCACTTTGTGTTTGCAAAAGTTTTGTCAGCTTTCCTGTGACAGTTTTATCAACTGTGCTATGACTGTGGTTTATTTTATGCTGATGGAAGTTTTAAGAGGCTGTAATTTATAATCCCTGTCTGATATTTCTGAATTTTCTTGCCTCAGTTCTGTCTTTCCTCCTCTGTTGGCAATGTAATTTTGCCAGGCTTTGCTTTCAGTCTGAGACTGCTGGCACCAAGTCCTGCCTTGTTCTGGGGGAAAATGTCTGAAATTACATTAAATGTGTTCTGTGCAGAGTTAAACGGAGCTGTTTTAATGCAGCTGGATGTACTGGGGCACCATTTATTGAGCCAGTCTGGGATAGTTTAGAGTCCCAGTTGTGTTTAGGTACTTGATTGATATTAAAAACCAATAATTTGGTGCCTGTTCTCAATGTGCAGATTGCAGTGTTATTTTGGGAAAGTCAAGGATTTTGTCTCGAATTTACAGACTTTGGCATTAATTCTGAGCATTTCTTTTGGCTTCTCTCAGGTACCTGCATGCAGTGGCCAATCCAGGACTGATCACCTTTACTGGGCCCTACCTGGATGTGGGAGGGGCTGGATACGTGGTGACCATCAGCCACACTGTCCATTCCTCCAGGTGAGGGGCTCTGGGGCTTTGGGGCAGGCCAGAAGACTCAGAGTGACCACAGCTGGCTGACTCTGGGTGCTCAAGAGCTGAAAACCAAAGCTGCTCTTAAAGTGCTGGTGGTGAAATGTCATCTGACCTTGTGGAAATGGGGCATTGAAACACTGGGAGAAATCCATTTTATAGGAATAGGGGAATTCTGTGGCTTTATTGGTAGAGGAGTAGTAACATCATGTTAAAAATAAAGGGTTGGTTGGTGGGAAAGTGCTCCTGCATGAACAGGAGTGGGATGTCCAAGGAATTGGGAGGAGGAGAGGGATTGTGTTCCTTCCCTCTCTGCTGGAAGTTAAATCCTTCACCATCAGGACTGCCAAGCCCCACATTTCCTGAAGCTCCCCACGCCTCACTTGTGGGGTTTTAAGGAGCAGGGAGATGTTTGGAAGAGAACTGAAAGCTGATCCAAGGGCAGAGAGGCCAGGCCACAAAGGGGCTTGGGACAGAGCTGTCCTTACTCCAGGAACTGGGGAGCTCCTCTCCTGTTTAAATCCATCGCTTCTGGGCTTCCAGGAGGAGAAAGATCTTGAGGCAAAGCCTGTGCATGTCCAGGAGCCCTTCCAGGGTTGCTGGGAACATTTTGGAGTGGGAGCAGCAGGGCCAGGAGTTGGCCCGGATGATCCCTGTGGGTCCCTTCCAGCTCAGGACATTCCATGAGTCTATGAAATGACTTTTTCCTGGAGGACCAGACTGTTGCTGTTCCAGCTCCCTCCTGGCCAGGCCCCAGCCTGAGTGAGGCCAGGATTTGGGATGCAGGATGCTTAAAGGAGCCCAGTTTATAAAACATGCCCCAAACCTTGCTGTCACAAGCTCTTCCAAATTCCCAAACTAGCAGTTACCTGTCCTGGTTTTTACATGGAGTCTCCTCCAAGCTCCCTACCCAGTACAAAGGCAACTTCCAGTGCTGGAGTGGGAAACAGGGATCCCAAAGCCAGCAGGGAGCAGGATGTGGCTCCTCCACTCTTCCCAGAGATTCCCCTGTGTGGGATTTCCCAGTGTGTTTTGGCAGGAGCATTTTCAGCTCCAGCCCCTGAGTGGTGCTGCTCCCAGAGGAATTTACTCGGGGGAAACGAGCACTTCTGAAAGGAGAGAAGTGCAATTAATCAGAATTCTGATTTTTATCTAGCAAGGGATGGTTTACTGAGCTCTAAGAACATAAAGCTCTTGTGGGTTATTAGAACATGATTAAAGAACAGTTAAACAAAGTTTGGCAGATGTGAGTGTGATTCCTGGGTAAATATGACCTCTGAAGCTCATAGTCACATGTGGTTATAATCCCCAAAGAGGCCTGAGCTCAAAATCCAAAGGGGTGGGGAGGAATCCGTGGAGTTAACAGGAATTCTGGCATTAAGGACTGCTGGGAGGGTTTAAATACCCCCATCAGGGCAGCCAGAGCTGACACCTCTCATTCCCATTTTATGTGTGTCTTATTTCTTTTTGTGGAGGCTGGGAAGAGAAGATTTATGCCTGATGTGGTTTAATGCAGTTGGCATCAGCAAAGCAGGAGGATTTAATGCTTGGAAATGAAGCTAAAATATTTACAAGGTTCTAATGGCTTTATGTCAGGACAGAGCAGAACTTCAGAGCTTGGTGCCTTGTCACACATGAAATGTGTCTGTGCTGCTTCAGTGCCATCCTTCCATTCCCCCTGCAGGAAATCTGAACAGTCAATTAAATGCAGGTTTTAAAAACTTGTATTTATCTGTCTACAAATGAGATTTGACTGCATCTCCACTGCACCTCTTTGAAAAGCAAACAAACCTCAGCCCAGTAAACAGAGCTGGGTTTCCATGGAGCAGGGGTGGCCAGAGCTCTGTTTGTGCAGTCCAGCTGGGCCTTGCAGCATCTTGGGTTTTTTGGTTTTTTTTTTCTTTTACTAAACGTTTTTATTCCTGCCTTCAGAGCTAAAATAAAGGAGAAAAGTGAATTTTGAAGAGCAGCAAATCAGAGGTGTAAGGCCCATGTGGGTGCTTGAGCTCTGATCCTTTTGTGTCCTGCAGGGGTGAGAGGGGACTGGGCTGGCTTTGCCTTCTCAGTGCTACTGGGAGCAAACTGGGAGAACTGGGGTGTTAGGGATGGAGGAAGGACAAAATGCATCCTCAGGCTGCTGCACACCACCACCTCACAGAATCCTTTTCATAACTCACCTTAAGAAATGTTATTTTCTTCTGATTTTCTGCCTGCCATTCAGAATCATTCCCACAGTCTGGAGTTTTAGGGATTTAGCTCAAAGTCTGGCACCCTCAGATTCATTCCTCCTGCTGGGGGCTGAGCAGAGCAGGGTGCAGGTCACTCCTTCCAGCTGAGAGGGATTGGAAAATACAGGGGCTGCATCTTCTGTTTGTTTGTGTAGATGGGGAATGTTTAACCCCAATTTCTGTCACTCAGAATTAAATGGGTGTAGGGGTGTATAGGGTGGGATCCACTCCTGGGCTGTCTCCTGTGCTGGCTGTACAAGAATAAAATAGGAATTATTGTTAATATTAGCATTCCAGCCCTGAACAATAATTTATTATATTATTTCTAATATTGATAATTTTTCCCTTTACCTCACTGCAGTGCTCAGATGTCCTCAGGACACTCCGTGGCCGTGATGGGCATCGACTTCACCCTCAGATATTTCTACAAAGTCCTCATGGACCTGCTGCCAGTTTGTAACCAAGATGGGGGGAACAAAATCAGGTAAAAGCTGCTCCTGTGAGGCATAAAATAAATGAAATATTTATTTTTTTTAAACCAGTTGACCCAGAGGTTGTTTCCAACTTCATTTCTCCAAGGATTCTGTTACTTTCAGTGTGTGTTCTCTGATTTCCAGTAGAACTTGTGCTTGTCCTTCTCATAAAAAAAATAATGTTTTTGTTATTCCAGATCAAACTGCCATCAGCTAAATAAACAATCTGCAGGATTACAAAAGCAGAAGATAACAGATTTGATTTGATTTTTTTTGGTTATATTTAGACTTCTTTGAAATTCTGGGTAAAAACAACATTCCGTATTAAGTGACCACACTTCCCAGTTCTTCTGTTTGTTTTAATTTTACCTATTTAGTTCCTGTGAGCATGTAAGAATGATACAGGATCTCAGTTATTTTAACTCCAATTATTCAAATACACTTCTGGGATGTTTTTCTCAGAAATCCATAGCACAGCCTAGGCAGAAGAAGTCTGACTTCATCTGGAGAATCCAATTTCAGTCAGACCCCTGGGTATCTTAATTGTTCCTTTTCTGAAAAATCCTGTGGGGGTGGGATAAATTCTGGTTTGGATCTGGAGTAACCTGATAACGTGGTTTGGGCATTGCTGTTGGTTCCTTGTTTGTTTTTAAACCTTAAATTTGGGAAGGGAAGTGGTTTTCCGTCATCCTCCCAGTTCTTTTCTGGTTTGGGTGTTTTTCTATATATTTTATGGCACATAAAAAAAAAACAGAACAGGATTTTTGGTTTGGCATTGCTCCCTCCCAGTAAAAAACTGCTGCTGATCAGCTAGGTCAGATGCTTTATTCTGATCCTGCATTCCCCAAATGAGGGATTTGGAGGATATTGTTCAGTGTTGGGCCATTCTGATGCAGAAATTTGACCCAATGTTTCCAGTCTTGATATAAATGCGTGTGTTTGGGGTTTTTAGTGTATCTCTCCTAAGGATTTTAGTAATAAGAGCAAACACCACATCTCTAAGTGTATTTCTGATGGAAACCCCCCAAAAAAATTCCAAGTTTTCCTGCCTCCTTTGTCCCCCTAAAGAGCACAGAGGCTTCCCTTGCTCTCTGCTCCCCCCGTGGGTACCTGACACATCCCATGGGAATCCCTTTGAAAGCTGCTCCAGCCCCGGATTCCCGCTGTGCCAGGGCTGTGGCTGCCACCCTGCTGAGCTTTTGGGAACATCAAGTGGGGTTTTAACCTCTCCCTGTCCCCTCTGTGGCCACCGAGTCCCTGATGTCGCTGCCACCCCGGCCAGGGCTCCTGCGCCTCCGTCTGTGGCCATGGAAACGGGAGAGGGGAAAAAAGGGATGGAAGGAACTGCCTGGATTCTGGATTGGGACACAGATCCAACGTGGGAACAGCTGAAAAGGGAGGGGAAAGCTTGGGAAGGCTGGGAGTGGAACAGGAGTGATTTATCTCCCACTAAAATTGAATTCTGAAGGGGGAGGGCACTAAGGGAGAGTGTGAAATCTCTCTTTAATTAGTCACACAGTAAATTAATAAACCATTAAAGCTTTCCAAGTTCATTAGGCTCTGTTCATTCCTGGCTCTTCCCCAATCAGACAATGCACTGATGGCTTTTTCTTTCTGCTTTTAATCAGCTCTGTTTTCAACTCCTTGCTGGCCCCAGCTCTCTGGAGCAGTAACAGATGGAAAAGCTTCAGGGAAATACCCAACACATTCTTTAAGGACATTTTGCAGGGAATTTGTTCCATGGCCCTGTTGAATGGAAACCTTTAAAAGCCCTTTAGGACCATGTTTTATTTCACCCTGTTCCCCTGAAGCCCAAGGAGGTCTAACAGGAGGCTCTTGCTGTGTTTTGGGGGCAGGTGCTTCATCATGGAGGACAGGGGGTACCTGGTGGCACATCCAACCCTCATCGACCCCAAGGGCCACGCTCCTGTGGAGCAGCAGCACATCACACACAAGGTCTGCCTGCTGTCCCTTGCCTCCTTCCACAGCTCTCATTCCTGAGCTGCTGTTTGGCTCTGATTCCAAGGTGTCAAATCCTGCCTTTCCCCCTTAGGAGCCCCTGGTAGCAAATGACATCCTGAACCACCCCAACTTTGTGAAGAAAAACCTCTGCAACAGCTTCAGCGACAGGACCGTGCAGCGCTTCTACAAATTCAACACCAGCTTGGTGGTGAGCCTGCTTTTCTATCTGATTCTGGGTTTGGGTGTACTTTGGTTGGGTTGGGTTTCTTCTGGTGGAAGCACAGAGCCCTGCCAGCTCAGCAGCCAGGGCTGGGAGCCAGCCCTCCATGAGGATTGGCTTGTCCAGACACAAACCAGGCTGCACAAACAGAGTCCCCTGACATGCAGGGGTTGTGGGTGGGAGCCCTGGCCAAGTGTGGCTGCTGCCTGCAGGGTCTCAGCCAGCAGCAGGGAAAGAAGGGCAGTTTGCTGTTGCTGGGTGAGGATTTTCCAATTGTAGCTGGGATGTGTTGCTTTGGATCTGAGCTGACCTCTGGCTCCAGCTCTGACCAATGTCACAGCCTCCTGTGAGGTCTCTAATAACTTATCTTTGGGTGTCCAAATAAATCCATTTATGGTGAGCATTCCCAGGCTGTCATTTGTGAGGCTGAAATCTCTGAGGTCCTGCACACTCTGTGCTCTCCATGGATCCTGTGTGAGCTTCCTCTTGTGAGGAGTCTAAACCAGGGGCTGTCATCCCTCACAGAGCCTGGCAAAGTCCCTCCACACTGATTCCAAAGCTGTTACACCATGGGAGAAGATTTGAAAATATTTGCAAATTGTGTCAGAATACATTGATTTATGTTAAGTTGGCTTAAACATTTTCCCCACACTTGAAATGCCAAGTGGGAAGTGTGGTATTGGGAAGGAAATTGTGTAGGAGGAGCAGAAACCTGTAAAAAGGAATCAGGGAGGAGTCTGCAGGAGCTGGGCAGTGCTGTGGTGGTTTTATTTAAGGCTCAGGAAGTTTCCAGCACATGGTGGTGGCTCCATCAGAGCCTGGGCTGGCACAGTGGGGACAGGTCAGCGGGCGCTGGGAAGGAGTGAAATGTCACCTCTGCTGCCACATCTCATTTTCACAAGCTAAGCCAATTCCTTTCTATCTTCAGCAAAGTCTTTTCACCCAGAAATGTCTGGAAAGCAAAACTCACCCACCCTTTAATCAGCCTCAGTTTTGTGAGAGCAGCAAACCCCTGAGGTTTGTGAGCGGGGCCACCACCTCTGGAAGCCGTGGCAGAATTCATGTCCCCACAGCTCAGCAGGATCCTTTGGGAAGGGAAGAGTCTTCAGCTCCCTAAACCAACATTTTACCTCATGACACCTTGTTTTTGCCCAGGGTGACCTGACCAACCTGGTGCATGGCAGTCACTGCTCCAAGTACAGGCTGACGAGGATCCCGGGCACCAACGCCTTCGTGGGCATCGTCAACGAGACGTGCGACTCGCTGGCCTTCTGTGCCTGCAGCATGGTGGACAGGCTGTGCCTCAACTGCCACAGGTGACAGCTGGGGTGGGCTCGGACACTCCTGCCCTCTCCCCTGCTCTGGGGTTTGTAGGAGCACAGTGAGTTCAGCACTTAGTTCAGTGCAGAATCAGGGAGAAGGAGAGTTGCTCTGCCTGTGCTGCCTGTAGGAGGTGCAGGGGCTCGGGGTGTCTCTGCTAGGTTGTCAGGGAGTTTAAATCAGGGGAGTTGGGTAGATAATGCTGGAAGACACTGAGAAATTCAGTGGCTCAAGAGCAGGTACCTGTGAGTGAGGCCCTTTCTTCTGGCATAGAAATTCCCATGATTTTACCATGGATTGGAGGTTTTTCGTTGAGGGGATCCAGGAGGTTTTGCCCACGCCATCCTGAAGTGTTTGTGGCACTGCCAGGAAGGATCCTTACATCCAAATTCGAGGGACTGCCTGCTTTTGGAATTCCAGGGGTGGGGTCACCCTCAGTCCTGTTCCTGGGGAAGGAGCAGAGTCACTGGAAGCTTTTTCCATGAGAGCTGCTGCTCCAGGGCTGCACCACCACGGGGTTAAAATCCCAGTTGTGTCTGATGGGTTTTCCCCATGTTTTCTGCCCTGCAGGATGGAACAGAACGAGTGTGAGTGTCCCTGTGAGTGCCCACTGGAGGTGAATGAGTGCACTGGGAACCTGACCAACGCTGAGAGCAGGTGAGAGCCAGGACACTGCAGGAACAAATTCCCTGTTTGTCCTGCTGAGATCCAACAGGCAGAATTTTCAGTACAATTAAGCAGATGCAATAAGTAAAGATTATTTTAATTGCTTGTGCTTTGAGTGCTCTTGTGACACAGGGATTTTCTTTGCTCCCATGCAGGAATCCAAGCTGTGAGGTGCATCAGGAGCCAATGACTTTCACAGCCATCGATCCCAGCCTGCAGGATGCACTCCCACAGTGCATCAACACCCAGTGCAACCAGAGGACAGAGAGTGGGTAAGGCCTTCCCCACCCCTGGGAATACTCTCTTGTGGAAATAACCCAAAGCAAATATCTTTGAAGAAAAAAAAATACAGGGGAAAAAAAGCATGATGCTAGAATGAGGTTCTGCTCCTGGCATTGAGAGCTCAGTTTTGCTCGTTATGAGCTGTCTCCAGGAACCTGAGATGGGTAAAACACACCATGCTCTGCCCAGCTGCCCAAATCCCTTCTGCCCAAAGGCTGCAGAGAAAGGCTGGAACTGCAGCCAGGCTTTACCACACTGGGAAATGTCTTATGGAGGAGCTACAAGTAGGATTGTCCTTTTGCTCAGGCTGAGGGGTGCAGAAAAATACCGAAGCAGACAGAGTTGGAAAAGGGATGCTGGAAATGCAGCTTCCCTCTGTAACTTCCCCTGTGGTACTTGAGCACTTCCATGGAATTTTTTCTGGCTAAACTCATACACTTGAGGGTGCTTTTGGCCTCTCTCTGTCTCATGGCTCTGAACCAGGCTGAGCTTTGCTTTTTTTTTTAACTGAAAAGTAACCAAGTTTTACTTGGATGTTCCCATGCAGAGATTGCTTTGGAGTGCTGGACTGTGAGTGGTGCATGGTGGACAGCGATGGGAAGACCCACCTGGACAAGTCCTACTGTGCCCCTCAGAAGGAATGCTTTGGTGGCATTGTGGGAGCCAAGAGTCCCTATGTGGATGACCTGGGAGCAATAGGTAACTCTGCCTTTCTGAGCAGGTGCTGCCTCCAGCTGTTTGTGTTCCAGAACATGCAGCAGGTTCTGCACACAACACCTCTTAGCCCAGTGCTAAATCAGCATAAAGAGTGGGAAGGGAAGTGGTTTTCTGTCATCCTCCCAGTTCTTTTCTGGTTTGGGTATTTTTCTATATATTTTATGACACACAAAAAAAAAAAA
>PYHW01010844.1:326735-339704 GCA_013186435.1 Turdus rufiventris
ACGGGAATGTTGGGATGTGGGTGCTGGAGCATGGACAGGATGGTGGCACCGGGGCTGCCACAGCAGGACTCAGGTGTGGGGTCACTCTGAGCCTGCTCCTGCTTTCCTCCAGCTCGGAGCAGTGCTCGGGGTTTGCTCCTTCTCCCTCTTTGGGGTTTGCTCCTTCTCCCTCTTTGGGGTTTGCTCCCTCTCCCTCTTTGGGGTTTGCTCCCTCTCCTCCTCGGGGTTTACTCTCTCTCCCCTGGGGGTGCAGCAGCTCCAAGAGAGCGCCAGGAAAGGGAAAAGCAGCGCTGGTTGTTTCTGTGCTCTCAGGGAAGCATCCTGTGCTTCCATTCCTCCCAGGGGCTCACTGTACCTGACTTGGCTGAGCCCCTTCCTTCTCCTCCCGAGCCAGCATTCGCTGCTGGGACAGACCTGGGAAGCTGCTTGGAGCCCTGGGATCAGAGCTGAGCCCTTCCCATTGCTTTACTGACACTTCTCTGAAGTGGGGAGTGAAACTGGGAACAGCATCACAACTGAACAAGGAGCTCTGGTCCTTCTTTCCCACCAGACCTGGGTGCTGGGAGATGTTGGAGGTGAAGTTGAGAGAAGCGCTGGCTTAGCAAGCAGAGAGGTCTCAGTGTAGCACACATATTTACAGCTGTTTAATGGAGAGCAGTACACATTTCCCTGGAGCTGGCAGGGAGTGTTTTATCTCTGTAAACCCTCAGGAACAGTGTTTATGTGAGAAATGCTTTCACTGGAACTCTGCACAACCCCAGTTCCACAGGTGAAGGGCTCAGCCCTGCACAAGAACCAGAACCTTCCTGAAAGAACCCTTGGCACAAACCTGGCAGTGTTTGCAGCCACCTGAGAAGTTGGTGTTAAAATTTCTGTGCTTAAATCAGGCTTTATTTTCAATCTCCCTTATATTCTCATCAGTTTTTATATGAGATCTCCTAATTATTCAGTAATATTCTCCTAGTTGTTCAGTAGGGGCTGGTTTTCCTCTCAGAGTTTCAGGCAGTTACTGGGAAATCATGTGGAATCATCTGATACACAGATGACTTTCAAAAGAGTGTTCCGAGCTGTTTGAAATCCTATTTCCTGCTACCTAATCATCATATAAAACTTTCAGTGTAGCTCTTGTGAAATAATGCAGGAAATCAAAAGGGCAAATGTGTCCCTCTTTTTCTGAGCGGGACAGAAACAATTTTTGGAGTCTTCAGTGGCACAGCTGCTGCCAAAATTGTACAGAAAGTGTCTTTTCAGTCTTTCACACCTGAAAATGAACCATCTAATTCTGTTTAAGAGGTGTCCACACTCAAATCCCCCACCGGGCTTGAATTTTGGGCATATCTTGCCTTTCAGAAGCCCCATCCTTATCACACCTTATTTGAGGATGTGTGGTGGCTGGAGAAATGCTGCCATATTTTATTCATGCAGTATTTGACAGCTGTTAAATAGTGAAACCAGAGATTGGTGCTCTCTTGACTAAAAGGTGTGCACCTGATACCCCTCACAGAGAACCCAATTAACCTTTAGGCTCCATATATTGAATTACCAAGCTGCTGGAAATCAGCTGCAATTAAACTTTCAGACAAAAACCGTTTGATTATTTTGCTTGCAGAAGCCATCTTGCACTCTTGTGTATGAGATTTAGCCAGCTAAAATAATGTAAATAATAATAATGTAAATATTCTGGTTTTTCATTGGGGTGGTGAATGTTCATCTCTGCTTTCTCACCACTGAACTGGCAATAATTTATGGGGTTTTTGGGGCATGTGCATTTTGATTTTTTGGGAATAGCTGTAGCAAACTCCTCTTAGACTTGCTCTTGTCCATCCCTCCTCTCTTCCCATTAATTAGTGAGAGCAAATAACACTCTTGGGATTGGTTGTATGTTGAGCAGCTGTGTAGTAATTGATAGAGGATACTTTCCAGGGGGTACTCTGGCCACAATTATCTGCTGGGTGAAAGAATATCCATTATTAAGAGTGAAAATCTATTAAAGTGAACTTGAGCAGGAAACTAAAGCAACTGTTGGGTTTTGGGGCAGCGTTGTGCCCTCAATACATTTGGTGATGTGATGCTGCCAGTGTTCCTTGTCCATGTGGTATTTTAGCTATGCCAGTTGTACTTCAGAGAAATGGAGAGGGTTTTGCTATTTAATGAGCTGTGATGTTATTTGTCTTTATCAAAAGACTGTTCCAGGACACCCTTTTGTGTTTATGTGACCCCAGAGAATGAAAAGTAAATTAATCAAATTCAGCAAGCCAGTTTTAGATGTGAGATAAAAACATTGCAGCAGCAGTGTAACCAACTCCTTTAAAAACAAATATTTGATGGTGTTTCTATGGTGAAATTCTCTGTTTGTTGGGGAAGGTTTTGGTTTTGTTTGAAATGAGGATGAATTTGTACACTTGCTTGGTTTGGTGGCTTATTTATGTGATGTCACTTGTACTTCTCCCTTGCAGGAAATCCACGACTTGTTTAAAGATTATGAAATCAAATATTGTTATGTGGACAGGAATAAAAGAACAGGTGAGAACTTAAAACTTTCATCTGTTTCAATTCTGTGAGGAGCACCATGTGCTGCGTGTGACATCATGGACTGTCACAGCTCGTCTGGTGTCCCTCAGTGCCTTTTTTGTCACATTCCACTGACACCAGTGAAAGCTGGAAACTTTCTGGTGTTGATCAGAAGTTTTCTGGTCCCCTCTGGTCTCTGTTAAACGTGCCTGAGAGGGAAACCTGCCCAGCTCCTGATGCATTTGCAGTTTGCTCACATCAGGAAACACTTCTGCCCCATGAGGGTCACCCAGCACTGTTGGAGGTTGTGGAATCTCCATCCCTTGGGATCCTGGGAACCCATCTGAGTGACCCCGTGTGAGAAACAGGTTGGACAGGAGGCCCTCAGGAGGTCCCTGCCACTCTCATCTGGTTTGGGATTGTGTGAAATGCTTTAGGGACTGAAAACCCTAAAAAAAGATCTAACCCCAGAGTGAGAACTTGTAGATGTTGTCATCGAAGAGATTCCATAGAATCTGTGATGTGTTGACATCAGTGGAATATTTAATTTAGTAAATAATAGTCTGCTAGAAGAATATTTAATTTGTTCCCCAGATACAAAATCTGGTTGGGTTCCAAGCAGTGAAGCTGTGTGCATCACAACATAATCACTTTTTGAGTTAATTGCTGATGATGTTCAGTTAATTATCCCAGAATTTAGACATGATATACTATATATAGATATATTTATCTGTGTGTCTTTGGGGTGAATCTGCAGCTCTCTCTGCGGTTTCAGGGTAGGTGATGTCCCCACTCCTCTCTTGCAGCGTTTGTCACCCTGCTGAACGGGGAGCAGGCCCAGAGCGCCATCAGGAAATTCCACCAGCATTCCCTGCGTGGCAAGGAGATCTCAGTGCAGCTGCAGCCCACGGATGCTCTGCTGTGCATCACCAACCTGCCCCTTTCCCTCAGCATCGAGGAGTTTGAGGAACTGGTGCGTGCCTATGGCAATGTGGAGAGATGTTTCCTGGTCTACAGCGAGCTCACCGGCCACTCCAAGGGCTATGGCTTCGTGGAATACATGAAGAAGGACTCTGCTGCCAAGGCCAGGCTGGAGCTCCTGGGCAAGCAGCTGGAGGACAGCACTCTGTTTGCACAGTGGATGGACGTGAACCAGCTGACCACAAACCTCATTCACTCCAAGTGCCTTTGTGTGGATAAATTACAAAAAGACTGCGCCGATTCGAAAGAGCTGCTCCAGGCTTTCTCCCTCAAGTACAAACCTGTGTTCTGCCAGGTAGGTTGGGTTTCTTATGGAAAACCAAGGCTGGGATTGCCTCACTTCCCTCTTGCTGTCTCCCACTTTTATTTTTCCTATTTATTTTTATTTTCCTATTATTTTGTGCATCTTCTCTGGGTGTGCAGTGCTTGGTCCGTGGTGTCTGGGAATTCTGTAGGACACCACTCCAGTAAAATGCCAGCAAAATGTTTGTAAGACATCCCCTTAGGTCATTTACTGAAAATAATTTGGATTTTGAGAGCTTTTAAAGTAAGCATTGCTGAAGGTTTTATTGCTCAAAGAGAGCCAGAGTGTATAAATACAAATGCAACAGTTCAGATCATGCAAAATACATCATAGAATTTATATATTTATATTTAACATGTTTTTCCCTAACTGAGGAAGATGCAGGCTTGGGTTCATGGGTATTTCCAGGGATAGAAGTGACACAATTTTTGGAAAGCTGGGAAACACAGAAGAGGTGGATCCTCTTTGTAGTGCAAAAGTTTCCTTCTCATCCTCATGGCTTGTGAGATGAGACCACAAATAAATGTGGCACAGATAAATCATCATGAACAGGCAGTGGAAGGAAATCTTTATTTGTAGTCACACAGATTTCAGCTCCAGGCTTGTTTTTTAATTGTTTTTTTCCCTTTAAATCTCTTGGAAGGCTGCTCAGGGATCAGCCCAGGGATGAGCACCCAGAGATCCCCAGCATGAGGAGCAGAAGGTCCAGCAGGATCTGCAGCCCCACCCCCTGCAGGCTTCACACCCTCCTTAGTGCTCTTTTCCAGCCCCACAACTTGGAGTTGGCCAGAATAAATCCTTAGACTTTGCTTGATCCAAACCCACCAGGAGATGAATAAATTTGAATGAACTCTTCCCAAAAAATGCCCTTTCCTGGCTCTTTCCATCTCGAGCCTGGGAATGTGTCTGGCTTCAGCCTCACCTCACTGCTGCCTAAATTAAGGAGCTTTTGCTCCCCATTATTTTCTTCCTGTAAGAAGATATTAAATGCTGTACTCAAGTCTCCTGCTCAATCTTTGTTTAATTAGCTCAACAGATTGATCCTTTTAAGTCTTTTCCTTCAGGGCTTTTTTTCCAGCTGTCAAATAATCTGGGGGTTGTTATCAGCTCCCCCAACAATTTTTCACCATCCTTTAAGAATTCTGAGCTTTAAAGAATAACAGACTTCTTGGGGGAAGATGGATTTCACTGGCAAAGCTCTGCTGTGCAGTTACAGGCACTCAAAAAATTGACTTTTTACCTTTTAAAATCATATTAAGTCTTGGATCACACTTGGTGTGGGTGAGGAAATTTTTTGTCTGCATAAGGTCAATAAATATTCCTGTTCCTATAAAATACAGCAAATATTCCTGTTCCTATAAAATACAGGAGGGTGGAGGTAGGAAAACAAATAGTTCAGATTTGGTAGGTGAAGAAGGGAAGAAAATAGATTAATTAATTGTGGGTTTATGAGTGAGATGACCCAAAAAAAAAAAAAACAACCTGAGGACAGGGTAGCAGAAACCTGAGTGTGGGGGGAATTTGACTGAGAATTTTTTTTTTTTTCTGGAAAACTTTTAACTTTTTTAGCTGCCATGGCTTAGTTCTGCTGGGAGCTCATGCAGTATTTCATCAAACAGATAAAATCCTTTGCCCAGAATTCTTACCTGAACTCATGGAATAAACTCTGGGTATTTCATCTTATTCCAAAGTTACCATTTCCTAAAAAAGTCATTTTGGTTTCTCCTCTATTGACAGCAGAAATGTTCAGTCAGGAGGAGATGAAGCTAAATACTTACACCTGGATTTTAGGAAAAATGTGTTTTGTCCTTTGTTGCAACAAAATGGACCAGCAAACCTCATTCTTTTCTTCTGTCAACTTTAAATTGTCACTAAAAGGTCTCCACCCTTATCTGGATTAGAATAAAGAACTTTTTTTCACTACCTGTTTACTTGGGAAGTTGAAAAATTCCTGAATCCTTTGCAAGAATATTGTTGGCTGCACTTGGGACACGTTAAAGGAGTTTTTAACTGTTTTATTTTAGCTGGGACTAAAATCCAGGTGTGCCATAGCTTCAAACCCTTCTTTTCACAGCTACCCCAGGTCTTTGCCGGTGCGCCTCAACTGGTATCAAAATAAAATATAAATATAAAATGTATTTATATATGAAATATGTGTTCTCCACAGGCCAGTACAGATCTGACCACCCTGTTTTTCTTCCAAATCTTTGACGTTTCTGTTTCAGTTTGTGGGGCTGAGGTTGTTTTTATCCAGTGCAATCTGGAGGAGGTTTTGTCTCTTCCACACCAGAGCTGCTCTCAGTTTATCATTCCCATTCATTTGGGGCCTGGAGATTTTTGCCTAAGCTTCATCCCTCCCTCCTCACCCTGTTTTTTTGTTTGATTTAAATCTGCTCATTCTCTCTCAAAGTCTGCACACAAAGGGCACGGCAGTGTTTGCCACGTAAGCCCTTTTCCAGTCTGCTTGATTGATCAGTCTGGCATCTTCTCTTGGCATATTCCACAACCCCAGCCTTCACATCTCCCAAAAGGCACCAGATCCTGGGGGAATTTGCATTGTTGCATGTTTCAGCAGCTGTCATGCACCCTGATGAATGACACTTTGATTATTGCAGGCTGAAAAATATGAAGAATAACGAGGTTATAATTATCCTGCAAAATAAAACTGGTTGTAGCATCCAGAGTTGGCTTCTCATTGCTCCTTTGTTTAAATATGTGTGAAATGCATTTCATGGCTGAGGTTCTCCATGAGGTGAGATGGAAGAGACGATGGAAGGAATGAGCAGATAACCATGAATCCCAAACAGATGAAGATGTGACACCCAACTTCTTTCCAGCATTTTTAGAAAGAAACCTCCTGGTTTGGGGGGAAATGTTAACTTTGGGTTGTGCCAGCTGTGCAAGACCTTGCAGGGGGCACTGGCAGCACTGCAGGGCAGCTGCTGGAGTTGCCATTTTGCACGGAGTGCTGGCACTGTTGCTGTTGCAGTTTGCCCAGGATGAGGACGGTGGCAGCGGGGACTTTGCCGTGGTGGAGTACGAGAGCGCGGAGCAGGCGGAGAGCGTGCGAGGGGCCATGGACGGGGTGACCATCAATGGCAGGAGGGTGCAGGTGTCCTTCTGTGCCCCTGGAGCACCAGGCAGGAGCACCCTGGCAGCTCTGATAGCAGCACAAAGGATGGTGAGTATCAATTTTTATAATCTTTTTCTTTGCCAGGGTCAGAATTGAATGCGCAGGAGACGGAATTTCTTGTTGGGACTCAGATGTTTATTAATTCTTACAGCGAGTGCCACAGCACTTGTAGCTAACAAGCTAAAAATGGTGAAATGCTGATGGATCTCACTTGTTACAAGGTCTTTTAAGGCCTAGCTGTCCAATTAAGAACTAACACCTAAATTATTTTTACTTTTGATCAATAGCCAAACACCCATGACGTGATCAGTGTTACGTGGAGAGGAGTTCCCTCTCTTCAGCCAGCTCAGACCACATCTCTGTAAAATATGGTGCTCATGGCAGCATTTCTTATTCTCCTGTACTGAGAACTTTGGGTTCAAGTGAAAAAAAAAAAAAGGATTAGTTTGTTAGGTGTTTTATTTGAGGGGGAAATGCCATCCAATCACAAATGTACCACCCAGACCCATGAAGAAGAAGGTGAAGAAGAAAGAAACTTCTGCCCTAAAATCTCCATTTTGCTCTCTATATATTGCTGTGTTCCAAACCCCTAAACTGTAAATTTTCCACCCTGTGATATTACACACTTCTGTTCAAACAACACACCAGTGATCCTAATTCTGCCACTCAGTTTTGGAAGCCTTTTCCAAGGCCTCAGGTCAAATTCAGAGTTCTTTTGGGGGTCAGTGCCTGACAGCACAGAAAGTTCCACACTCCCAGTTTGCAGGATTCCAACAGGTGAGATCCCTGGGAACCTCTTTGGGATGAGCTCATCATGCCTGAGCTGGGGCTTTGCTGAGCCAGGCTTGGGAAGCATTTGGGGTTTATCAAAGCCAGGTTGGACAGGGCTTGGAGCAACCTGGGATAGTGGAAGATTCCCTGCTGATGATAAAAGTGGAGCTGGATGGGCTTTAACCAACCCAAACCATTCTGGAATTCTGGAACATCAACCCAGTGCAGGCTCCTTCCTAGGCAAAGTTGGCCAGAAGAAAATAAAATATATCCATAAAGTAACACAAAGTACACCCACATAGCTCTGGGATTTTAGTAAATGTAATCTCCTGTAAGAGAAATCATTGCAGCTCAAAACAAAAGTGACTGGGAATGAGTCATTGGATGAGCTAAAACTTGGTTTAAAACAGAGAGGCAAGAATTTGTCAGCTTTAAGATAAATTTCAAGGCAGGAGAAATAGGTTCATTTCATGCTCGAGGTAGAAGAAAGCTTTTTACACCCACATGTCTTATCAAATTATTTCCTAGAAAATTGGATGTGATCAGTGTTACATGGAGAGGCAGAGGAGTTCCCTCTCTTCAGCCAGCTCAGACCACATCTCTGTAAAAGAGATGAGAACTCTGTTACAAGATATGGTGCTCATGGCAACTTTTGTTATTCTCCTCTACTGAGAACTCTGGGTTTAAGTGAAAAAAAGAAACGTGCTTGAAATTTTGTTGGGATCGTTTGTTAGGTGTTTCATTTGAGGGGGAAAGAGCAGGAAACAGAGAAGGAAATGGTTTTTATTCTGTGTCAGATGTGTGCACTGCTGTTGGAGTTGGAGGGATTTAAATACATTCATTGTTTTCTCCTGCTTCTAACACTTTTTATCTCTTCTTTGGAGATGAGGAACAACAGGAAAGGTTTGCTTCCAGAGCCAAATCCAGTGCAGATCATGAAGAGTTTTAATAATCCAGCAATGCTGCAGATGCTGCTGCAGCCCCAGCTGCGTGGCCACCCTGTTAAACCTGGTAAGCTGTTCTGAAAAAATGCAAAATGAATCCCTGTTCTTTGTGCTGCAAGGCTTTTGCAAATATCTAAGCTGAAATAATGTTTGGAAACCGTGCAGACACTGTTTCAGTGTGTTTGTGCAGGTAATTTCACATTTTATGGAAGCAAAAGCAAGAGGTGCTTTGGTACACTCTTGTGTTCGGGTAAAATTCCTACAAATATCCTTGTGTTAACTCTGCTCTGAATATTCATTTTAGAAATGGGTTTAGAAAGAAATGTCTTCTGCAAGACTTTGCTAAACTTAAATCTGATTCTGGGTCTGAATCTTGCAGCCTGAGTCTCTCCCCTGTTGCCAATGTCAATCTTTATTCTTTTGGCTGCTGCCACAGCCGTGCAGTGTTTATTACAGCATCAGCCAGAAACATTTCTGTGCTCTGATCAGGATGTGAATAAACATAAACCCTAATGAATCACATTTCAACTGGTGGAAGTGCTCAGAACAGGAAGCCAGGTGATGGGGAGATCAAGAGGGGGAGAGCTGAGAGTGTGGTGACAAAAAAAAAAACCCAGAAATGGGGTGTGAAGTGATCACTTCAGGGCAGAAACACTTGAGCTGAATCTGAATTTAAAGCACTTCAGATAAAGCTGAGCCTGGAGTGAAACTCTCAGGTGTGGGGGGGACCTTTGAGCTCTCACAGTCTGGTAGCCAGAAGGTTTCAGAGCCTCTCCCAACCTAAACCACTCTGTCATTCCCTTCTGTACCTTTGAACATTTTCTGGAAAGCAAATTTTAAAACACAGGATAATTCTCAAGATTCTTACTTGCTTAATTTGTAAAATACATGATTTTGTTGTGTGTGTTTCTTAAACAGTTCTTGGAGCATCTGCAGGTTTACCTCACCTCATAAATTCAGCAGTTGGGCCACCTTTTTTGCAGTTGAATAAAGTTCATCAGGTATGTGACCAAAAAAACTCATCAAAAGATGAGAGATCCTAAAGTTTTAAGGAATTACAGCTAAAATTAAGTGTTCTTGTTAGAGCTCTAAGGAAAGTTGTGAGATGGAGAGCAGGCAGTGCTAACAGTCCAGAATGGAATTATTTTATCTCAATTTTTGATTTGAAATCTGCCATTACTGGCAGAAAAAAAAAAAATCCTCTTTAAACGAACTCTCAAGGAGCCTGGCACATCCCTTGGAGCTCATCCACCCTCCTGCAGACTTCATGGCTTTATCTGATTCAAAGCAACAAATTCAGCACCCTTAGCTTGGTTTTCAAGCTTGCAGGGACCCAGATGTGCCACCAAAAAACAGTGGTGTGCAGATGTTAATTCTTACTTACAAACCCCTGAAGGTTCTCCTGCAATTCCAGAATTCCTGAGATAATGGGAAGGATCTTTGGGATGAGTTTGTGCTAGAAATTGAGAATGAGAAAATGCAAAACCTGGGCTGAGCTGCTCTCAGGGATTTCTCCAGCTCTGCCAGGAGTCAAAAATTGAATTTACACAGGGATTTACACAAATACCTACAAGAGGCTGGAGTTGACCACTTGGCCCTATCATTTTTGATATTTGAGAAATTTCCATTAAAAAAATAAAATCCCCATTCAGTATCAATGATTTCTGCAGTTCTTTTGGCAAACACAGGCATAGAGATCTTTAAAAAAACCCACTAAAATGCAGAAATGTTCCTTATGTTAAGTATATTGAGCTTTTCTATTTTTTTCTCTAAAAACTGGTGGGTGAATGTATTAATTTTGAATAAATCCTGCTTAATTTTGCCCCATCCAGTGAGTTGCTTTTGCCCATATAAAAAATATACCATTCTTTGATGGTTTTTTTTTTTAATTAAATGCCATTTTCAGTTGCTCTGTTGAAGTTCCTGCTGCTCTCTCTTCAGCCTGTTCTTCCTTGGAAGGCAGTGTGAGTGTTGGGTGCTCACAGCTGGAGCCAGGGATGTTTTCCACAATTAACAGTGGGATTGATGATGATCCAGAGGTTTTTCCAGTGGTTTTTGGCTTGGGAGAGCTGCAGCCAAACAAATCCATATTTTCTCTATCCAGAGATTTAAAAGTCTCATTCTCTTCCTGGGAGCTTCCTGTCATTTCATGAGCTCCAAACCTGAATTTTAGAAGGATTTGACGATCCCAATTTCTCCTCTAAGTCACATTTTTCTCTTGTTGTGTGATTTGTTTTGGGGTATTGTGTAAAGCCAGAGAAGCAGCTCACTGTTTTATTTTTATTGTCTTGAAATTCAGTGTTGTCCCTGAAACACCTCCCCAGTGATGCTGATTTAGCTCCCTGCCTGTCTTGGGTTTCTGTTTTCTATTCAGAGCTTTGTAAAGTAACAGAATGAGAATAAATATTTAAATATAATTATTTTAAAAGGATTCAACAGAGAGGATTTGAAGGTTATTCACCCAGTAATTTTTCAACTCGAGGTAGCCTGATTTTCAACTTGTTTCCCTTAATTTCTCAGGGATGTTTTCCTCAGCCATCCAGCAGTTTATTAAATCTTCATTAATCCAGAGCCTTTCCTCTGAGGATTCTGACCAGACTGATTTTTCCACTCTTTTATTTCTGAAAGTTTTGCAACTGAACCACTTTGCTTTGTTACTGGAGCCAAGTTTAGAAGGAGCAGCCCCTGGCACTGGTGACAATAACCAGCCCTGGAAATCACAGAGACAATTAAAATAAATTCATAACTAATCTAGATATGGCACATCTCTGTTTGGAAAAGCACATTTCTGAGTCTTGAAGATCATATTTTAGTTTTTTCCCTAGGGAATTTAACCCTGACATCCAGAGACATATTTGGAAATATTTGAGAGTCTTCATTCCCTGGGTTTGGTGATAAAAAATAACAGAGAAAGGTGGACTTGGCATGATCACAGTGTCCTGTATATTTATTTTTGTACGACAAGCTATAGAGCAACCTATATTTTACTGGCAGATGATGCTGCCAGACACTTCCAGGCCTGTGGCATAAATCATGATGTCTTTTAAAGTTTATTTTAAGCCTCAGTGCTGGCCAGAGCTCATAATGTTGAATATATCAGTGGCAGAGTCTGAAGAAGGTGCCCCAAAGTTATTAATTCAGTGGCTCAGTTCTGGTGGCAAACTGATCCAGAATATTTTGAATGACCAATGTGAATATTTTATAGACTTGCCAATCTGCAGGCGCGGTGATTTGTCAGGTTTTAATGGCTCTGGAGTGGGATTTCATGTAGATTGTTGTGGGGGGGAAACATCTCTGCATATTTCTCTGAAGCAAAATCAGTTCTGTGGAGGAAACTTTGTTATTTTCCTTTGCTGTCTTAACTCAGAATCTTTAATTTCTTCAAGCAGTGCTGTGTGAAAGTGTTTTAAGCCTGCCTACTAAAGCTTGTTTCAATCCTTTCTCAGAGCTCAATTCTGGGGAACACCTCCAGCCTGCTGCTGCAGAGCCCTGCTCACCTGCCCCTGCCCCAGCAGCAGCTGCTGAAGATGGAGAACATGCAGGCAAACAGTGTAAGGCCATCCCTGCAGCTCTGACTCCTCTGAACACTTTTATCATTCCTGAAAGAAATCATTGTTAGCACCAGGTGCTCATGATCTCTGAGTTCCCTCCCTACCCAACCCACTCACGGTTCTGTGATCCTTGAACACAGAGCTGAAAAGGTTGAGAAGGTGGAAGTTCTAAAAAGTAGCTGCGAGCAGATTATTTTAATCATTTACACAGTTTTCTCTTCTTCCTTTTAGAAACCAGGTTTGCTGGGAGAGCCTCCAACGATGCTGCTGCAGACAGTGCTGGGCATAGGGGTGATGCCAGCAGTGAGCTCGGGCCTGGCACCCCGAGGAGAAGCTCTCAAGTGTAAATGACATTTTTATTTCATCCCTAATCAGTAGAAGTGCCCAGCTTCACGTTCCACACCTGACTGTCCCCCTGTGTGACAAAAGCAGGTTGTTAAATGCTCTGCTGACTCAGTTACTGCCTTTTTTTTGTAAATTTGGAATATGCTTTTATTTAGGGGTGACATTTTGAGGGGTTTTTCAAAGCAGGTGAATAGGAGTTGCTTAAGAAGCACCACAAATTTGCCTTCAGATTTGCTCTTTGCTTCATTTTATTATGAAATGAGTTTTAACAACCAGTCTGTGACAGGTGTCAATTTGAAATGCAAATTTCTCAATATTTATGAGGAAAGATCAGTTGGGTACTGGGGGTGACACCTGGAGAGGAGAAGGATCCAGGGAGAGCTCAGAGCCCCTGGCAGGGCCTGAAGGGATCCAGGAGAGCTGGAGAGG
>PYHW01010844.1:341488-352548 GCA_013186435.1 Turdus rufiventris
CTCTCCTCTCTTCTCTCCCTTCTTTATTTAACCACGCCTGCATCTCCAGTGTCCAATTTGCTCCATCCCAGGAGCATCCTCAGGACTCGCTGAGGTCCCTGCAGCTGTGGGTGATGTGGAGAGAACAATGCTGCTCCTTGGTGGTCCAGCTGAAGGAACAAAGGCAGCTCCACAGTGCTGCAGGCCTTTATTCCATGCCTTGGCCTCACAGTGTTTGATGATGAAATGGATCTCTGGGCCAGTGGCTCTGGCAAAGGCCAAAAATGGAATTTTGTGATTAATCAGGAGCAGTTCTGGTGGTGAGGGGGAACCTTTGGCTTTCCAGGTGCTTGTATGTTTGTATATAAATTTTCCACTTTTAATTATCAGTATTTTAAAATATATTTATTCCCTTGAAGGTGAGGTGTGAGAGGATGATGGCATTTTAGTGGTCTCATTATTTCAGATTTTTTTTTTCTGCCCTTAGCAAAATTTATCTTTTTTAGAATACACATCAATACAATTTTGGGGAAACATGTACTTAATTCATGATTTTCCTAGCATTTGGCCTTTATTTCCTTGTGTCTGCAAGTGAAAAGAGTTGATTTTGTCTTGGTCATGCACTTAATGTTCACTCCCTGCATCTGGAATTGCTCGAGTGATTATTATTCTTTCACTTGCATATAAAAGGTTTTCTTTTGTTTGTTTGTTTTGTAATATCCTTTAGGAAGTTGGAGTCTGAAGAGAAACATTCTTATAAAAACTACTTGGAAGAAAAAAGTGCAGGCAGTGTGTGCAGATTGCTGAAATAAAACGGAACTTTTGCAGGATTGACTTTAAAATTTCATTTTATTTCAAAAGTTGCATTTCAAGAGATTTTTTCATAGGACTAAGATTTTTTCAAAGACCCTGCTGGGTCAATTAACTTTATTTCTGATCAATTTGATCTGAATTTAATACAAACTGCCCTGTCCATTTTTCAGACTCCCTTGAAAAAACAGACTTCTCTGCTTGGGGAGCCCCCAAAAGAAATTCGGCTGAGCACCAACCCCTACTTGAATCTGGCAAGTGTTTTGCCTGGTATCTGTCTGCCAGGTAAGCAAACATTTCATGGATTTAAATTTCCACAGCCAGAGCATGGCAAATATTTATCTTGTTTGCCTGGTAAATCCAGTGACCATTTATGCTCAAGGAAATCTTGTAGTGTGCCTTAAAATTGCACAAGATTATTAATTAAACAAGATTAAAATTTTAGAGGCTCACAAACTTCCAGAAGCCTTTCCATTATTAGCAGTACTGATGAATTTGGGCCAAAGCCTAACGTGAAAAGGCAAATTTCAATTTTAATCTTGGACTAGAAGCTAATTAGTGTGTTTTTTATGAGCCAGGTGTTTATTCCAGCTCTGTTCTTTGTGTTCCCAGCAGCAATTGCCAGCAAAGCCTCCAGTCCTCCACAGCAGACCAGCCTTCCAAACAATGTCATGGATGCTGCTGTGTCTCAGGGAACTGCATCACAACATGCAATGGAAAATTATTTCAGTTATTCCCAGCAGCCTGGGGAATACCCACAGGTAGGAGTTGCACACCTGCTGTCCCTGGGATTCTCTCAGGATTCTCTCCTTGTTTTCTCTGGCTGTTCTTCCTGAAGTGACACTTGGCCTCTCTCAGTGTTCAGAGCAGATTTAGCACAAAGAACAGTCCCTGCTGGAATCACAGCCCTTGAAAAAATTGATTCTTGAGAGCCTGAGCTCCAGGCACTCACTAAGAAATGACTTCTCAGCACCTCTGCCTTGGCTTTTGTCTGCTCCAAAACCAGGGGGGTTTTCTCCTTGCCTTCCCCAGAAGTTTTTAAGTTTTGAACTTTGGCTGGATCCCAGAGAAGAGAGCTCTGCCTGCACAGCTTGGGGGATGCTTGGCAGCTGCTCTCAGAGCACAGGATGTGCTCCCCATGTGGTGATCAGAGGTGCAGGGTCTGGAGAGAGCTGCAGTGCTCAGAGCTGGGAAAGAACATCCCCAGATTTTCATTAACCATCCCAAGTCTGTATGAAACTGGGACTGTGCAGATCAAATCTGAGAGCTGCCTCCTCCCCAGGCTGGCAGTGGGGACACACAGACTCTCCTGGGCTGCTGGCAGGACATCTGTGAGCCCCCAGACTCCTGAGGATGAGGAGGGTTTGGATTGGGAGGCTCCCAGCCTGGCCACAGAGTCACTGCACAGAGCAGGGAGCTCTGCCAGGGATCAGACACCTCTTGGATCACATCTGGTGCCTAAAGGGGCTCCAGGAGAGCTGAACTTGGGACAAGGGATGGAGGGGCAGGACACAGAGAATGGCTTCACTGCCAGAGGGCAGGGATGGATGGGATATTGGGCAGGAATTGTCCCCTGGGATGGTGGAGGTGCACAGAGAAGCTGTGGCTGTCCCTGGAGGTGTTCCCCTAACAGGAGTTGTTGTCCCTGCCTCACTGCCAGGCCAGAGGTGCCTCCTGTGTGTTTTAAGCACTTACCATAATTTTAAACGTTTGTTTTGAGCTTCACCACTGGTGCTCAAGGTGTTCTGATGCTTCTTGGAGAGCTTTGGGTTGTAAGAATGGTAGGGGCAGGCATGGGAGAGGATTTCTGCTCCTCTCTAGGAGGCTGTCCAGCAGTGGTACCAGCATTATGCTCAGGCACATCACTCTACCCATGCCAGAGTGGATGGCTTGGAAAATGGAGCCTCTGAGGTGAGAAATCATTTCATTTTCTTGCTGTCTCCACTGGCTGTGGCTGCCATCAGCTTTAGGACACCTGCTTTGTGTGTTGGCACAGCAGTGAGGGGCTGGAGAGCGTGGGGTGAAGGCACTGCATGGGCACAGCTGCAGGGCAGCCCTGCACCCCCTGGAGTCACACCCAAAATATCCCTCTCGGAAATCCCACCATCCAAAATCACCTGGAACGCTCGGGAATGGATTCAAATATTCCCACCAGGAAGCAGCACACCATTAATGGCATTTCCCAGCATGGAAGGGCTGTTTCGTGCTCAAGCTGAGGTTTTTGTGACCGAGGAGAAAGACACTTTTTAAAGGAATTACACAAACTAAACCATCCTCCAAATCCCACATTTTGCTCCAGGAATTGCTGCACACCTGAGCTGCTGTGAATTTAACACTCAGGTATTTTCATACCTGCTGAAAGCTCATCACCATAGCAAAAAAAAAATTATTAAACCTTTCTTCCTTCTACTTGATGGATCCCATTGTGGATTCAGGAATCTGCAGGTGGATCTTTCCCAGAATACAGCAGCTGCCTGCAGGTGGTTCCTACCCTTTTGAGTGGAGCCCAGGGACCCCAGCCAGGCTTGCAGCCCCCTCCAGCAAATCCCTTAAAGCAGGTGAGAGGAGAGCAGGAGCAGTGGCTGCAGGTGCTGCTTCCCTGTCTGCTGCTGCCCCCGAGTGGAGCTTTCCCTCTGCATCCTTCCACACAAATCCTAGGAATGTGAGAAGAGCTTGGGCCAGCTCCAGAGCCTTGCAGAGCCCTCCAGGCCCTGGGGATCTGCTCCTTTCAGTGCCTCAAAACGCACAGGCAGAGCAAGGCTGGGGTTTGGGAGCTTCTTGGA
Organism: Turdus rufiventris; assembly: GCA_013186435.1. Classification (NCBI taxonomy): domain Eukaryota; kingdom Metazoa; phylum Chordata; class Aves; order Passeriformes; family Turdidae; genus Turdus; species Turdus rufiventris. The sequence goes on from PYHW01010844.1 coordinate 345,061, forward strand.
GAGAGAAGAGCGTGCAAAGATGCCTGGAAGGAGGCAAATAAAGGAGGAAGAGAGGAGGAGGAGGAGGTTCACACTGGATTTAAATGGGTGTTTGCCTGACTTGCAGATCGTTTGCACTGGGATAGAATCTCTGAAGTGCAGAGAGCAGCTCAAAATTTCCTGGAAAGCAAAAAACATGGGCTAAATATAAAGATTTTTACCTGCTTAATTTTCAAAATACACTTTTTTTTTGGTTTTTTTTTTTTTTTTTTGGTGTGTGTGTTTCTAAAGCAGTTCTTGGTGCATCTGCAGGTTTGCCTGATCTTGGGCAGCACCCAGGGTTACCAACAGCCCTTTCAGTGGATCCTGGGGGATAAAATGGTTTTTATCTGGAATTCCAGCAGGTGTCAGCTGCAACCTTCTTCAGCCACACTCACTGAGCAAAGCTTCCTGTGGACACTGAGTTTTCCTCAATAAACAGAAACATTTCCAAATGCTTTGGAAGCAGTGAGGGCCAGTTGATGGAGTCTGGTTAGGATTTAAACCTGCTGAGGAATTTTGCCTGTAGGTAAATGCCATTGCTCCTGTTTTATGGATGGGAGAGCTGAGGGGCCTGGCCCTTGCATCACAGCATTAAATCCTGGGGGTTCAGTTCTGCATCTCTGGGCATGAAATTCCCATTTTTGGGGGGAGGTTTTGGAGTCTGTGCATTCCTTTTAACTCCAGCAATTGCTGACTCCTGGGTAGAGCTGGCTGTGATGTGGTTTGGGGTAAAACAAGCCTGGCCATGGGCTGAGACATGAAAAAATGGAGTTTTCAGATTCCCAACAGCTCTGCCGTGGCTGGAAATGATGGAGAAGGAGAAAGAGTGTGGTTTGAGGCAAGCAGCACCTCTCAGGTTCTGGGGATGCAGAGAAGCTCTGGGATGTTGGTGGCAGTGCCAGGAGCCATAAAAGGCAGGAGGAGCACAGGCAGTGCCTTGGCACAGCAGCACAGTTTGCCTCCAAACTGCTGCAACTGCAGCTAAACCTCAGTGAGGCTCTGCCACTTCAGTCTGTGCTTGTGGGCTGGGAGTGCAGCACCCTCAGCTCCTTTAAATCCTGCTTTTTTGGGGCTTTTGGGGGGCTTTTTTGAGGCTTTTTTGGGGATTTTTTTAATCCTGCTGGTTCAGAGGCACAGGAGGAGCAGGGCTGGGGGTTTGTGTGAAGCATCAGAGAGGCAGGACCTGGTGCAGGGACACAGGACACGGGTGACAGCTGCAGGAGAGAGGGCAGGGGGAGAGCTTAAACTCTTTCCTTGTTGATTTTTTGGGATATATATATATTTTTTTTAGTATTTCCATATATATATATACAACCAACGGGACAGGATTGTTGGAGCAGTTGTTCGAAGCTTTATTATAATTAATAATTTTATTTTACAGAGTTAAGCACAGGAGATGGAAACACTTTTAGTTGCTAATAACAGCAAAGTTTTTTTTCTTACAAAGTCTTTTGACAACTTTTTAGTCAATAGTATAATACTAAAAGCTGACAAGCATTTGTTCAGGCCAATTAATAAATCTTGCTTTGAACCATCTAATAGCTTAAAGCAATGGTTAAAGCTTCATTATTAAGTTTACATATTTTTATTAAGTTTACATATTAAGTTTACATATTTTTACTGTTTTAACATATAGTTTAAAACAAAGGTTAAAGCTTCATTATTAAATTTACGTATTTTATTATTTTAACATGTTTTCTTGAGGCTTATCTTTACATAGCTTATAGCCTTATTGTTTCTTGTACTTTTTTGCATTTTTCTATTTTGAGATTTGCTTTCACACAGCTTTTTGAAAGTCTCGTACCTTTTCTATTTCCCACATTTCCTTAAAGAATTTTGTGTTTGTGATGAAGGAGCCCCCCAGGATGAAATTGGTGTGAGCAGGAGCAGTTTGAGTTGGGAATGTGAACAGCACAGGGTGCTCGGAGAGCTGCTGGGAAAGGTTTTTCCAAAGAGGAGGTGAATCCAGGGAGCCCTGGGGGGATTTCAGTGCATGTGGAGGATGTTTGAGAGCAGCTGTGCCCTCACAGAAACCCCACCCTGGGCCCCTCAGAGCTGAAATTGCCATTAAAGATCCATTGCTGCTCCATCCATGTAAAGGCAGGGCCCGAGATCCTGCACAGACCCCTCTGGCACGGCTGGAAAATTCATCTTCCACCCCCTGGCTTGGCTTGGGAGCTGGGCCAAGGCTGGAGCCCCTTCAGCTCTGCAGAGGAGTGAAAGGTGCTGGTGCAAAAGGCTGGAGATGTCTGGGCCAAGGCCATCATCCCTCTGGATTTTATCCAGGTGCTGTGGAAGGGGGCCCAGGCACTGATCCTTTTACCAGTGGGGCTTTTTTAGGGAAAGGGCACAAACCCAGCACCTCAAAGCTGAAGGAGGGGGGTCTGGCATCACTTCACTGGGGATCCCCAGCCTGGAGCACTGTTCATTGGCAGTGGTGGTATTTGTTTTTATCTTCATTTTTGCTCTTCAGTCAGAGAGGGGATTAATGCACAAGGGATGGAATTTCGTGTTCAGACTCAGATGTTTATTAATTCTTATCTGTGTTAATTGTTATCAGTGAGTGCCACTGCACTTCCAGCTAACAAGCTAAAAATGGTGAAATGCTGATGGATCTCACAAGGTCTTTTAAAGCCAAACAATCCAATTAAGAACTAACACCTGAATTATTTTTACTTTGGACTCAATGACCAAACACCCATGACCTGAAGCACGTCATTTTCTACCCAATTAAAAAATCCTATCCAAACCCAAGAAGAAGGACCAGAAGGAAGAAAAACCAACACCCTAAACCCTCCACCTTGTCCTATACCTGTTACTATATCCTAAACCCTTCACCCTGTGATATTACACCAGTGATTCTAGTTCTGTCACTCAGTTTTGGAAGTCAAAAGCAGTGCTCCTTTGGGGCTCAGTGCCTGGCAGCACAGAAAATCCCCCCCTCCCATGTTGCAGGGCTGCAGCAGGGTGGCTGTGGGTGCAGTGTCACCTTGCTGTGTCCCCTGCAGGTGGCCCCTGTGAGGTTAGGTCTCTCCAAATGATTAAAGCAGCTGGTAGCTACTAAAAGGCTGTTCATTATAATAGCACATCAGTCTCAAAAAGCACAGTCATAGACATTAAAGTCCAGGCTAGGTTTTAGCATAAAGTCCCAAATAGAAGCAGGAGCTGTCCCTGGGGGTCCTGGTGAGGGCTGGTGCTGCTGCCAGAGCTCCAATCTTCTTCTGGGGTGTTGGAGATGCTGGCAGGCAAAGCAAAATAGAAAGCAATGGCAAAGCAATGGCATAAAAGCACTGACTCTCCCCAGTACATAATCTTAGATAGGATTTTTCCAACAAGCTAACACATAAACTCTGACCACTACCACTTAACCTGTGAGAATTCTAATTTCTTAACATGTTAAAATACGTATGAACTAAGTATACATCTGCTTGTTCTCTCTGAAAAATGTCAGCAGTATTCTCACTGAACTCTCTTTTATCTAAGCATGGTCTCCCAACAAACTGCTGGAGCCTGCACTGAAAACAATAGTGTGTTTATTATTAACCTTCACTAGAACTTGTTCTACTCTGCTGTCTGCACATTTCACTTCCTAAAAGCACTGTAGCTCAAACTAAAACTGACTTATCCTAAAACTCAAACTTAATCTTCCACCTAAACTCCCATTCTATGTGTGGGTGGCTTGACATGTCAGTCCTTCCAAAGAAACTTCTGGAGCCTCTAGTGAAAACATTGGTATGTTTATTAACCTTCACTAGAACTTGTTCTTCTGCTCTGGCATCTGGACCTTTCACTTAGTGAAAGCACTGCAGCTCAAACTAAAACTGACTGACTTATCCTAAAACTTAGATCTACACTTAGACTTCTTCTCCCACTTAAACTCCCATGGTACGTGCGGGTGGCTCGCCATGTTTCGGTCCATCCAAAGGCTTTGCCTGAGCTCGTGCCCTGTGCTGTGTGCTGGAGGACTGAGCCCTGTGTGTCCCTGCTCGCAGGCCCCGAAGCGCAGCTCCTCGTACCTGGTGTCGTCCCCCGAGCCCGGCCCCGTGGAGCTGCCGGCGCCGCGCTACTCGGAGTCGTCGCTGAAGAAGAAGCGCGTGTATTGAGCCAGCCCCAGCACTGATGGATCCCCTGGTGGCCCAGGGAAGGCAGCTGGGAATCCCTCTGGATTTATTGCTGCCTTAACTTCAGCCAAGGAGTTCTTTCTGCACGGGGTGAGTGTCCCAAGAGGAGCCAGCTCTGTCCCGGCACATCAAGGACACGGGTGTGACAGGAGAGGAGGGGACAGCGTTGGCTTTGTCACCTGAGGGACAGAGCACAAGGACTTGGGGAGCTGGGGCAGCTCCAGCTGAAAGCAATAAAAACCCAGAGGAAAGAAAGCTGATCCTTTCTCCAGTCCTCAGCCTGAGGAGGTTAAAAGAGGAAGTCTTGACAGTAATTATTTTGTATTTTTTAACTCCGAATGTGGGGGTTTTTTTCCCAACTTTTCCTTTTTCCAGGATTAAGAGCTCTGCATTTACAGCCTTTCAATTTTTAATATTTCTCCTTAATCCTGGAATGGAGTGATACCAAATGGATTCCCAGAGCTGGGTGATGTTCTCAATAAATGCCTGTTCAAAGGGAGATGCTGTCCTGTGCTGCCTCAGAATATTCCCTGGGATTTGGAGAGCTGACCCTTGCACAGTGGAATCACTTTGTTTTTAGGCTGAGAATCCACAGCTTTTCCATGGAGGAAGTTATTCCCAGTGTGAGGCAGCAGCATCCTTCCACAGGTGTGGGACAGCTCCCCTGGGCTACCCCACATTGTTTCCCACTTTTGAGTGTATTTTCTTTTTTTTTTTTTTAAGACTTTTTGTATTTTTAGCTTATTAGCAGCCCTGGCTCGAGTTGTTCTCTTCTGCCGTCAGCCCTTGGAGCTGGAGATGAGCAATCCTTCCTTTTGCCATCAGTGACTGGTAAAGGAGGAGCCAGCCCTCACTGCAAGGCTTTGCAATTCCAATTCCTTGGAATCCTGCTGCAAATCCCTTGGATTGAGTTCACCGAGGCCAGGAGCCACCTCCTCCTCCTCCCTTTTCTTTGCTAGAAAACACTGAAGCCATTTTTCAATACTGATTTTTTTTTAAATTAAAAGTCTTAAACTTTGCCTTTCAAGCTTTGAGATGTGACCAGGATCTGCATTTTCAAAGCTTAAAAAAAATCCCAATCCAAATCCCTCTTCCCTCAGCTGCTGGAACTGCTCCACACCAGGAGCCAGGAGCTTTTCTGGGATTCTGCCTGTATGTATTGATAAATTCACTTGTAATATTTTGTTTCAACTGTTTGTATATGCAACTTTCTCAACTTATTACACTTTTCAATGAAAATAAACTGTTGGTACTTATTTCAAGTGGATTTTTGTGGGAGGAAAGCAGCCCTGGACGCCTTTAATCAGATAAGGTAGGAAAAGGTTTTGAAAGAACATAATTCCTATGGAAATTATATTTTCACAACTCTCCTCTGTTTAATTTATGATTAAAAAGGGAGGCACATGGAGAAAAAAAAATTCTTTATTAGACTTGTTTGTATAAAGAGTAACAAAGTGCTTACAGATTAAATTCAGCTTCCTACGTGACATACAGAAACAATAACACTGTAAAAATAAATCTGACCTCCTTGGAGCTCATAATTACCATTTTATATATATTTATATATATATATATATAGACCTCTTTCTATTATTGCCAAAACTTGAGGATCTCTTCAGAGCATTTTCCAACTCCAGGTGTGGTAGGAGAAGTGATGGCAGCAGAAGGTTCCAGTTAAACCACTCGTGGGCTGAGTCAAAATGTTCTTTAAAAATTTTGTTGGAGGGGTTCCCCATTCCCCAGGACACCCCTGGGTGCTCGGGCCTTTTTTTCCTTTTGGAAAATCCCCTCCAGACTCTGGGCAGGGCCTGGGTTCATTCCCAACTCCATGAATCCCTTCCTGCACATCCCTGAGCAGCAGGGATGCACATTCACCCCCTCCAGGGGTGCAGCCAGTCTGGGAGCTCCAGGAGTGGAGTTAGGAAAAGCAAATGATTTATCCCAAAATTGGGGTTCTCACTGAAAGGCACAGCTGTGCCCACCCCTCCATGCTGCTGGGGGTGCCAGTTTTGAACACTTGTTAAAAAATACCTGTAAGAGCTCAGGACTGGGGCCTGGTGAGTTAAAAAGAGCTGCAAATTTTCCTTTCCCTATATTTTATAGGTTGTTTTGTTTCTTACAAGGATTTAAGTGCATGAGAAGGATATTTTGTCAGCTGACTTCAAAATTATTAATTGAGTCCTCTTAGATCCGCTGGCTGTGGCTGTTTGAGCTGTGGATTTTCATTTTCCCAGCTCACATCATCCATCAGGGCAATTCCAATTGTGGCACAACCAGAATCAGAGCAGAATAAAACTGCCCTGCAAGAACAGCAGCAAAGGGAGCTGGAGCTCATTTTTGCCCAAATCTTTTCAATTCTTTTAATCCAACTCTTCAGTCTGTTGGCAAAAGAATCCTTTATAACCACATCAGCCCAGCCAGAGTAAAATTACAGGAGTAAAAACAAAAACAAACAAACAAAATAAAAAGGAATAGCCTTGGGCCTAGATTGTTTGCTGGGCATTTAAAGTCCTGACAGGATAAAAAAAAATTAATTACATTTTACTCATAATAGTTTCAAATCCTTGGATGAGGTTGTGGAAGGTGGTGCGTTCATCATGTTTGTAGATCCAGCACTTCCTCATCAGCTGATCCACCTGGCAACAGAAACAGGGATTTTTAAAGGAATGAAACATTCCTTTGGGTTTTCCAGTAAAGACAGTGGAGCAGAATGTCCCTGAATGCACAGAAACACCTCAGGTGTGGGGCAGGGGGTTTGCTCAGTTCAGGTTTAAACCAACACAGCACTTCCAGCTGGGGAGCTGCACCCCAGGAATTGCCAAAATCTGAGGGGTTCCCAAGGAATGTTCCTGGATCCAGGTACTGCAGTGAGTCAGTCCTTGACCCCTCCAAAGGGACACCACAGACTGGGAATGTTAATATCAAAAAACATCTCAAAGCAAGCCTTGAAAATCTTGGAAATGCCTTTTCCCAGCACTCCTGAAGGTTTTGTTACCCAGTCAGGTTGGTGGAACCAGGGGAGTGTCACCCCTCTGGGGTGAATCAGTGTCCAGGAAGGGATGGACAGACGGACAGACCTACCTTCTTTCATTCCTTCTTTCTTCCTTCCTTCATCTATCATCCATCCATCATCCAGCCATCCATCATCCATCAATCATCCATCAATCATCCATCATGCATCCATCATCCATCATCCATCCATCCATCATCCATCAATCATCCATCATGCATCCATCATCCATCCATCATCCATCCATCAATCATCCATCATCCATCATCCATCATCCATCCATCCATCATCCATCCATCCATCATCCATCCATCATCCATCCATCCATCATCCATC
>PYHW01010844.1:356408-376212 GCA_013186435.1 Turdus rufiventris
GCTGTGGGGACAGCCAGGCACTGATTTGGGTGTTGATGTCACACAGCACAGGCTGTGGGGACAGCCAGGCACTGATTTGGGTGTCTGTCACACAGCACAGGCTGTGGGGACAGCCAGGAGCTCTGGTTGTGTTCTGGGGGTGACACTGCTCTTACCTCACCCAAATCCCGGATTCTTTTCAAGAACCTCTTCTCGAAGAGCGTGGGATCCACCTCGGTGACGGGTTTCTTCTCCGAGACAATGTCAGGATCTAGGAGGGGACAATCCCAGCTGACATTCCTGCATGGTCTGACCCTGCAGGGCATCCCTGCTCCGTTCCCACTGCCCCATCTTTCCTTCCTCAGATCCCCCCCTGCTTTCTGACAGGGAATTCTCCATCCACTCTGCATCTGCTTCCACACCCACACCCAAATTTCTCTTGGTGAACTTCCCAGCCTGGAGCAGCTTCCAGATGCTCTTCAGGTCCCTCCCAAGCCACCCCAGCCCAGCCCAGGATTCTGAGATCCCTCCCTGCAGGTGTCCCTGGCCTTACTCTGCTCCTCCAGTTTGTTGATGTCCCTCATGATGGCCCTGAAGAAGGGTCTCTGGTGGGGGTCGTAGTTCATGCACTGCTTCATCAGATCTGCCAGCTCCTTGCAGGACGGCGTGGCCAGCACAAAGTGCCCCTCATAGAACCTCTCCTTCTGTGGCAACAAACAGAAATCCCAGGAATTTTAACTTCCATCACTCAGCTCTGAGCTGGGGCAATGGCTGGACTCGAGGATCTCTGAGGTCTTTTCTAACCTGAGCAATTCTGATTCTACATCAGAGGGTGTGACCATTAAATCCTTAATTCAATGGGAGCTTGCCAAGGAAATCTCCCTTTTCAGCTGCAACTTGGGTCTTTCCAGAAGAGAATTCCTCTTGTGCTGGATCTTAACACCCATGAAGTGTTTAAAAAGTGCTGAGTATTTCCACTGTCAGGAATCATTTCCTGCCAGGTTTTCCCAGTTATTTATACAGCAGGAAATGTTTGCCGAGGACACCCTGGGTGCTCCTCAGAGCCCTGAGAGGTCCCAGCTCCAGGCCAGGTGGGACAGGGCTGGGATGGGCATTCCCAGTGACTCCAATTCTTTAAATTGCAGTGAACAGCAGCAGTGTCCCCTGGGAGACCCTCTAGAATCAATCCAAAAAAAACCAAGAGATGTTTGGGACTATCTCACTCAGCTTCTAACTGGACACAGGGGTTAGAAAAGGCTGGGAGAACTGGGATTGTCCAGTCTGGAGGAGAAAAGGCTCCAGGGAGAGCTCAGAGCCCCTTGCAGGGCCTAAAGGGGCTCCAGGAGAGCTGGAGAGGGACTGGGGACAAGGATGGAGGGACAGGACAAGGGGGAAAACTGAAGGGCTCAAGAGGATGGATCCAAGTTTGTGTAACAATTTTACCTCTGCTAAGGTCTTGTCTTTCAGTGGAGTTTCTCCATTATAGCAGATTTCCCACAGGGTTGTACCAAAACTCCACTTGTCTGCAGCAATGCTGAGGTTTTTGGAATCCTCAACACACTCAGGTGCAATCCAGGGGATCCTCTCGACACGCTCTGGGATACAACACATCAGGGAGTGAATATCACAGGAGGGAAAAAGCAGCTTTGAACTGAATTATTCTTGTGTGAAATGAACTGGAGCTGCAGAATTTGCCCAGTTTCTTGACTCCCAAATTGCTGCCAGAAGGATGTGCCTGCAGCTTGCACAGGCTCGTGCCTGGAGCCATCCACACACTGAGATCCCTTCTGTCTCATCTCACTGGACACAAGATTTTGTAAGAGCAATGACTGCTCTGAACAGCCACTGTGTATCTGCAGATCCATGAAAGCTGATTGCCCCTACTCCAGAGGCAGTTCTGGCTGCAGTAAATGACATTTCTGCCCTTCCCTGGACATACCTTGCCTGGAGAGCACCGTGATGGGGATTCCTGGGTCACTCAGCTTTATGAAAGGCCCATACTCAGAATCAATGCCCTCTCTGGCCAGCAGGATGTTCTTGGTGCACACATTCCCATGCACCAAATCCTTGTCCTCCTACAGGGAAAAAGCAGGGAAAGAACAGTGAGAGGCTCTGAGAGTGCTCCAGGATATCCACACCACAGGGCAGCTCTAAAATACACCGAGCTGAAATCCAGAATTACACCTGAGAAGGAATTGGAGGAAAAGAAGGAAAGGAGTAGGGAAATGGAGTGTTCCCACTTCAGCACTTTTCCAAGGTGTCTCTTACCAGGTAGCTCAGGGCACTTGCAAGTTGTTTGGCCACTTTGAATTTCCATGGGGTTGTGAGAACTTCACTTTTCTTATGCATGAACAGATCCAGAGGCCCACACTCAACAAACTCTTCAACCATGATATCTGCAAAGGCAGGTGCAGAAAAGTCAGTGCTGCAATCAATGGTTTGGAGTAATTTCATCTGTGTTCCCACCACCCAGATGGTTGGAAAATGTTTTTATTTCATGTCCTTGTCCCATATTCCAGCCCCTGTCCCAGCCCCTGTCCCATGTCCCATCCATATCCCTGCCCATGTCCCAGCCCATGTCCCTCCCAGGTGCCATTCCCTGGACTCACTTTCCCTGTCCCAGCCATGGTCCCTGTCCCTGTCCCACCCTGCACTCACTTTCCAGGTCCCTGACGCAGACGCCGTGCAGGAGCACGATGTGTTTGTGGGACACCTGCCTCATCATGCTGGCTGTCTCAAAGAATGCCTGGGGAAAGGGAGACAGAATCACATCCAGCTGCTGCTCCTGAGCACATCCACAGCACAAAAACATCCATGGAACAGCAGCACAAATCCATGGAACAGCAGAAAAACATCCACGGGACAGCAGCACAAAAACCATGCATGGAATAGCAGCACAAAAATCCATGGAACAGCAGCACAAATCCATGGAACAGCAGCACAAAAACCATGCATGAAATAGCAGCACAAAAATCCATGGAACAGCAGCACAAAAACATCCATGGGACAGCAGCACAAAAACATCCATGGGACAGCATCACAAAATCCATGGGACAGCATCACAAAATCCATGGGACAGCAGCACAAAAATCCATGGAACAGCAGCACAAATCCATGGAACAGCAGCACAAAATCCATGCATGGAACAGCAGCACAAAAAATCATCCATGGAACAGCAGCACAAAAACATCCATGGAACAGCAGCACAAAAACATCCATGGGACAGCATCACAAAAACATCCATGGAACAGCAGCACAAAAACATCCATGGGACAGCAGCACAAAACCAGTCCTGGTTCATCACACCTGGGGATGTGCCCCAGGGACATTCAGCATTTCCCCATCCCAGCCCTTTTCTGAAGCTCTCCATACAGCACACAGAAGGAAAACACTTGCCAAGGAAATGTCTCTGTGGCTGGGGTCCAGGACTTTGAGCAGCACTCGGATCTCTCTCTCATTCTGGTACCCTTCATTCTCATCATCCTTGAGGCTCAGCATCCCTGAGTAAATCTGGGTTCTGGTTCCTCTTCCCAGGTGTTCTCCCTGAGACACAGCAGCAGGGAAACAAGTAAGATTTACACAAATATTTATTGGAATCTGCACTTTGTTCCTGTCTCTGGCTGATTGGTTACAGATTTCAATTATTGAGAACCCAGTGACAGGGAGCTGCTTTGCTTCAGTGAGCTCTGAGCATCCTCTCCACAGGAATCCTTTGGATATTCCACCTCCACATCATCCAGCAGGTTCCCTGGGATTGAACATTCCCAGACTAAACAAATGAATAAACAACAGCTGGGGCTCCTATTCACAAACTGCTACTGAGGTGAACTTTCATGTGTTTCCAAAAGTGAGAGGAAGCAATATTTCACTGGAAGGCTTTGTTTGGGGAAGCAGTTTCCTCCCAAATAACATCCTGCCTGGGGAGATTTTTGCAGGATGCTGGGTGCAAACACACCAGCCCAAAGCCAATATCTGCTGCAGTGATGCAAATAAAAAACCCCAATTCCTTTTTATTTCCCAGAAGAAGCCAAGAGCTCTTTTAGCAACATTAAATCTGACTGAAGGATATTCAAACCCCTGTGTGTTTGCTGAGGTTTATTCAGGTGACCAGAATAAGCAATTACAAACATGGAGCAATTTGAAAATTTGGGGAGGTTTAAACACAGAATTCTGACTGCTCTGAGCTTTTGAATACTTCACCTGTTTTTTTACTGTAGAATATTAAACCTCTGTTTCTTAGAGCTTTAATATTCTACAGTATTCTATGTCAGGCTTTAAAAAATACACTCACAAAAAAAAACCAGCTCTTTAAGACTCTCAAGAAAAGAGCTGGCAGTGGCAGGGCTGGGCTGTCCCCTCCTGGTGTCCCCTGCAGGGCTCAAGGACACTCCTGGTGTCCCCTGCAGGGCTCAGGGACACTCCTGGTGCCAGGGCAGCTCAGCACACACCTGTACAATCTCCTCCTTGCGGATCCTGTGGAAGCTCAGCTGTCCCATGGGATACACTGGCTGCCACTCCTGGGCCTTCTTGGTTGCCACCAGCAAGTTGGAGATTTCTGCAAGGCAGGGGGAGAAAATATCCTTAAAGGTTTTCAAAGAAACTGCACTCTCCACTCCCAGTATCAACAGGGATGGAAATGCCTTCAATTCCCCAAAAAAAGGAGGAAAAAAGAAACTTGGACCTGACTTCTGCTCCTCATTCAACAGAGAAATCACTAAAGCACAGTTTCATGTTTATATTTTAAATACAGAGTTTTATCAGTCAGATCAGGGGGATGTTGAGCAGCTGAACTGAGTTTTCTGCACAAAGACTGAAAGAGAAAATGTCTGTGCAGTCCATTGCATAAAATGGAATCAAATATCCCACATCCCCTCCTGCCTGCAGGACCAGCTCCTCTCCAGTGTGTGCAAGGGGGATTCTCATCTCTTCACCTCCTTCCAAATCCCCTCTGCTCTGGGAAACACCAACAGAGCTCCCAGGGCTCTGGAATGGGGAATGGGCAGAAGGAACAGACTCTGGAATCCAGTGCTTCCTCCCCACTGCTGCAGGACACACCAGAAGTTCTGCACATGGATTCTGCTTTGCAGGAATTATTTCTTGGGGGAGGATGGACTGGGGTGTGTGTGGCCATCTGGGATTGCTCCTGCTGTGAGCAGAACCTGGGGCTAAATCCTCATCTGGGATTGGAATCACCAGGAATAACCACACCCTGCCCAGCTGCTTTAGTCCTGCATCTCCTGAACTTTGTGAACACCTGACTGAACATTCAGAAAGGGAAAAAACCCACCAGGGAAGAGACAGGAGAGGGAACAAGCACTGAATCCAGCTGCAACTAAAGCCAGGGAGAAGCTGAAGTGGGCAATCAGCTCCCTGAGCCTTTTTATTTTATTTTACCAGCCATCAAAATGAAACCAAAATGTCAAATGTGCAACATCCCCCTGTTGCAGACCAGGAGCCACGTTCTCTGTGCAGAGTGAGAAGCTCAGGGACTCTCCCAAAGCCTCAGAGCAGCAGGTGATTGATGTGGTTCAGTTATTCCCCTGCTTCTGACAGGAAACCATTATCAGCTCAGCACAATCGCCCCTCTGTGCTTCCTCTCTCACACAAAATTCAGCTGCAAGGCACTCAGAGTTCATAGCAAGCAGCTCCACAGAGTGCTGCCATCACCCAACAACTGCCCCATTGTCCCCCCCAGATGATTTCCTGCCACCAGGCCCTTCAGGACATCAGCTGGGACCAAAACCCTTCCCTGCTGCCTCGTGCAGATGAGTTATTCAACACCAGCTCACAAAGACAGCAAACACAGCAGGTTCCAAACCTCTCCTTCCCCTCGTCAAACCTGCCCACAGCACTTGCTTTGCTTCTGACAAAACTCCTCCTCCCCACAGAATGAAAAAACTTTTAACCTCTTTTTTTTTTTTTTTCTTTTTTTTTTAAAGAGCTTCACACCAGGATACAGCACTAAAAATACCCTAAAAAAGCCTCCTGTGCCTGGAGTTTGCTCTCTTGCAACAACAAAACCCTGCAGGGCCAGGTTACCTCTGGGTCTGGGCTGGCAGCACCTCTTGAGGGTGAAGCTGATGTTGTCTGTGCGCAGGATTTGTCCCTTCAGGTGATCCATGAGGTCCTTCAGGGATGCAAAGGATTTGTTGGAGCCATGGAGGAAGTATCCCCCTTTCTTCACCTCGATCTGGAAGTTCTTGTAGGGGCCTGAGTTATTCATCACCTGGTGTTGGAGGGAAGAGAGAGCCGAGAGGATCACTGGAGGGAAGGAATTGTTTGTGAAGGCATCAAAGGTTCCCAAAACCTTGGCACCACACGTGGGACCAGCTCATCCCCTGCTCCTAAACCAGGGCTCTCTAATCAAACTGCAACAAAGCAGGAAAAAACCTAAAATTCTGGGATTTTCACTGCCAGGAAGGCTCAAAGAAAAGAGCAGCAACATAAAGATGTTGAACACAACAAATTAGGGCTTTGCTGGGTGTTTTTTTGTTTGTTTTTCAGACTCTTGAGAACAAGCAGTTTCACCTCTTCTGGAAGAATTTTCTCTTCCTTTGCTCAAGAATTGCAGAATCTGGAGCAGGGTTTCAAAATCTCAACTTAAAAATAGCAAAACTCCCTTTCCCACCCTGTTAGAAAAGATTTCAGGCTGGTGCTGAGATCTTCCAGTTTTACTCAGAGGTGCTGGGGAGGGGCTGAACTTCTGAACTTTCCCATCTCAAGAGCTCTCAGGGTGTCCCCTCTGCAGCTTTAGGTCACCTCTCCCTTCCCTCTTTTCCCAGACAAAATTCCTTTCTTGTTTCACTGTTAAAAGAGAAAGCTGATCCTTTTTTTTTTGGTTTTTTTTAAATATCTACAGGAGATAAACCCAGTATTAAATATCCCTTCCTGACTCACCACTGATTCCATGACCATTTTTGCCTAAGAGAAGGATTTATGTCATCATTATCATCACTATTATTATTAATTCTTTATTATTTATTATTATTATTGTGTGAACACTTTAAATATTCTCCCAAACCACCAAGTCAGCTGCAGGTTTCCAGCTGAGGCCAGTGTGGGAATAAAATCCATCAAGGGAATTAAATCCATGGCCAAAAAGGCCCCAGGCAAACTGAACCATGCTCAAGGCAAGGAGAAGTGACAAATTCTCTGTGTCATGAATTTAAAATGCTTCATTTGTATCACATTCCTGCACAGTTTGATTGGGAGCTGTTCTGGATCTAATTAATCCCATTTGGAGAGACAGCACAAAGGGCTGGGGGGAAAAAAAAAAAAAAAAGCCAATTTCTCTCACAGAGATGAGATGAGGGTGAGTTCCCAAAGGACAAAACCACAACCCCAGGGGCTGCAGGGAGCAGATTCCTGCTGGGAATTGCAGCTGCTGGTACCTCTGAGCCTTCCAGACACGTCACAGTCATGAGGATGTGGTTGAAGTTGGTGCAGCTCCACCTCAGCACGTACATCCCCACCTCGTTCCCCTCCTGCCTCAGCTTGTTGATGGCGTATTCCGTGCTGCAAGGGAAGGGACAGTGAGCACAGCCAGCAAGGCAGCATCCAAAAATTCATTTTTGGGGTTTGTACAAAGAGCAAACCTCGATTTGGGGTGTAACAGCAATTTGGAGATATTGATGGTGTTACTGAAATAGGATTTAAGGGTGCATTGCTCACACTGAGCAAGGATTTCTGAAGGGAATTCTGCATCCAACACTGTGCAGGTGAACTCCTGGGATTCTGCAGTTTGCAGCTTAACCATGAAGGGAAAAGCCTCAAAGAGAATTCCTTTGGGTGTTTAAAAACACAAAGCTTTGTTCATCCACCCCAGGACTCCTGGGGTGAGTGCAGAGACAATTCCATCTCTACCTAAAATATTCCCAGGTGTCCATGGACAAAACTCCTGGAGCACTCCTTTAGTGCACAACTGAGTTAAAGATGAGCAAAGAGAAACCCTGATTTTTTTCCTTTAACAAAATTAAATTTTTCCCAACCCTTTGATAACCACCACCCATCCAAACCCCTCATTTCCTCACAGTGGCCTCACTATGAAAGGAATTATTAAAAAAAAAGAAAAGCTAAAAACGCAGAAGTGCCTGACCAGATGGGCCCGTGGCAGCCGTTCTTGATGTTGTGCTGGATGAGGGGAGGAGCCACATCAGTGCACAGGTAGTGGTGGGCATCTGCTGTCAGCCTGAAGTAGCCATCGACCAGCGAGGTGAAGGACAGCGCCTCGGCGTGCGAGCCCAGCCTCAGCTCCTGCACAAACACAAACTCAGCTGGGCCAGGCCAGCAGCACGGCTGCAGGGTCCCTGCACTGCTGGGGTTACAGAGCCACCAGGATCCAGCCACCTCTGGCTACAGGATATTGATATCTAGTGGCCATTCCCTGCTGTCCCCTGTCATGGCCAGGTTCTCCATTGTCACAAATTCTGTAATTCCTTGTGGGACTTGTGATGGAAAATCTGTGCCAGTGTCAAGGACAGCACATTTTATGTCTCATTTTGTGCCACTTCTGGCTACAGGATGTTGGTTTTAGTGGCCATTCCCTGCCCTGTCCTGTCCTGGCAGGACTCTCCAGCACCACAAATTCCACCACAAATTCTCTAATTTCTTCCTGGGATTTGTGAGAGAAAAATCTATGCCATCGTCAAGGACAGCACATTTTGTATCTCATTTTGTGCCACTTCTGGCTACAGGATGTTGGTTTTAGTGGCCATTCCCTGCCCTGTCATAGCCAGGTTCTCCAGCATCACAAATTCTGTAATTCCTTGTGGGATTTGTGAAAGAAAACTCTGTGCCAGTGTGGACACAACTGCACTCATCCACTTTTAAAACCACTTTTGCTCTGCCCAGTGTCAAGGACAGCACATTTTCTATCACATATTGTGTCACAATTACACATTTTGCGCCACCTCTGGCTACAGGGTGTTGGTTTTTAGTGGCCATTCCCTGCCCTGTTATGGCCAGGTTCTCCAGCATCACAAATTCTGTAATTCCTCCTGGGATTTGTCAAAGAAGATTTTGTGCCAGTGCAGAGACAACTGCACTCACTCATTTTTGCTCTGCCCAGTGTCAAACACATTTTCTATCTCATTTTGTGTCACAATTACACATTTTGTGCCACTTCTGGCTACAGGATATTGATATCTAGTGGCCATTCCCTGCTGTCACCTGTTATAGCCAGGTTCTCCAACATCACAAATTCTGTAATTTCCTCCTGGGATTTGTGAGAGAAAATTTGGTGCCAGTGTCAAGGACAGCACATTTTGTGTCTCATTTTGTGTCTCATTTTGTGCCACTTCTGGCTACAGGGTGTTGGTTTTTAGTGGCCATTCCCTGTCCTGTCCTGGCAGGATTCTCCAGCATCACAAATTCTGTAATTTCCTCATGAGATTTGTGATGGAAAATTTGGTGCCAGAGTGGACACAACTTTTAACAGCACTTTGCCCTGCCCAGTGCCAAGGGCTGTTTTCAGAGATAATATCTTATAAAGGTATTTTATAAAATCAGCCCTTGCTCTGATTTACCAGCTCCCATAATTAGAAATCCTAAAAAGGAAAGCAGGCAGCACAACAAATTATTCCTGTAGGAAAAAACCAGCCTGCACCTGTAAAAACCAAGAAATCTGTGCCATGGGAATCAGTAAAATAAAAAATAAAATGTGTAAATCCAGGAACAGAGGTTTGATGGACAAGCAAAATGCCATTTACTGACCAATTAACTGAGTGGCAAGAAAGTTATGAACACACAAGGTCTTGAAAGCTGTATAAAAATGGGCTGAAACTTTAAAAATTGGCTTTTCTGCAGGAAGAAACTGAGTCCTGTCTGCTGTTACTGCAGCAAAGGGCAGCACATTTTGTGTTCTTTGTTGTTTCCACTCCAAATGTCCCTCCAGGCTGTTGTCACCTTCTGCCCATGGAGGGAAATAAGAATATTAATATCAATATAATAATTTGAATATTATTATCATCAATATAATAATCTGAATATTAATATCAATATAATAATTTGAATATTAATAATAATATAATAATTTGAATATTATCAATATAGTAATTTGAATATTAACATCAATATAATAATTTGAATATTATTATCAATGTAATAAATTGAATAGTAATATCAATACAATTCGAATATTAATATCAAAATAATTTTAATATTAATATCAATATAGTAATTTGAATATTAATATAATAATTTTCATATCAATATCAATATAATAATTTGGATATTAATATCAATATAATACTTTAAATACATATAATCTAATAAATATTATTCTTTAATAATTTGACAACGGTTTTAATAATTAATAATTAAGTCAATTATTATTGTTGTTTGTGTATTTAATTATAATATTGAATTATAATATTTAATATTTACTTGTTTAATCACTATAATATTTAATGTGGTTATAATAATGATTTATGGAAAATCAACAATTATTATTGGAAACTATGTTTTAAAATAAAGAATAATTCTTATTAAAATAAGAACATGAAACAATTAATAATAATTCCATGCAGGGAATTGAATCCACGGCCCAGGGAAGCTGAGGTGACAAATTGTGAATGTAAAATTTTGTTTTGCTGGCCATCTCACCATCCTTTTGTTGTCCTGTTTGTTGATGCTGACTGTGCAGTCCTTGATGACGATGTGGGTGATTTCAGGGAAGTAGGAGAAGTTGTTCCACATCTCCCTGAGTTTGTGCTTTTCCTCCTCCTTCTTGCCTTTGCCATCAGATTTTTTCTTCTTCTCCTTCTCTGTCTGTACAGGCTGCAAATGGATTGGGGAGAAATTTGTTTAGCACGGTGGTTTTAGTCTAAATCAAAAATTTATTCCAGAATAATAATGTAAAATAATTGATTATTAATTGGAATTTTAGAATAGAATTGTAAAGTTTAAAAATCCTATAAATTACAGTATAATTATATTTAGAAATACATTTATAATTGTATTTATAATATTTATATTTATAATTATATTTATAATTATATAAAATATAGAATATAATGTATTGTATAATATACATTTACTCTATACCAAAAATCACTCAAGAATAGAAATTAGAATTCATTCATTCTTTCTATCAATTCTAGAATTCCCTCTAGTAATATAAAGTAATTATTTCTTAGAATTTTATAACAGAGTTAAAATATAAAGTATAAAAATAATATAAATTATGGGGTAATAATAGAAAATAGAGAACACAATGTATTCTAATACATTTACTCTATACCAAAAATTCATTCTAGAATAGTAATATAAATTAATTATTTCTTAGCTAGAATTATGTAACAGAATTATAATATAAATGATAAAAAATATAAATTATAGAATAATAATAGAAAATAGAGAATATAATGTATTTTAATGCATTTACTCATTTCATTCTAGGACAATTATATAAATTAATTTTAATTAGAATTATAATATTAATTATAAAACCAATATAACTTATAAAATAATAATAGAAAATATAATCTATTCTAATACATTTACTCTAAACAAAACATTATTCTAGAATAGCTATAAATTAATTATTAATTGGAACAGAATTTTAATATGAATTATAGAACTAATATAAATAGAATAATAATAGAAAATATAGAATATAATCTATTCTAATACATTTACTCTAAACCAAACATTATTTTAGAATAACATTATCAATTATCAATTAATTATTAATTAGACTAGAATTATAATATGAATTATAAAACTAATATAACACAGAATAATAATGGAAAATACAGAATAGAATGTATTCTAATATCCAGAATTTAATTCTGGAATGTTTTTCCCAGAGTTTCATAGAAAATACAGAATAGAATGTATTCTAATAACCAGAATAAATCCATTTAATTCTGGAATGTTTTTTCCCAGAGTTTCATAGAAAATACAGAATAAGAATAAATCCATTTAATTCTGGAATGTTTTTCCCAGAGTTTCATGGAAAACATAGAATAGAATGTATTCTAATACCCAGAATTTAATTCTGGAATGTTTTTCCCAGAGTTTCATTTCCCTGCTCACAGAGCTGCCCACAGAGCTTTTCCAGTGCCCATTCCTGGAATTTTTCAGCACAAAATCCTGATCCTGCCCCGCTCTCAAAGCTAAACCTAAAAAGGGAGTTGGGCTCTTCCAAGCTGACAATCCTGCAATCCCATAAATCCCTGAAACACTCATCTTAAAGAAATTAGGATTTTAGTTAAAAGAAACTGGGCTTGAGCTAGTTACCTGAAACTTAAATAACTGATTGTCTGTCAATTTATGTTTGCTCAGCTGTGCTTGCAATGGAAAAGGATGAAACTGGTAGGCAGGTCCAAAGAACACAAAAATTGCAACCTGAAACTCATTCTTTGCAAAACTGGAGTTGCCCCAAAAGCCATTTTATTGTCATTGACAGACAACAGACTTCCTCCTAAGACCCCTGCCCACAGAAACGACCCCAGACTTAATTCAAGAAGCCAACCACGCATGTTCATCAAGCTAATTACCATGGGAAGCAGGGATGGGAGGGGCTGGCATTATGAGTATTTATTTGTTTGAACCTTTTGTCAATAAATAGGCTCTGATCACCTGGAATTTCACAGTGTGTATTGGGGGTTACCTCACGCTGCTGCCCAGCGCTGAACAAACATTCACTTTGTAACTTTAAATTGTTAGAGAGTTTTTGTCCTCACACCTGAGTATGGGCGTTAGACCAATACTCATATCTTGGTAAATCACCCCCTCCAAAAAAAGCTGCTCTGCAGTGTCTGAAGAGCACAAAATCCCAAAAGAACTCCTTGAATTCCCATGAGCCAAGGTACTCACGCTGGGCTTGAGCCTCCACTGGATGCCGTTGTTCCCCGTCACCATCACCTCGTACTTCTCCTGCTCGCCACAATTCAATTTACTGATCTCATTCTCAGCAGAGATCAGCAGGAAGGAAGTCTCAAAGATCTCTGCCCCGTAATATTTGGTCAGGATCTCCATGGTGGATAAATATTTCACCTTCAGGTCCCGCGGGGAGACGCTGTTGTTGCAGATGGTTTTGTTGTTGAACTCTTTGAGGAAATGCTTGAAAACGTTATTGATCCGGATCCTGGTCAGGAAATTCCTCTGCCTGATGGTTCTGTTCAAGGTCTCAGGGATGTAATGCTTGTAGCTGGGGGGAGAATGAGGGATTCAGCTGGGAGAACTGGGAGAACTGGGAGAAAGAACTGGGAGAACTGGGAGAATTGGGAGAATTCCTCTGCCTGATGGTCTTGTTCAAGGTCTCAGGGATGTAATGCTTGTAACTGGGAAGGAGAACAAGGGTTTCAATTGGGAGAACTGGGAGAACTGGAGAATTGAGAGAACTGGGAGAATTGGGAGAATTGGGGGAATTCCTCTGCCTGATGGTTCAGGGTCTTAAGGATGTAATGCTTGTAACTGGGAGGGAGAACAAGAGATTTAACTGGGAGAATTGGGAGAACTGGGAGAATGGGGAGAATTCCTCTGCCTGATGGTTCTGTTCAGGGTCTCAGGGATGTAATGCTTGTAATTGGGGGGGAGAACAAGGGATTCAACTGGGAGAACTGGGAGAAAGAACTCGGAAAAAGAATTGGGAGAAAGAACTGGGAGAAGTGTGCCAGGGGCCGATGGCAGCTGACCTGATGTCCTTGGGCAGCTCCGGCAGTTTCATGTTTCTCCTGATGGCATCGTGGGAGATGGCTAGGACAGCCATGCCCAGGCACTCGTTCTCGATCTCATGCACCTCCTGCTCGTTCTTGGGGTCCCGGATGGGTGCCAGGCCCTTCACCAGGTCATACTGGCCCTTAACACAACAAAAAAATCCCCAATTTACCCAGCTGGGCATTCCCAGAGCTTGTCCCTGAGCCAGGAATTCATCCCAGGATTCCTGGGCAAGGAGAAGCTGGAAGCTCCTCCCCTTCTTTTATACCTCAGCCCATCAAAAATTCACTTTTTAAAAAAATTAACTACAGGAATCACCACCAGTTCTCAACTACAACTGCACTCACTCACTTTTGCTCTGCCCAGTGTCAAGGACAGAACATTTTGAATCACATTTTGTGTCACAATTACACATTTTGTGCCATTTCTTTTATACCTCAGCCCAGCAAAAATTCACTTTTTAAAAAAATTAACTACAGAAATCACCACCCCTGCTCCCTTGTAACACCTTCAGTATTTATTTTCTGGTCCAACTGTGTGTCTCTGCTTTATCTCTGCCCTTCCCATGCAAAGCCTCCATGAATTTCATGGATTTATCTCTAAGCCAAGTCTGGCTCTGGCACAGCCTGGAAAGGGTTTGGTTATCAAAGACATTTCTGTCCTTGTTGCTTTAATGTTTCCCTGCAATTCCCTTTCCTTGGGGTTTCCCAACTAAACAAGGATTTGCTGGAGCAGCTCCACCTTGTGTCTTTTTCTGAAGGGCAAACTCCTATTTCCAAGTGTGAAAATCCTGCAGGAATTCCACTCAGAATCAACAGTAAATGAGATTTCCTCAGTGCATTCAATTTGCCCTTTCATCAATCTGAATTTTCCCTTTTTTTTTTTTTTTTGGTGAAACCTGACAGCTCCTGGTTTGAAAAATCCTTTGGAAGGCACAAGAAGAGAGCAAAACTGCAGTGAGATTATAAATCTTTATCACCATGGGGTTATCAGTAAAAGTTTATCAATTTTTTAGCACCACCCAGTAACAAAACCTCATTAAAAGGACCCAGCCCTGCCAGATCTCCCTCTGCTGTTGCTCCTCTCCAGCCCCAGAATGTCCCAGCTCTGTGACTGACAGCATTTACAAACACTAATAATTCACTTTAGAAGAAAATATCTATAAAATAAAACCCTTTTTGGACTGGTAGAGTTTCTTTCATGCAGCAAATTCCTCTCCACCAGTCAGCAGCACCAATAAAGCCCATTCAGAACACACAATGCGTATTTTAGGAGCTTAAAAAGCGGTTTTTAAAGCAGAATCCCCGAGTTTTAATGGGAATGCAGCATCAGAGACAACTCCAACCTGTGCAAACATGTACTCCAGGGAATTGGCATCCAGGATGGGGGTCCCCTCTGGGGCCAGTTTCTTGTCATAGGCCTTGGCTTTCCTTGGGGAGTGTCTCCACACCGAGGGCTCGCTCTCGCTGGTCCCGTGCCAGTTGGTGAAATAATATCTGGTCAAATTAAAAACACAGTCAAACTTTAAAACTTCTTAGGAAAAGCCTTCATTTTCACAAAATAAACTGGACTTTGAAAAGGAAAGCAGTTAAAAGCAAAAGTCGGGCAAACTTCTGCCTGAAGCTTGAGTGGTCTGACAGTGCAAGCACATTCCTGGGGGAAATGATCAATTTTTTTTTTTTTTTTTTGTTAAAAAGATGGCGCACCTCTCCTGTGAGGAAAGATTGAGAGCTGGGGGTGACACTTGGAGAGGAGAAGGATCCAGGGAGTGCTCAGAGCTCCTGGCAGGGCCTGAAGGGATCCAGGAGAGCTGCAGAGGGACTGGGGACAAGGATGGAGGGACAGGACACAGGGAATGGATTCCCAGAGGGCAGGCATGGGTGGGATATTGGGATATTGGGATTTTAAGATTTTGGGACATTGGGACATTGGGATATTGAGATATTGAGATTTTAAGATTTTGGCATATTGAGATATTGGGACGCTGGGATATTGGGATATTGAGATATTGGGATTTTAAGATTTTGGGACATTGGGATATGGGGAAGGAATTCCTGGCTGGGCTGGAATTCCCAGATTTGCTGTGGCTGCCCCTGCATCCCTGGCAGTGCCCA
The DNA here is from genome assembly GCA_013186435.1 of Turdus rufiventris. Taxonomy (NCBI): domain Eukaryota; kingdom Metazoa; phylum Chordata; class Aves; order Passeriformes; family Turdidae; genus Turdus; species Turdus rufiventris. Next base: position 372,164 of record PYHW01010844.1, read on the forward strand.
AGGCTGGATGGGGCCTGGAGCAGCCTGGACAGTGAAAGGTGTCCCTGGGGTGGGATGGGATTTAAGGTCCCTTCCAGTCCAAACCAGTCTGGGATTGACATTTCTAAAGCCCCGAATCTGCAGGGGTCAAGGCTGGAACGTCTCAGCCTCAGCACAGAGTCAGGCTCTTCAGCAAAATAAAATCAACATTTTTAGGTCAGCTCTTCTTAGGCAGGAATTCCAACCCAAAACTGTGCCAAAAACTCCTGACAAGAACCAGGAGATGCTCAAGAGCTCCTTGGGCTGAAGCCTGAGTAGCAGAGCAAAGCAAATCCTTCTGAAATCCAAAGGAAATGACTTTGTTTCCCACTTCTCCTGCAGAAGAGGAGTCAGAATTAATAACTCCAACTCTTTTGTTATTTCCTGAAAATAATCACGGGCAAGGTATTGTGTATTGTTTGTGATTGAGAGGAGAATTTGCTCCTTTTCCTAATTAACTGCTCTGATTAAGACAACACTGAGGAGTTACAAAACCAACTGGAGCCCCATTGTTTGAGGGATGAGTAAATGAAGGAGAATCTTTTCCTTGGAAAGCTCCATGGATTTGTGTGAGTGATTTTTGGTATTTCACTTGCACAACACAGGAAGAGGGGCACAGATTTCCTCATTCCCAGTTCCTGGGAAGGGAATTGTGCCCCTGAGCTCCAGGAGCAGCACCCAGCCCGCCCTCAGAGCTCTTGCAGGAGCTGGGGAGGGGAATTTGGGATCTCCTGGGAAGGTGGGTTTAGATTTCAGGAAATTCTGTTATCCCAGAGTGGGCTGGGAAGGATCTGGAAGGATCATCTGCCCAAAATCCCTCCAGAAGGGAACTGGATCCCTTTTCCTCACCAAAAAAAACCAAACTCAGCTATGGAAGAGTTAAATTCTCTGTGAGCCAATGACTCCAGGATATTACAAAATCCTGGGGTTTCTCGTGCTGGAGACTTTTTTAATTTTTTTTTAAAGAACTTGAGGCAAGTGTGAAAAGCACAGGGTGCTCATAAAGATTCTGTGAAAAGTCTTTTCAAACATCACCAGAAGTGCAGCAGCATCTGGCACTGATTTAGGGCAGAGGAGGAAAACTCACACAGAAAACAAAAATCTCAGCAGTGGGAGAAAAGTCAAACCCCCAAAAACATTTCAAGGCAGTCACACCATTCGTGTGAGAGACATCATTAAAAAGGACATGACTAAAACCAAATGCAATACAAATACAAATGATTTCATTTCTGAATTGCCATGGACAGTTAATCCATTGCTCTGTTAAAAAAGTCCAGATCATTTTCCTTTTTCCTGAGGAATTCTGCCTCTGGCAGAGCTCAACACAAACCAAATTCATGTAGGGAGCAGTTTCATAACCCAAAACCCACAATAAAAATAAATGAAATAAAGCAAAACACCACCAGGACATGAATGTATTCCTGGGAAATGGGAATCTTTGGGTTTTAGTGCAAAACTCTTTCTGAAATGCAGCTGAAATTATTTTAAATCCTTTTTTTTTTGGTCCAAATTTGTCAGTTTTTATTCATGGAGTGTAAAACAGATTTCCCTGTCAAACTTCAAATCCCAACTCCAAAGCTGAAAAGATTAATAATATAATAAATATTTTTTTAACAATTAAAAACAAATAATAAACCACCAGAACTGTTAATTATGGAAAGCACGGGGTTTTTCCAGAGTTTCATTCTACAAGGTGGTACAACAAAAAAAAAATATAGAAGATAAAGCTCAGCATAAATTAATTTTGCTCATAATTATTTTCAGGAAATAACAAAAGAATAGGAGTCATTAATTTAACAAAAGAATAGGAGTCATTAATTATCTTAAATCACTTCCCTGGGTTATGAAGAGCCAAAAATTATTTTTAATTTTTCAGGCAATTTTTAAGGAAGGTGCCTCCCATTCACTCACAGTAAAAACTGGGTTTTAGGAATTAAAAGTTCTTCATTAATTCATTAAATTTAAAAGTTAATTATTTAAAAAATAAATTTAGAAGATCCTAATTAATTTTAAGTTCTTAAGAATGAAAAGGATTCAATCCCCACAATTACATTTTCAATATCACCTTGTTTTACTGAGAAAAACAAAGAATTTCAGGCTCAGGAAAATCACATTACAGCAGAAATTTTTATTATTCAGATTATTGTTCCTGTGGCTGATCTCAGGGCACCCAGTGCTCTGTAAAATCCTTTTAGAACCCTCAATTCTGTTATTTTATTTTGTGGTGTTGATCTGCCCAACCTCATGCCAGCTGGGTAAATCTGAGATCAGCCAGGGATAAGGCATTAATCACCCTAATTAAAGAAAAAAAAAAAAAAAAAAAGAAAATACTCCACCATCTTCTTCCTCCTCCAAAAATAGGAATTATCACTGCCTGAAAAGCAAAATTTTTCCTTGCAGCAGTTCATCCAAAAATAACAATTCCAGTCTGGAATCCAAGGGGAAACACCTCCAGCTCAAAAATCCCATTTGATTTCCCTGCACCCAAAATGCCCCAGAGTGTGGCAATATTATTTACAAGGTTATTTTCTTACAGCTGTCCCTTGAAGAATCGAGAAATCTGGGATTTCCTAAAGTTTCTGGATTAATTATTCCTGCAAGCCAAGTTTATTTCAGATGTTTTTCTCCTATATTAAAGCTCATATTGACACAAGAAAAGGGATAATAATGATCATAACGATGATGATAATAATAGTAATATAACAGTAGTGATAATAATTATATAATAATGAAAATAATAATGAAAATAATGAAAATAATGAAAATAATAATGAAAATAATAATGAAAATAATAATGAAAATAATAATGATAATGATAATGATAATGATAATGATAACGATAATGATAATAATAATAATAAAATGTTGTCCTGGTTCCTGGTTTGATTTTTCCATTTTTTTCCCACAGAGCTCTTGCAGTGATGGAGAATTTCAAAAACAAGAACTTTCTGTTTTTCTTTTGGAGAGTAAAATTCTCCCTGATTTCAGTGGGAACTGCAACATTTTAGATATAAATTCATCCCTGACACAAAACCCAAAGGTTTGGAGCCAATTTTCCAATTCACTTTGACTTTGTTCACTCCCAGCTTTGTGAAAACAACTTCTCATGGTTTTCCAATTTTTTTTTTCAAGGTTAAATCCCAAAGATGCAAAGGAATCAGGAGATACTTGGAGCTCCTGCTGCTCATCTCTCCTCTAAGCTGTGCCAAGCAAGCTGCTGCTGTTGGTGCTGCTTTCCTGCTCCCTCAGGGAAGAAAGAAATCTCATTTTCCAGGTGTTTTTCTCTTACCTCATGCGATAATGGAGCCTGAAGGATGATTTTTCCTCCACCTTGAAGACCTGGTTTGGTGCATACCAGAGCTTTTTGTTCTCATCATACAGAGCAAAGAGGTTGTGGCACAGAGGGGACACAGCTGGCACAAAAACAAACAGATGGATGAATCACCAGGCTCCAGTGCACACCCACACCCCAAAACACAAATGAATAAAGCAAATATTGGATCATGAAAAGAAACTGATACTGGGATTAGCCTGGAGCAAATATTAGGGAGGAAAGGTTGAGGTGGAGCTGTCACCTTGGTTCAACCCAAGGCTTTGGGGTGGATTAAACAGATATTTCTGGTGTTAAAGAAATTCTCAAATCCTCATTTGGCCCAAGGTCTGAGCTTCAAGGAAATTACTTTGAACCTTCATTTTGTCCAGGTGACAGAAATGGGAGTTTTACCAACCTCACCACTTCGTTCTCAGCTTTATTTCATTGATAAATTCAACCCCCAGGAGGTGAAATGAGGTTTTAGCAAAGGAGCAAAAAGCTTTGCTCACTCCACAGAGGGGATTTTGGTATCAATGGGCTGATCTGCTTGAGCTTTGCATTGACTCCATCCCAGAGCTGTGCTGTGTTCCAGACCTCTGGAACTCCCTGCCCCAGCTCTGGGAGCAGCTGCACATCTGTGGGATCACAGCCCCAAAAGAGCAGCATCAACAGGTGCCTGTTAAACACCCCTTCAAAACCAACATCAGCTCTCATTTGG
>PYHW01010844.1:387536-406409 GCA_013186435.1 Turdus rufiventris
GGGCTGGGAAAGGATTGTTCTGTGTGCCTGAGCTGGGAGGAGAACTTATAACACTTCATATGAAATTCAGAGTTATACACTAATGAAGTACAGAATCTGGAAATTATGAAAGCTCAAACTTAATGGCATCAACAGCAGAGCTGTGACCCCACTCACCCTTCCCAGCTCCGGTGCCAACACAAAACTCAAGGAATTTGGTTGTGCAGCAGGGAATGTTTGAAAACAAACAAACAAAAGAAAGTGCAGAGCTCCCCAACTCACAGCTACAATCCCTAACAGCAAATCCACGAGCCACTCTTGCACCTTCTCTGGTGCCAGGCCAAGCCCTCCCTCACAGCAGTAAACAGGAAGCCACCGCTGAACTCGGTGACACAGAGGCACCCCAAGCACCCTGCTTGGCTTCCTCCTGCTACAGACACAGCTGGAACAGCTGGAGACAGGAGAACAGCTCTGCCTAGCAAGGACAGAGCCAGGGCTGTGCCCTCCTGGCCATCAGGAGATGGTCAAACAGGGCTCTGGGACTTGTTTATTCCATCACGGCTAAAAACTTGGAATGTTTTATTCAGATATTAAACCATGGCCCTTTGGAGACAAAATTCCACCTGGTAAGGTCAAAAAACACCTCTAGGCACTACCAAGCTGCTCCTGCTGGTTTTAGAGTCCGATTTACCCCTGGATCTACAGGCAATGCTGTGAGTACCACACTGCAGCACTTGTGGAAGCATCAAGCACAAGAATTATGCCCATAAAGCTGAAAAAAAGCTTTTTCTGACCTTAAAAGCTCAGAGAAAACAGGACTGAAGCCATGACTCCCAATCAATTAAAGGAGCTGCTGCCATGGAAAGTGGCTTTGAGAGCTCACTACAGCTCTTAACTACCTTTCCTGTAAAGAGCTTAGTACAGTAAATGTGAGTAAGCAAATATTAAAAATAGCTAAGCTGGGCCACTCTTGTTCAATGGCTTCTTGCACTGACTCAGATGGGGGTGACTCATGCCAAGGCTCATCCCAAATCCCTCCTGCCCTGTCTGCTTTCCCAGCCTGGCTCTGACAGCTGCTGCTCCACACCCTGGTCACCACTGGTCACTCTCAGGAGCTCCAGGACAGGAGGGGTCATGTCAACACCACGAAAAATTCATCAGGATTTGCTAGTCCTGCTTTCAGCCTTCAAGGATCATTTTGGAAAAGATCATTCATGAGCTTATGCTACTGAAATCCAGCATTAAAAAAGACTTGAAATTAGGGGTTGTCACGCTAAAATCACTCTCCAGAAGTTTAACAGGCAAATTCCAAACGTTTGGCTTCAGAAAATAATTTCTTACCCTCTCCCCCTTAACTGTAGCCATGCTGAGCTACTGATTTGTCCTCTAAAATACTGAATTAGAGTTGTCCTCAAAATATTGAATTAGAGTTGCCCTCTAAAGCATTGAATTACTGAGTTGTCCTCTAAAACATTGAATTACTGAGATGTCCTCTAAATTACTGAATTACTGAGATGTCCTCTAAATTACTGAATTACTGAGTTGTCCTCTAAATTACTGAGTTGCCCTCTAAATTACTGAATTACTGAGTTGGCCTCCAAGACCATCCCCAGAAATCCCAAAGTTGGGATCACAACTTTCTGAATGCAGGATCTCTGCCCTTTGCTGTTTGAACCCCACAAAAATCAGAAAAACCCCTCTTTGTCTTATTTACAGGAACTGGTGGTCACATTCAGGGAATTTCCACAGAGTATAATTTGTAATTTTTAGACTTTTGACTGTACATTTACCATGGAAACAGAACAGAAAAACCTTTGAAAAAAATCTTCGTGACGGATGTAAAGCTTAATCAAGATTAATTATGCTAATCAGGTATCGGTGATATATAGACTGTATACATTAGAGGTGGCAATAAGTGATCCTGTATATTTTATATACACAAGTAGGTCTCCAGCACTATTTATGTGCTTAAAAAAATCACATAAACAAAATATTTGCCAGAACTGCAGTGGTATTGACCCAATAATTAAATAATAAATAATTAAATTGTGATGTTCATGCCTCATAAAGAAATGGCAAAGGGAAGAAAGGAGGCCAGGGTAGCAAAGCACAGAGTTAATGTTGCAATCATATAATTAATCTTCACATAAATCCTTCAAAAGTTATGCCAAGTTCTTATTGCATCTTCTTCTCTCACTGCCAAAAATAACAACAGTATCTTCTGAGGTTGAGTGGCTTTTTTTTTGGACATCAAGGGTAAAAAAAACCACAAGAGGAAAAATCCTAAAACCTTTAGGAAAAATACTTCATATCTCATGGAGTATTATACTTGCACTACTCTATTAGGTACCTATGAATGAATAATTAATTTTTCCTTTCCACTAGATTGTGCCAGCCATAAAGAAATACCATTTTCTGTTTCTTTGGGTTTTTTTTCCCCCCAGAAAAAGCACAACATCAGTAATTTGGGTGAAGTTTTCACCTTAACTCAGAAAAAAAGAGAGAGCAGATAAATGTTAAGCCCAGACTAACTCAATTATAAACGACTCAAACCAATTTGTCTGTGTCCAAAAGGAACAAAACCCAGCAGCAACAAAGTCCCAGCTCAAACTGACAAGTCACAAAAACAGGAACTGGGCTCTAGAACTGGGGTTTTGTGTTTCCCCTTTTGAACTTGATACCAGAACTAACAGCACATTTTGTGCCTCACAGACCATGAGACACGAAATTTTCTCTTTCTTTTTTTTTTCTTTTTGGAAGGGGGGAGGGTAAATTTAGAATTCATTATTTGTTGCAGAAATTTGGTTTTAATTTTAAGTGAGCTGTGAGCATAGCTTCACACCCCCTCTGGATTTTTTTTTTTTTTTTTTCATATTCCTACAAATGAGAAAACAGAGGAGTGAACACAGCTGGAAAAGGATTCCAAGGGAAATTTGTGAATCCCATAGGCAGGAAATTTGGAAAGATAGAGGGAAAGACATAAAAGAGGAGAGAGACAAGTCTGAGGAAGTTCAAATCACAAATCACACCTCTCCCCTTTTATCCACTGTGATGAACTGGCTGGTTTGCACTCACAATTCCAAAGCCTGGATTTCCAGCCCAGAAACAATTCAGAAATTGAATTACAAGTTATCATGCAGGAATCTGAAGAACAAAACCTCCAATTTCATCTTGTTGTTGGCTCATCTCTTACAAAAACTAGCAATCCCACATCAGGCATTTCCCTAATTTACAGAAACCTCTGGATTTTGGGGAGGTTCAGAAACCACTGCCCTGTCACTGTAATTACCAGAATGTTGTTATCCCAAGAGAACTGTCTCAAAATGCATCAGCACTTAAAAAAAAATCATAATCTTGAATAGTTTCAGGATTGAAAGACCTGAGAGAATATTTTAATACACATTAAATAAATATTTATTAAGGACATGCAGCAGATCTCTGTGTCGAAAGGTTAATCAGAGACTTCAGCCAAAACTCACAGAAATCAGTTTTAGGAAAAAAAAAAAAAAATCTGTAATTCCTGCAGTAATGTGGATGTACACCTTCTTAAGGAATTTGAGAATTATCACATGCACCCCACAAAGGGCAAATACCCGATTTTAAAATCAAAATATCGCCCTGGGTGTCACAACCTGGAAATCTGGCCACAACCAAGCTGCATTTCTGCCTTGGTATTTATGTCACAAAGTCAAATTGGTTTGTTTCTCAAATGGAAAGTCACTTAAATTATATTTAGCCAGCAATAAAAAAATCCAGCATTTATTTTTATATACGTGGCTTTTGTGCATACACAGCAGTTATCTTTATAGAAAAGATTATTTGCAATTAAAAACTGCCTGCTGCATCTCTGCACACAATACCAGGCACATCTTCCCATGTAAATAGAAAAAAAAGAAGTAATTTTCCCCATTCTTACAGGGAAATAAACTCAAGCAATCCATCAGTGCACAATCTATTTTTGTCCCCCTTCAGTGCTCGCTGTACAATTCATCTCTGTGAAAATCTGACATTTCAGTGGAACAAGACATGCAGACAACATTCTCATGAGCAAATTCACCTGAATTGACACAAAAAACCCCACAATCCTGTTCTACAAAATCAGCACGAGGAGAATTCTATCCCCAAGAGAGAGAAATTTGCATTTTCTCATTAATCACTAATTACACTTAGAACACTTGCTCTGCACATTTTTATTCTGATGATATTAAAAGCTTTGATTTATTAAGTGTGAAACACTCCAGAAATACCATCCCACTTCTTATTTTTGTCTCAAGGAATCCAGAGCTAGTGGATTGTGACCAGAAGTCACTGAAATCAGGGCAAAGGACTTCATTCAGGCTGCTTCAAACTCGGTTTTCTGCCAATTCTCATCACATGCTTGGCCTGGAAGGATGGAATGGTTTGGATTGGGAAGGACCCATGGGCAGGGGTGAAATGGATGAAAAATGCCTCTGGAAAAGCCACCCTGCCATTTCAGCTGGGAATGATGAGAGTTTAATTGGGAATTACAGAAGCCAAAGCCACGATTTTAAAATCTTGTGAATTCTTTGCTGTCTCTGTAACACAGATGGGGCAAGGGAACAGAATTCCAGATATTCCAAGAACAGCCATTCCCTGCTAGTTATCAATTGGACTGAAACACACACATTTTCTGGCAATAAATCCAATTAGAAATTAAAAATGGATGTCTGAGGTTTAACTGTATTAAAAATTATTTGTTACTAAAGTGCTACATGAAAGACGTTCCTGCCTCTTCATGAGAGGACTGGTGTACAAATATTTATTTTCTTAAGCATAAGATGACATTTTGTCTTATTAAAAACACATTCTGGTCAAATTACAATTTTTCTCTTCCTAAAGCCAGGGCCTTTGACTTAGAACAAGACCACAGCTACAAAATGAAAGAGGAAATAACACAATTATTGCATAATTAATTCGCCTAATCCCTCATTATTCATGCTTACAGATAAAAATCGCCCCCCCGGTTTATATTTTTAGGTCCCAGCTCCAGGAAACAACCAGGATCAAATGCAAATGGCAGCAGGAAGACAAACTTGAGCTGGAAAGTGAGAAAATGATGTGAGGTTCAGCAGGAAAACTCCGAGCAGAGCCAACTCCTCGACACAATTCTGAGTCACCAGTTCTGCTGAAGAGCACCCAGCAGCCTGGGCTCCTCCACTCCCAAAAAGGAACTTTTCCTTCCTATCCCCATTTTCTAGCTCACCCCTGCCTCTAGGTGAGGCTGATGGGGGGAAAAAAGAGAATTACCCCATTTCATAATTTTTTTTTTGGAGCAGAGTCCTTGCTCTCTACAGAGGCATGGCCTGAACTCTATCCTTAAAGCCTGATTCTAAACTAAACCCTAAAAAATTCAGCTCTATCAACACAGAGATATAACATAAAAAGCTGCTTCTTAAGCCTTTGGTTGGGGTTTAACAAATTAAACATTTCTCTTTCAGGCTGTGCCCTCCCAATGAGTACAGACATGTAGAAAAGTTTTACAGGACCGTAAATGTGTATTTGTTCAAAAGATAAGGATCATTCTGTCAGTTTTCCCTGCTAATTAACCACACCCAACTTTCCCTATCTCTGGAACTGAGCAACACCAGGATTTAATAAATAATTATCCTGAAATGGCCTGGGAAAGCTGCTCATCTCCAGTGATTTTGAGAACTTCTAAACCATATTGAAAAAGATTTTTTTTTTTAAAGGGTAACTTGGTGATTAGAGCATCCTCTAAAACATTTCTAAAATTGCTGTGGCTGTGAGCAGAGACTGGTGAAGGTGTCCCTGCTTCACTGGTGGTTGTCAGAGTTCATTGGTTAAAAAAAGGAATTGTCCCACCCAGCAGAGCGTGGATGGGACATTTTGAGTGATCATGTGCACATCTGCCAGCTGGCCTGGCCCTAAATGCAGAACTAGTGCAGATTAAAGAGCTTCCAAAATGTGAGCTGAATCAGGCAGCAAATCTTCTTTTCCCTGGTTTTGGCTGGAAAACGTTGTGGTTTTCACAAAAACCTTTGCAATATCAGCAGAATTATCAGGAAGAGTGGTTTGCATCTCAGCTGTATTTCAAAGGCTGAACTCGCCACAGAGTTTGGAGAGATCCAGGTTTTTATGCCATAATTTCAGTGATGGGCAGAGATTTGTGTGTGCAAAGCTGAGCTTTCACAGAACTCGGGGGCCAAAAGGGAGTCAGCAGAGTGTGCACACATGCTAATTAAACTTCATCAAGCACTTAAGTAACAAGGACACAGCAGATCCAACAAGTCCTGAGGAGTTTGTTCATCAGGCAAAGCACGAAACAAAGTCAATGAGGGATTGTCAAGAGGTGAAGGATAAAGATTTATAGGCTGGCAGGTCCTGCCTTGGTCATATAAAATTAATATTTCAAGTACAGAGACGGAGGGTGGTTCTACAGGAACGGGAAATGATGCAGAGACAGCACCAGCCCCAGGCTGCGGTGTGAGTGTGGGGAGGAGAATTCTGTGCACAGTTCTGTGCACGATTCTGTGCACAATTCTGTGAACAATTCTGTGCCTGATGGAGCTAAACTGCTTGGTGTTCCTCAGCCAGGATTTTCCCAAGCTCTCCCAGCCTCAAGGATGCCCCTCCTGCCTCCACACCCACCACCAGCCAAGGAAATATTGGTTTCTTTTTCACTTAATTCAACAGCAAACTCCTAAGAACACGGTGTGAGTAAACCTGGAGGTAGCACAATTCTAACTGCGAGGTAAACATCCCAACAAAGGGTGAAGAGTTAATCACACAGCCCAGTTAATCTGATCAGCACCTCAGCTTTAGGTGCTTTAAGGCTGTGCTGGCACACTCAGGATTTAAAAGCTGCCTTCTTTCTAAGCCAAGCCTGTTTGCTGATGTATCTTGCTTATATATCTGTAGCCTGGCTGAGTTGTCAGTCACATGTGCAGGAAGCTGTAAGGACTGTAAAACCCACAGGATTTATTTTTATTATTTTTTTTAACTTGGCAGAAGATTGCTGTTGTGTGGTAAAAACTCAGCCCTGAGCCAGTCCCTGTATGTCCTTTCACTCACCCTGTGGGGCTCTGACATCCAAATCAAAGCCAGGCTCTCCTCTGCTAATCAACCCCACCACTACAAGAAAGTTGTTCAAGGCCATGAATTCCTCCCGAAGCAATTGCTGGTGTAGAATAACAGCAAGTTGATTTTTTTCCACGTGGTAAAACAAAGGCTTCCAGGGGAGAATTACAGCTGGGAAAGCTCAATTTGCATCTCCATGGAGGTTTGTTCTGTACCATCAATAAACAACCTCGCTGTTCCCCTCAGGACAATGAGCACAAGCTCCCTTGGCAATGAATTGTTATGATCCCAGCAAAAATCAGGGATCACACAGGTTCCTTGTCCCTGAGTTCCTCCTCTTTGTCTTTGTCACCTTGTCTTTAGAGCCTGGGCTTATTAAGAGACTTCTACAAATCAATACCCAAGTCAAATAAAAGACATTTAAGCCAAGCCCTGAGGTTTCTAACAGAAAAGTTACAGGGTTATAACTCCATTTCAGAAGCACCTGGTGCCCATCACAACCTGCAGAGCCCAAAGACTTTTCCATCAGGAACACTGGAAGGGAGCAAGTGCTAAATCTGGGAATTCATTACCAAAATCAAATGCACCTTTCAGCTTGAGCATTAAGAACTAGAAAGAAGGATAGAAGAAAAAAACAACAGAATTTAATATAAACTCAATACAAATCAAGAGCAAAGAGGCAAGCAGTGAATTTGTAATCCTTTTTTAATTTTTTTTGTCAGAGGGAGGGTAATTCCTGTAGCACAGAGTGACAGAGCTGTGACAACAGGCTGACACAAAGGTGTGATACTCCCTGACCTCTGGTCCTTTATGAACTTTTAAACTCTCAGCTCCAGCAATTTCAAAATTCTCAGTGCCTGCTTTGCTGTACTTTGAGGAAAAGTGAAATACAGAGGTGTCCAGGAAGTGAAAGGTTATTTCTTGTGCATCCTCAGTAAACACGAAAGGCTGAGCGCACAAGAAAACATCACACAAAGTGACCTGCAAATGCCATTTCCAGCTCCTTTGGATGCAAAACCTCAGCACTGAGGGTGAGGTTTTTGTCCCCTTTTTTTCCCATGCAAGGAGGCCACCAGCTTGAGAGAAGAGGTGAGAGTTTGATATCCTGGGGACAAGAAAAACAACCCATGCAAAACAGATTTAAATATAAAAGAGTGAGCCTAATGCAGCACTTAGGGTGCTACCTAAAACATTTTTTCTTTTTCCCTTAAACATCTGATGCTCTACACTAATTTACCTTCCTGAAAAGAAAAGACTCAAACAGAACAACCCACACAAATTAAAAAAAAAAACCTGCTTTGCATTTGTTATCATACTTCAGTGAAATCCAGAGGAGAGCAGAGCCAGGTATTTATGGATGGCAAGCACCAGGAAGTCATTTAGACTGTCCAAGTGCCAAGCTTTTTAAGGCTTGTTTTGTTTAATGTTTCTCTCCGTGCTGCTGGTGGCTCAAAATGAACATAAAAATCGCCTCTGCCAAATTCATTTCCTGAAAATCTGAGTCCACACACAAACAAATTGTGCTCCCTCTCCTCCCTACTGCCCCAGTCATGGACTGAGCACTGTCTGCTCCGTTTTCCTAATCAAAAAAAAAAAAAAAAAAAAAGGTTTAGATCTGTTCTTTTCCTGACAAACAAGGTGTTAAGGGTTTTTTCCCAGATTTTCTAAGCTGAACAACAATTTTTTCCTGTTCCAAATGGCATCTGTCAATATTAGTTCAGTGCCAGCATCCAGCCAAGAAAATGAAGTGCTTTCAAAGATGTGAAGTGAAAGACCAATAAACTCATTTTGAGAGAATATGCACCACACTGAAGGGTTATTGTTAAGAGTACCACTATTACAATTCAATATTTCAATATCCTGCTAAACTCCAGCTGGGGCCCCCTGATGAGCAAGACAAATTCCACTCAGTCTTGGAATAGCTGGAAGGGACAGGAAACACTCAAGGAACAGTCTAAACAGCACTTGGGAGTCCAAAACTGCTAAAAATTTGAACTATATTCACATTCTGGGGCCTTAACAAGCCAAAGCCCCTCTCAGATCCATTCTATAAATAAGGGAGGAATCTGCAAACTCCCTTTAGGAATTTTCTCCTGGAAGGAGAAAAAGCAGTTGTCAGATTTTGTGTTCAAAGGGAATTATGCCTTTGGGAACTGGGGCCAAACTCTTGACTCAGAGTAAATCCCAAATGCTTCAAAATTCAGAGAAAACTGCATTAAACACTGGATTAACTCCCTTTATTAGCAGAGCCTCATGCAGCAGGCCTGCTTCAAAGGAGCACCAGTAAAATTTATCATAAAGCAAAGCTACCAGATAAATGGATTAATGACAGCTGAGTTCTTCCAAAGTAAATCCCCCAGTAAAGGCTCCTTCTCGCTATTTCCAGAAATCTGTTTGCAACCAGATCCAAGCAGGACCAACAGAGACACCAAACCACTTTAAAATGACAGTTTTCCTACTCTCTGTTTATTACTCTGCAGGTTGGTTCCTCCTCAGATAAAAACTCTTTTTTTATTCCAGATAAAAACTCTCCACAGTTCAGGATCATGCATAAATCCTCTGCTTTTCCCTCAACTTCCAGTTCTTTTCCTTTATTTCCTAGATTACCTTTTACATCCCAGAGGGGAGAGAAAGAAATTTAGAATAAATCCAACAGAATAATTTTCTGTGCCAGCACAATGACATCACATGCAGAGAATCATATTAATACCTCTGCTATCAAACCTCCCACACTGTGCAAAAGGCATTATTGATATGCAGAGGGACTGCTCTAGACTTTACTTTTCCACGTTGAGATTGCTCTCCCAGTTTCCTGCAGCTCAATTTTTCTGTCAGTTATGCAACTTATGTTACATTTATATAACCAGTTCAAGGAAAAAAAAAAAAAAACAAAAAAAACCCAAGAGTTATTCCAGCTAACAAAACTGTTTGCAGTTTTAGAGAGCTCTTCAGCATGAAGAAAATGGTCAGGGCATGTTCCTTAAAAATCCACCTGTCTGCAACAGGCCAGGACATTAAAACCACTGAATTGTACTTCCTCCTCTCCACTTTCAGTCAAGAGAAACTGCAGCCATTTTGCCCAAGAAAACCATCAGCAACTTCTTCTTCCAGCGGTTTTCAGCACTGTTTCAGCTTTTTGGAAAAAAACAAATCCTGGATGGGAGCCCCAAAGTGCTGCTAAAGAAATCAAGTGAGAGAACAACCCCCCTCATCTATCACTTCATGTCCTGCACAGAAACTACAGCAAGAGATGGAAGCGGCAATTTAGGTGCCAAAACCCCAAAATGCCGATTTTTTTTAAAGCTCCTTTTTCCTTCTTGATGAGGTTCAAGCATTTCTTTCTCACCCTGCCAGCAAAACTGAGCGGAATCAGCCCATGAAAAGCTTTATTGCAGGCAGGCTTTCAGCATTAACTGCCTGAATTATGTGCTTGAACTGTAAAAGCCATTTTCTATCAATTTAGCAAGTGTTTGCCACCACCAATACCTGAAACCTAATTGCATTTTAAGTGCTTCAAAGATCTGGAGCAACTCTGAATGTGTTTACAGGAATAATGTCTGAATTGCAAACTGCTAGCCAGGCTGAAAAAGAACAACGTGAGTATTGCCAGATTTTCACCCAGAAGAAAACATTTTATCGTTTTTAATTGCTGTTGGACACGAGGCAAATCGGGAACCGAGCCCCAAATCGGTGTTCCCTCCATAATCCGGCTTCTCAAGCTCCTTTCTGGGTCAGAAAATTCTCACAGCAACCCTTTTCACACCTCGATAAAACCAGTCCTAAGGGTTTGCTTTTATGTGTGAAAGCTCTGGCCTCTCCAAACAATGCAAACACCTTTCTCTTTATGGAATCAGAGCAGCTCCTTCTGCTGCAATTCACACCCAAGGCAAGGATTAGCTGTCTGCCTGCTGCATTTTGAAGCTCCCTGCCTCATTTTGAGCCTCTTCCTCGTGCCACATCAGGCATCAGAAAGTGTCAAGGGCACCTGAGGCCAGTTCTGTCGAAGAAAAAGATGTTTCACCTCCAAATCCAGGGAGGAGGGGAGGAACGTGGTGGGAAGGATGCTACCTGTGAAAACAGATTTTTTTCCCCTCCACACAAAAAAGGGAAGCTGATTTCTCTGAATTCTGTCTTTATTTGCAAGACTAAACCACCACAGAAATGTCTGTCTAAACTTCCTCAATTTATACCATTATAAGAACCCTGCCTTACTTCCAGCCCTGAAGAAGTAAGGCAAAAGAATTGAACTAACTTGAAACTGCAGACTCTGTTTGACCAAAGGAAAAATTAGTTTAAAAGAAATATTCATTTTACCCCTGAGTGACTGTTCAGGTGCACTTCAGCTTTTTGCTTTGCAGCTGATACAGGTTTGCTTTTCAAAGTTTTTGCATTAAATATTCCTGATAGTTTTTTAACTAAAATCACTGAACAGACAATTTGAACGTTCACAGTTCAACTTTTACAGAAACTACCTCTCAAAAAGGAACACTTTGCAATTAATTCTGAACTCATTGTGAACCCCTGGAAGGTTGTGCCCTGCACAAACTTTAAAATTGCCTCTATTTTGTGTTTTATAATCTCGTGCAAGTTTAAACTCGCTCACTCTGATTTTTTACAAGCTTTTCACATCGCCTTTCCCAAAGGCCAGAGATAAACTGTGCCACCAGGCTTTGGGACAGCCTGTAGATACTGTGACACGTAGATAAATAACATAATTAACAACTGAATCACTATAAATCTACTGACGAAACTATTTGTAGCATCTGCCTGCCATGACAAACTTCGAACATCTCAAGCCTGACGGGTTTGTTGGCTCAGCCAGAGCAGCACGTCCTGAGCTGGCCCCACATTTCAAAGCACCTGTCTTGGTATCACCTAACACAGACCCAGATCAAGGTGCAATTTCCTGTGCGTTTTAAAAACAAGTGCCAGGAGGAAATGCCTCCCAGTCCCCTTATAAGGGCAAAACTGAACTTGAGACAGAGCTCCATCAGCTGAATAAAGCTGTACCAAAGTACATCCACTCCACTCAGAAATAAAACTCCAGGGAATCGTCCCCAAGCAAAACTGGGTTCACTGGAATTTAAACACTGATGTGATTTTGAATTATTTCCATCTGTCTCCCCCAATGAAAGAATCACCAAAAAAATCCTCAAGTTTTCTCACACATTCTATACATGCCTCAAAATATGATTTCCCATTGCTAATCCCTTGGACAGACAGTGCATCCTCCTAGGCACAGGGTCAGTGTGTTTGAACAGAGCTGGATCCATCCTCTCCTGCCACACTGAGCCACTGCTGAGTTGTCTTTCCGCCCCCAATCCACATTATTAACAGCAGGCTTGATGTGCTTCAGACTCGTCCTGGTTCTCCTCATACACGGATTTTAAAAATCCCAATCCAACACGATTATAGAATCACCGATTGGTTTGGAAGATCGATTTAGCTCCAACTCCTTGCCCATTATCCAACACAGCGCAGAATTATGTTTTAGGTAGCTGGAGGTGCCCGCTGCCAGGTTCCCTGCTGCGCATCCCTGCGTGTCCTTTGGGGTGATGTCACCCAGCCACAGGTGACAGCCTGCCTCCCGTGGGGTGACAGATGTCCCCAAGTGTCCCTATGCCATACACAGAGCAGCTGCCAGACCGACAGCTGGACACCGCCAACCGCCCCAAGCCCGTCGCCAGCCCGGCACAGAGCGCTCACCCACGGGTTCCGGGGGATTTTTAACTCCTCCAAACCCACCCGCGGCCAGAACCGGAGCTGTTTCACTGCCCGGGGCCGAAACGCGGCTGTGACAGCTCTGCCCTCGGCCCCGGCTCAGGGGCAGCTCTGCCCTTAGGCCCGGCTCAGGGGCAGCTCTGCCCTCGGCCCCGGCTCAGGGGCAGCTTTACCCGCATTCTCTCGGACAGACGGCACCCAGCGGTGCCGCACCCGCTCGGATCAGCAGGTTCCGCACCGCGGCACCGGCCCCTCTGGGCTCAGGGCGCCGCGGCCGCCGGCAGAGCCTGCCCGGGCCCGGCGCCCTCCCCGCCCTCCCCGGCCGGCCCCACTCACCGCTGCCGTGGTGCCCGGCGGGGCGGCGCGGCCCCGCGGGGCGGGCTGGCCGGGCCGGGCGGTGCGGACACGGTGCGGGCACGGTGCGGCCCGGGCCCGGCGGTGCGGACACGGTAGAACCCGGCTCAATGCGGGGCCAGCGGCGCAGTGCGGGCCGGCCCGCGGCGCTCGGCGGCGGAGAACGGAGGGCGGCGGTCCCGGCCCAGCGCAGGCCGCAGCGGAGCATGCGCGGGCCGCGGGCCCGGCACCGCCCCGGGGAGGCGCCTGGGCCCCGCCTGAGGCACCGCGGGGGAGCGGAGCGGGCCGGGGCTGGGAACGGGAACGGGCCCTTCTGAACCGGGCCGGGCCTGGCCGGGGCTGGGAACGGGTCCTTCCGAACCGAACCGGGCTGGCAGTCCGTGCTCGCCCCTGTCACCCCTGTCACTGCATGGGACAGAACCGGGCCGGCAGGCTGTGCTCTCCTCTCACTACATGGGACAGAATCGGGCCGGCGGTCTGTGCTGGCCCCTGTCACTGCATGGGACAAAACCGGGCTGAGACTCTGTGCTGGCCCCTGTCACTGCATGGGACAAAACCGGGCTGAGACTCTGTGCTCGCCCCTGTCACTGCATGGGACAAAACCGGGCTGAGACTCTGTGCTCGCCCCTGTCACTGCATGGCACAGAACCGGGCTGAGACTCTGTGCTCGCCCCTGTCACTGCATGGCACAGAACCGGGCTGAGACTCTGTGCTCGCCCCTGTCACCGCTCGGGCAGGGCCGGAGCTGCGGGTTCTTCCCCACCCCAGGCCGGGGCTGGGGCTGTCGCCTCCGCAGATGTCCCGAGTTTGTCACGGTGCGGTTTGAGCTAGAGAATAATGACACAGTCGTTGAGGTTGGAAAAGCCCTCCGAGAGCATCGAGTCCAAGCTGTCACCCAGCCCAGCACTGAGGGCCACATCCATCCTTGGACACCTCCAGGGATGGGCACTCCAAACCTCCCTGGGCAGCTCCTGCCAAGGAGAAATTCCTCCTGCTGTCCAAAAAACCAGCCTTAGCACTGTTTAACACCATCTCCTCTTGTCCTGTTGCTGGTTACAGAAGCGGCCGACCCCCCACCTGGCTACAGCCTCGTGTCAGGTGTGTTTGCATCATCTTTCACAAACCCACAACCTCATTTCCATTCTCACACCGATGTGAACGAGGCAGTGTAAACAACCCGCTGAAGTGAGATGCTCACAATCCTCCCCCCCGTCTGCACAGAAAAGAAACCAGTTTCTTCACTGCGGTTTCAAACCCTTGTCAAAGTCACAGGAAACTGCACAAGTGGAAGTAAAACGAGTAAGAGAATGATTCAGTTCAATGAAATCATTCGCCCCTGCTTCCCACACACTACACGTATCTGGCATTTTCTTCTGTCAGAAGAGTAAATCTGCTGCTGCCTTTTGGGGGAATTGTCCTAAAAGATGAATAGGTCATTAAAAAAAACCCCACTCTGATAAAAGTTTCCCCTCCATGTAGCTCAGACTAAGCGCACTGACATCATTTTATCGAGGTTTTCTCGTAGCACCAGGTGTGAAAGGCCCCTTGCTGCTCTGAAGTGTTTACACAGCACTGCACTTGCTGTGCCTCAGCAATCCCGAATTTTCTCCCTTTTCTCCAGGAAATCCACCTGGGAGCAGCTGGGAGCCAGGTGCTGCCGGCCAGGGAGTGCAGCCGGTTGGGATTTATCCACTGAAGAAATAATCTTTGATTCCATTTTCCCCCTCTCCCAAGAGGAATCAAAGCAGCCTTTCCCCACCTGTTTCCACAGCTAGCAGGGCACCAGTAGGATTTGGATGATTTTGGATGATTTTGCAGAATTTGCATGATTTTGCAGCCACATGCCCATTGGGTCTGGGTTTTAACCATGCACTGTGGGAAAGCTCTGGATCCTCTCTCTGTTTCCATCATTCTGCTCATCTCAGGATTAGAAAAAAACCTGAAACTGGAAGAAGAAAGGTTAAAAAGTGCAAATCATGGAATGGTCTGGATTGGAAGGGACATTAAAAATCCCAAAAATGTCACACCCTGCCACTTCCCACCACCCAAGGCTGCTCCAACCTGGCTTTGGATGCTTCCAGGGATGCAGGGGCAGCCACAGCTTCTCTGGGCACCACTGGAACCCTCACCTCCCTCTCAGGGAAGGATTTTCCCTTAACATCATGTGAATGTTCCCAGTCCTGACCTCTCCTTGTTCCCTTTTCCCCACATTTTATCTGCAGGAGCTGCTTCCAAAAATTCTCTTTCCTTCTCACCAGCCCTTTCCACGCCTTGATCAGGATAAAATCAGTTTTCACGCTGAAAACCACACCAGACCTGCATTATTTACGCCTTCTAGGCAGGACTCGTTTCTCAGCACAGCAACTGATGCTGCAAAGGTCCTGAAATCCTGCTGAGGTTGTGACCAAGGATTGCATAAGGGGCTTAGCCTGGGGCTGCTGGTGGAGGAGAGCAGCTTTACCTCTCTTCCACCTAAATCCATGCCCAGAGCCCAGGATCACGTCCAGGAATGACCCAGGCTCCAAAGTCCACGTCCTTCAGCCAGAGTTAAATTCTCACACACCTCACTTAAAAACAAACAAACAGACAAACAAACAAACCGGGGGCTGAGCTGCTCTGGCACTTGGATTTCACTGAAATTGTGTGTTCAGCCTCCCAGTCCTGTCTGCTACGTGAGCTTTTGCCTTCTTTTCCTTGATTTTGGGACACTGCTGATTTCTGTTGGTTGTTCTGTGACATGAAACCGGGATGAAATCAATGTGCTTCTAAAAATTCCTCCAAGAACTATGTTAATAACAGGGGGAGATTTCCATCCTATACCCATAACTGTCTGTGTTTACCACAACATTCCAGCCTATGGGAAGGGTGTAATCTTGTATTAAAACTCTTAAAGAAGTTTTCCCTAAGGAATTAATCATCTGTGTTTGTGGTCGACTTTGTTTCTTGCTTAGAAAGAGAAGAGGCTTGCAAAGAGTTGCAGAAAAGTAAATAAATAAAAATAAATCTTACTTTTTTCCCTCATCTGAAGAATTATTTTGTACCTTACATCCTTTTTTATTTTGCAAATTCTAGGATGCACTGACATTCTTTACCAAAAAAAAAAGGGGCAAAATACAGAAGATGAGATCTGTCTTGGTATTTGTGATTTAAAAATCAAGCTAAATTCCAACAAATTCCCTTTTGTAGCCTTCTTTAAAGAATGGATAGGGATGGATGCATTGTTTATCCCTTAGTTGATTTCAAGCTTCACCTTTCCCTCTGAGATGGGATATTTCCACTCTAAACAGTTTAAATGTTTCAAAAGCTTTTTTCCCCTTGTATGTCAAGGTACAGCGAGGGGCATACGGTAAAGTGCTTTAAATCACTGATGGCATCAGTTTGGGACTGACAGGACTTTGATATAAAGGTGATTTAACACTCTCTAAGTGGTTCCAGTTTGTCATTGATTTGTTCCTGGCAGTAACTCTGGGGCCTGGTTCTCCTCACTCGTATCAGCAAAATTCAGGAGGATGCAATGAAGTCAGAGGCGCTGGGAGTTGAGTAAAAGGAGATGTAAAATTCCTTAACCTGTGTAGGATTTGAAAGCATTCTGAGAACAGCTCTGTGCTCAGAAACGATTCTATGAATGATATTTTTGGTTCTCTCCGGGCTGGAGGATGGGGAGCAGCCAGGAGGAGCAGGAGGAAGGGGTGACCCAGCCTTTGGGGGTACCCCTGCACCCCATCCCCACGGAGCACCCCAGAGGGGTGAGGCCCCTGCAAAAATAGACACGCAAGTGCACAAGTTCCTTACATCTGATCTGCTGCTGAATTTATCTTCGGCTTCCTGTGCTCACGGAACATGCGTGAAACCCCGCTGCTGACACGGCTGGCAGAGGGCTCTGCTTGGAAAAGCAAGTGAGAGAATTTATTTTGAGACACAGGGAAGGTGTGAATTGCTTCCGAGTAATTAACTACTTCTGAAGATGGTGCTCAACCCTTCTTTTTTTAAAGCAAATAATCTAAGTTTGGAGAAGGAGAGCTACTTCATGTCGGTAGTCCAAGGGTACTTGTCAAAAAAAAAAAAAATTTATTAGATTTTGTGCAGCCCTGTTTCCGAGTGTGCCCCAGCAGGGCTGCAGGGGGATTTCCTGGGCAGGGCTGGAGCGAGCTGCCAGAGCCGTGGGTGGGAGGTGGAACTCGAGGCAATTCCCGGCTTTCCTGGCCGGGGGATGGAGTTCACTCACTTTGCTGCAAGCTGGGGAGTGTGGAGATGCTGCTCAGCCCTGCAGCGGGCGTGTTCATGTCGCTGCTTGTCTTCATTGTCTGCTTTTTCCCGTTGCCATCTTTCTGGTTCTTCATTGTTCTTTCACCAAACCAAACCAACAGTTTTATTTTCATTTTCCTCCCAGATTTCTCGGCTGAAAATGATCCCTCCCGTACCTTGCTGGGAAGCAGAAACTGGGTTTGTGCAGAGCAGCTGCAAAGGAGGAAGATGGTGATGGTGATCAGCTCCAAACCCCGCTTGTGGCTCCCCCTCCCCTGAACTCCCACACCTTCCTCCAGCACATTTTTAACCGTGCTTCAAGCAGTTGAATAAAATACATCACGACAAATCAATATTGCCCAGAAGCTCAAATGCATTTTCTTGAGCTCATCCACTTCCCAGCACAGCCTTTTCCAGAAGGATGAGCTCGGAGCTGGCACAGCTCACAGGTACCCACTTGCTGCCTGGCTGCCTGCCAGCCACACCACTGGAGTTAGACAATGCTCCTGCTCATGGCCTGGCTCCACATCCACGGATATTTATGGATATATATGGATATATATATCTTTTTCTGGACAGAGATATATATATATATACCAGAAAAAGCTGTATGTGCAACAGCTGGGTTTTATAAGAGAAGGTTTAGCACTTACTGGAACTGGAGTGTGCTGGTGGAGAGGCACAAAGCAGAGCAGTGACCTCAACCAGAGCAATAATTCAGTATTTTTGGATGGGAATGCCACATTTGCCACCAAAATGATACAATATTGATCATGTCCCTCTCTGTCCACACACCCCAGAGCTTTGTGTACATGGCTGGGACATTTCTCAGGTCATGTCTCATTCAGGGGGACACATGTGACACAGAGCACGTAGCATTTCTGAACTCTTTAATGCTTGGACAAATTCAAAAGCTCATTCTGCCGCTGCTGGTTTTCTCATGTGCACTTCTGGAAATTACAATTCCTCACTCTGGGTTATAAAGCAGCATTTTGAGGTGGGGTTTATTATATTTCCCCTTCCTCTGTCATAAACACATTGGGAATTAAGGTTGGGTTTCCAGGAAAGGTGGTGTTCATAATGGCACAGAGGGCTCAGAAATCCAGGCAGGATGGCAAACAAGCTCCAAATCTGGAGGAAAGTGGAATTTTTTTCCCATTAAGGATGAGCTGAGTGTCCCAGTCCAGCTGTGCTGGTTGAATGGAGTCAGCAGGACCACATGGCTGCTGTGGGAAGGGAAAAAAGAAAGTGTCAGGGATCTTAGAGGCAGAGAAACATGATGGTCTCTGTCACCCTGGGCTGCCTTTAAATGGCACAGTTCACATTAAGAGGAGAATTGTCACAGTGCACTTGAATGTGGGTTTCAAACCTACTGAGAACATTCAGACTGCAACACAAAATCTGGTGGAGATTGCTGATGTTAGCATTCCAGTCCATGGAACTATGGAGGTGAGCAGCAGTGGAGGGATTTTCTCCCATCTCTCTGTTTTCCTCATTTCCTCTTATATTTCAGGC
>PYHW01010844.1:429090-439977 GCA_013186435.1 Turdus rufiventris
CAACAACAACAAAATCCCTGCCGAGGTTTGCGCTGCAGACTCCAGATCCCACTCCAGGCCACATTTTAGACGGTGTGATATGTCTGCCTCCATCCCCATCCTTCCCTGAGTCTCTGTAATCCCAAAAATAACCCGGGAGCGGCTGGCAGGCAGCAGCGCCGGCAGCGGCCCCGCCGCCCATGCCGGCCGGAGAAGCGGCGAGAGGGAGCCGGGAGCGCTCGGCACCGCTCCCCGCAGCCCCCGGCAGCCGAAGGATGCTCGGGGCCGAGCAGGCAGGTAAGGAAAAGCTCGTGGAAAAGAGGAGAGAAGGAGCGCCAGAAAATCGGGGGGGGTGTTGTTTACAGTTTGTGCTGAGTAATTGGGGATGAATTGTGCTCGCGTCTGGGGATGAAGGGGATTTTTCGCTGCTTGCCGTGGTTATGTAATGGGGTTGAGGGAAGGGATGGCACCCAAAAATTGCTCGGTAGGGGAGGGAAGGTGAGATGATGGGGTTTGGGGATGAGCAGCTGGGCATGGAGTGCTGGATAACCCCGGGAGGAGCGCGGACACCTCTTCCTGCACCCAAAAATTGGGGTTGGTGCTTTCAGGGCTGCCCGGGAGCTCTGCGGGTGCGCTGAATGAGAGATTAAAATAAAAAGTGCGGCTGGTCCGCGGCCGGAGCCGGACCTCTGCAGGAGGGGGATTGGCGGAGATGGCAGCGCACGAACGCTGCCATCCAATGCTGATGCCAGCCTTTCCCTGCCAATCCAGCGGGAAGCTGACCTTCAACCCCCCCTCTCTGCTCTGCCGAGGGCTGCATTCCCTTTCAAAAATCCCAAAAGATAGAGGTGAAGCGCCGAGGTAAATGCGGGCATCGCTGCCGGGCTGAGGCAGCGCCGGGAGGGGACGGAGCCGCCGGGGCTCCCCACGGCTCCAGGTAGGTGTTGATCCCCCTCGGCTGGAATCCAGCCCATAATTCCCGTCTGGCTGCTGTGTTTGTGGCCGGCCTTATCGCAGCCTTGCTTTGGATACCGCCAGGGAGAGGAGGAGGAAGGAGAGGGAGAAAGAGGAGGAGGAGGAGGGTGAGGAATGTTTTGGGCAAACCCTCGGCTCTGCAAACTCGCGACTTTATCTGCAGCTGGACCGGGGGCCTCCATCTTCTGCCATCCCTCCAGCCGTGGATTTCTCTTAGTCATAGCCTTCCCTGAGGGGAGAGAGAGGGGAAAAAAATAAAAAGAAATCCTATAAAAGCAGCGTTCGGAGCGATGCCGGCAGCGTGACAACACCGGCGCCTCTAAATTTAGGCAGCCGTGGCACAGGCGCCCTGCTCGCCATCCCGGGAACGCTCCCGGCACAGGGATGCAGCATTTGGGGGTGGCTGCAGCCCTTAAGGAGGCCCCGGGATTGTCCTTGAGCCGGGCTCAGAGTTGATGTTGAATTGCTGACCCAACTAATCCCGGGAGCAACCTAATCCCGGCACCCCGCGCCCTGCGGCCGCGGGTCGGGGCAGGATCTGCTCCAACCCCTCCTGCTCTGCTGGGAAAAGGTGCAGGGGTGCAGAGGTTGGGAGGCAGAGGGTTTGGGATGGGAGTTGGGATTTGGGATGGTTGGGGTTGTGTTTTAGCACAGTCAGGGGCTGGAATTCCTCTTGGGAAGGGAATTAGGATTGTCAGACAGGAGGGATGTGGCAAAGGATGCAGCTCATCCGTAGCAAACATCTGGATTTAAAGGGGTGGCTGCTCCTCTCCTAGAATCCCAAAATCATCCAGGTGGGAAAAAACCCTCTGAGATCACCGAGTGAACCATTAATCCAGCTCTGCCAGATGTGGGGATGCTCCAGAGATGCTGGAGCTGCCCACGGGATCCCACAGCTCCCAGATTTTTGGGAACACAGCCTGGAAATTCCAGAATTCTGTGGATGTAGCAGGCAGAGATGCTGTAATTCCCACAAAAATTGGATTATAGGTGCTTCTTCAGGGGTGCATAAAGCAGCTGTGGGAAACTCTCCGATTAAAATGCCACAAATAGGAGTTTATAATTTATATGAAATGATAAATAATTAATGGTTCCCACTAATATATCGATGATGTTAATTTTTAGAAGGGGTTTAGTATATTATTACAATTCTAAATATTATTATACTAAATTAGAAACAATATTTTATGAGCTCTTACAGTCCCAAAAGTGGATGAGGCCCTGTCTGATGGACACAAACAACATATGGATTTCTTTCTCTTGAATAACTCTTTGTCTTCAGCAGCCAGAAATAATAAGGGTGGGAATTGGTATCATTTAGATCCCTGAATTCAGGCTGGGAAAGAGAGAGATGGAGAAATTGGGAATGCAGGACAAAATCAGCCAGGGAGACAGACCAGAGAGACAGGATTTGCTCCAAATCCTCTGAAATGGGACTTTTGCCATGCAGGAAAATTTAATTTATCCCCTTCCCCAGACCATGATCGGAAATAAAAAAGAAATCATCCTAAAAACCATTTGAATTCCTTTTCCAAGTAAGAGTTTTCATGGAAAACTTTGCAGGAAGAGCAATTCTCTGCTGCCTGTGAAGGGTGGGGTGCACCAGGCTCCCCCTCCCGCTCCCTCTTGGCACTCCTTCCCCACCCTGCCAGCTTTGGGAAGGTTTTTAATCCCCACAGAGCTCCAGGCTGGGAGCACAGGGTGAATTATTGCAGAGCCACATGCTTCAGAGCTGAGTCAGCACTCTCCAGCTCCGTGTCCAAGGAGTTTTCCATGGATTTGTGCCACCCCAGGAGAGCATTCCCACCCCAGGCTGGTGCTGGAGGGGCTTTGTTACCTGTCCTGGTGGAAAAGGACGCCAGAGAAGGGTGAGGGACAACCCCAGCCTGGTCCCCAAGGATGTCCCCAAGCTGCTGGGTCCTGCACTGTTGGATTTTCATCCAAAGCTGTGGAAATCTGGAATGGTTTGGGTTGGGAAGGGCTTAAAGCTCATCCAGTGTCACCTTCCAGGGACATCTCCCACTGTCCCAGGGTGTCCCAACCCCAATGTCCAGCCTGGCCTTGGGCACTGCCAGGGATCCAGGGGCAGCCACACTGCTCTAGGAATTCCATCCCAGTTGAAATTTATTCCCACACCAAACTGGGTGTCTGTCCCTTGAAGAATATCCCAAACCTCAGAGCACCACCTTGGTTAAAACCAGGATCTGGGAGAGAGCACGAGCAGCCCTGCTGGAGGAACCCTTTGGAAATGATGATAATTTCTAAACCTGAACCAAACTGCCTCACTCAGGGCTGATGCAGGACCTGTAAGTCCCCACAGCTGAGACAAACACAAAAATTACAATATTTAACACAAATTTTAAAATACAAATTTAAAATATTTTATATCAGCCGGAATAACAAAACTTTAATAACATCATTTTTCCTGTTAGTTTTAGATAAAAACCAATGGGGTTGTGTTGTTTCTGGCCAACTTTCCTGTGCTACCAGACCCTTCTGTATCTCCCTGATCTCTCTTAAATATCCCCCACAGGCCAATCCATCCCAGTGAGGTTTGGAGTGGGAACACTTCATTCCCCCTCAGGAAACCCTCACCCCATCCCCCCTGAAGTGAGGGGATGGCAGAGGGTGGCAGCTCCCAGCTGGGATTTCCCTCTTTTTTCATGGAAAAAACTGCTTTTCCTTAGGATGCATGCTCAGAGCTACCTGAGAGCCACGAGCTGAGCATTGCCAGGGAGTTCTGTGCTGCTGGAGCTGCAGCTGATGCAACCCCACCATGACTCTTGGTTGTATAATTTTCCTCCCTGTTTTCCCCACCAGCCATTTTCCAGTGCAGACAACACCCAGTGCCCAGATTTTCCTCAGGGTTTAAGCACTCACCTCCCAGTGAATGGGAAATGATGAATGAACAGCAGTTAGGCCACAAAATATCTGATTTTTACCAAAATACCTGATGGGGAATGGTTGTGCAGCCTCTGATTTTCCAGCATTTTCAGGCTGGGGACTTCCTGAGCCAGCATTTCCTATTTAATGGCCTCTTGTAGATCCACTTCCCATCCCTTTCTCCTCTTTCTTTGTGAACCATGGACATTTTTAGCAGCCCTTGGCAGGCAGCTCCTCATCTCAGCACTGCTGAGGAGCCAAGCAAATCCTTGAACGCTCCAAAACCCAGTCCTGGGCTGGGATGAGTGAATTGTGGATCATCCCTGACTGCTTTTTTAACAAGGCTGAAAGGCAAGGAATAAAAGATGTGCTGACACAGCAGTGTAGTTGATGGGTGTGCTGTCACAGGGAGGAAAGGATGGGGAGAACAGACACAGAGTTGAATATTTGTCACATCCTGTGTCATCCTGAGTGCCCATCCTCAGAGGAACACTCCAGGCCCTGAGATTTGGGCTGGGCTTCACTACAGCATCCTCTGCTGAAGGTTAAATCGAGTTTAACATTTAAACCTGGCTCAAACCACCTCAGACCCCCTTTGCTTTTGGTTAGAGATGAACGAGACAGGCAGGGCCAGTTTGGAAGTTCCTGAGTGTGGAATGGGGTTAAGAAGGGTTTGGATCATGTGAGCCCCTCTCTCCAACTGGATCCTCACAAACCATTCCAGTTTTTCCCTGGAACATCCCATCCCACCCTGGGAATGAGCTTTGCTGCCTGAGGAGCCACCACTCAGGGGCAGGCTGGGACAGTTCCTTGTTCCAGGCACAGACACATCATTCCCTCATCCAGAGGAAGGAATGAATGAATTCCCATGAATAAATTCCCTTATCCAGAGGAAGGAATGAATTAATTCCCACGAATAAATTCCCTCATCCAGAGGAAGGAAAGAATTTATTCCCATGAATAAATTCCCTCATCCAGAGGAAGGCCATCCCTGATTCCAGGCCTCTTTTATCCCAGCACCAGTCTGGAAATTGCTTTGAGCTGGAGTTCCTGGCTCTGAATCCTGGGTTGTTCTGCTGCCACATCCCAGAGCAGCACAGGGGGATGGATGCTCCTGTGTCTGCCCAAGGAGTGGATGGAGCTCAGGTGAGAGGGCAGGAAAGTTGATCCCTGCCCTGCAGGAGGTGTCCCTGCCCTGGGGATGAACTCTGAGGTCCCTCCCAGCCCAAACCATTCCATGATCCTGTGATTTTGTGGCTCCAAACCTGGGCTTGGCCACAGCTCCGTGCAGGGCGAGTTCAGCATTCCCAGGAGAGAAACTTCAGAACAAATGTTTGGCATGAGGAGTTTTTAAAGGTATTGCTGCAGGTTTTACATTCATTTTCAAGCTCTGTTTGCAATTCTAGCAACACTCCCCAGTTTAATTATGCTCCTGAAGAATTCAGGGTGTAATATTTCACCTGAGCTGCTCAGCTGACGGGAGGAGAGGTGCAGGAAATGGAATTGCACCTCAGGACAGTTGGGGCTTGATTACAGCTGCAAAGAGAGACTTTACCCAGGAGAGGCTGCAACCCAGACAGAGAAAAACAGCCAGAGGTTGGCAAATCAATTTTTCCCAAGGTCAGGAATGGGGAGAGTTTGTATCTCTTGTGGAGCAACACAAAATCCTCCTTAGCTCGTCCTTAACACCTCCCCAGCCCTCGTGGTCCCTGCCAGCCTTGCCCTCAGTCAAATCTGTCACCAGCTCAATAAATGAGTATTTCTGAGGGGTTCATTCCCAACCTCTTCCTTTTCACTTTTGAAAGTCACACGCAATTCAAAGTCATTTGATTTTGCTTGTTTTTTTTTTTTTCCTTGTCATAGCATTTTTTATATTGTAGATCTCAAAAAAACCAAGAGAAACCACGTGGCCCTGCTTTAGCCCAACTTACAGGGAGAAGGCAATATTATTTTATATTATTTTTCAGCTGAACTTCCCACTGGATGAGTGCAGGATTCCTTAATCCCAACTCCTTGGGTTTGTTTGGACTTTGAGATTTTTTCCTCTTCCCTCTGCCCCAAGATCCGCTGGAATGGCTGCTCTGTCCCTTTGTCCCTTTTTCCAGGCTGGAGCTTCAGGCTGGGGTGGTGATTCCTCTGTGACCCCCCAAAAGCTCAGACAAGGAAAGGAATTAATAACAGATTTGACAAGGAAGAGTAATTTTTTTTTTCTCCCCCAAAAAAAGGCTGAGGCAGACACACCTTGTCTGCTCAGCAGCGGGGGAGTGGCTGCTGGATTGAGGATCAGGAATTTTGTCTGAGCTGAGCCTCTGGAGCTGCTGGGTGCAGGGTGCACAGCACAGGTGAGGGGGTTTAGGCTCTGCAGGGTTTGTGTGGTTCCAGTTTCCCCCAGAGCAGGAGGGTTTGAGCACTCCTGGAAATGTCACAGAGCCTCCACGTGCCTCCTCCTCCTCCTGTTTGGATGTGTTTGGGCTTTACCTGAGCAAGCAAAACAAATGAAAACTCATCTCCACCCCCACAAATTTCCCATCTTTATCCCAGAGCACAGGGATTGTTTTATCTTAGAATGACTAGGAGATGTGATCCCTGATAAAGATCATGGGATCCTGGGATAGCTTGGGCTGGGAAGGACCTTCCAAACCATCCTGTTCCAACTCTGTGCCACGGGCAGGGACACCTCCCACCAGCCCAGGCTGCTCAGAATACACCAAAAGGCTCAGGAAATGTGTTTATTTTTAATTTCATTAACTTGCTGCTTGTGGGTGCCAAGAGGGAGGGGCCCACCCCTGCTGGCCGGTGTTGCAATCCATGAATTGCTCCACACAGACCAAAGGATGGAGGAGGTAGAAAACACAACCCCAACCTTGGGTTCAAGCTGTCCCTGCTGCTGTCAGGGAGCTGCTCACGTCAGGTCACTTCATTTTTGGTTTGCTGCTTGTAAATCTGCCGGGGTTTTTCTGGGGAAATTCTGGGTCACAGATGTACCTTGTCTGCTCTGTGCCATGAAGTCTCAGGGGTTACATAAACAGCAGCACATGACAAGGTATGGCTGGAGCAGATGTCTGCTGCCCCAGAGTGTTCTGCAGGAAATTTCAGCCAGGTGCCAGAGATATTGCAAGGCCTGGGCGTTGCTACACAAGCGAATCAGAGAATCCCAGAATTATTTGGGTTGGGAGGGAATTTAAAGTTCACCCAGTGCCACCCCTTGGCATGGCAGGGACACCTTCCCCCAGCCCAGGTGGCTCCAAGCCCTGTCCAGCCTGGCCTTGCTTGTTGATGTCATTGCTTTAGAAATTTGTTTCTAAACAAATTCTGGGCAATTTTTTGAGCAGAGATCTTTCCTTTCTGCAAGAGATCAAAGGCATGCTAGGGCTTCCTTTTGCCTTTAGATTTCCTTAAATTACAAAGAAATCCACTTAGAAGAGTTTAATAGTGCTCATTTCCTTTGGAGCATCCCTCGGTTCCTCTGTTCCATGCAAAATGAAATTATGATGTGCATGCCCTGGCTGGAAACTGCATCTGAGCAAGGCACAGCTCCTCACTTGTTCAGGGCCACGCTCTGGCTTCGTCCAGACTCTGTTTTCATGGGAACAGCTAAAAATAGATGGGTGACAACACCAGAAATGGCTTTAGCAGTCGGTGGCACTGCTGGGAGCCAGAGGCAGCAGTGGCACAAGCCAGGGCTTGGGGTGTTGGTGCATCATCCCAGCAGGATCCAGCTGCTGGGATCCCCCTGCTTCCCCACCCACAGCCAGCTGGGCGTTCGGGCCCAGGGATGCTCCTCAGGGTTTTGGGGTGAGCAGCGCTGTGCTCCCCTCCTCCTGCAGGCTGCAGCGAGGGCCGGGCCAGCCCCGAGGGCGGTGCCCTGGGAAGGAATGCACATTTCTGTGCGGTGACACCGCCATCTCGGTGTCACCTGGATCTTGGTGTCACCCAGACCTTGGTGTCACCCAGATCTCATGTCACCCAGACCTCGGTTTAACCCAGATCTCGGTGTCACCCAGACCTCGGTGTCACCCGGATCTTGGTGTCACCTGGATCTTGGTGTCACCCAGACCTCAGTGTCACCCAGATCTCGGTGTCACCCAGATCTCGGTGTCACCTGGATCTTGGTGTCACCCAGACCTCAGTGTCACCCAGATTTCAGTGTCACTTGGATCTCGGTGTCACCCAGATCTCGGTGTCACCCAGATCTCGGTGTCACCTGGATTTCAGTGTCACCCAGACCTCGGTGTCACCCAGATCTTGGTGTCACCTGGATCTTGGTGTCACCCAGACCTCAGTGTCACCCAGATTTCAGTGTCACTTGGATCTCGGTGTCACTTGGATCTCGGTGTCACTTGGATCTCGGTGTCACCCAGATGTCGGTGTCACCTGCATCTCAGTGTCACCCAGATCTCGGTGTCACCCGGATCTCAGTGTCACCCGGATCTCGGTGTCACCCAGATCTCGGTGTCACCCGGATCTCGGTGTCACCTGGATCTCGGTGTCACCCAGACCTCAGTGTCACCCAGATTTCAGTGTCACTTGGATCTCGGTGTCACTTGGATCTCGGTGTCACCCAGATCTCGGTGTCACCCGGATCTCAGTGTCACCTGGATCTCGGTGTCACCCAGATCTCGGTGTCACCTGGATCTCGGTGTCACTCGGATCTCAGTGTCACCTGGATCTCGGTGTCACCCAGATCTCGGTGTCACCCAGATGTCGGTGTCACCTGCATCTCAGTGTCACCCAGATCTCGGTGTCACCCAGATCTCGGTGTCACTCGGATCTCAGTGTCACCTGGATCTCGGTGTCACCCAGATCTCGGTGTCACCTGCATCTCAGTGTCACCCAGATCTCGGTGTCACCCAGACCTCAGCGTCACCCGGATTTCAGTGTCATCCAGATCTCGGTGTCACCCGGCGCTGCCACCACGCCTGGAGCTGGGCGCGCCGGGCTGATGGGGATCTCGGGGATGGCAGCCCGGAGAAGGGAACGCAGCAGAGGCAGCACTTTGGTGTCGCTGATGTCTCGCAGCTCCCCCAGCGCACGATGCTCCTGCCGGGCACCGCGTCCTCCCCGCCCGCTTCCGGCGGCTGCGGGGGGGCGGCCACGCTGCCGGCCCGCCCTTCCCCTCCCCTCGGGGCGGCCGGAGCGCTCCGTGCCCTCCCTCCATCCATCCCTCCATCCCTCCATCCCTCCCTCACCCATCCCTCCCTCCATCCATCCATCCATCCATCCATCCATCCATCCATCCCTCCCTCCCTCCCGCGGCCGCCGGAGCCTCTCGCCCTCCCGGCTCGCCCATGAGCCTGCTCGGGAGCTACCGGAAAAAGCCGGGCAGTGACGGCTATGAATCCTTGCAGCTCGTGGACAGCGGCGCTGAGCGCGGCGGGGCGGCCGCGGGGCCGGCCCGCAGCCCCGGGCGGCAGCAGCAGCAGCAGCAGCCGCAGCCCCGAGCCGACGGCAGCACCATGGACAGCTCAGGTACGGCTGGCGAGCGAGCGGGAGGGCTCGGTAGCCACGGGGAGAAGGGCGGCCCTTTGTCCGGGAGCGCGGGGATGGAGGGAGGCAGCGCCGCAGAGTCCTCGCTGCTCGCCCCGCTCCGTGCCTGGAGCGCGCTGGGATCTTTGCCCCCGGTGGAATGAATTGTCAGAATTGTCCTGAAGGGGTTTTTTTTTTTTATTTGTTGTTGGTGTTTTTCACCCCACCCTCCCCGCTCCTCTAAAAGGCACTCATCAAAGTGAGTTGGATTAATTCTGGTGGATGATGCGCTGCGTGCACCATTTTTTTTTTTTTAATCAGGGAGTAAGGGAGCAGATGGTCTTTATGGCTGTAATGGGATAGAGAGCTCTTCACCTCGAAAGGTTCAAATTTGCCTGGATAACCGGGGATGGAGCGTGGCCATGCTGTGAAGGGACCCCTCTGGCTCTGGATCCTTACCTGTGCCCATCTCCACAGCCTTTGCAGGGAACTTCTGGAGCTCAGGGAAACACCCTGGCTCTTTGGGAGGCACCACGTTTGTGTCCAGGGCTCTGGCAGGGTGCTCCTGCAGCACAGAATCACAGAATCACGGAATGGTTTGGGTTGGAAAGGACCTTAAAGCTCATCCCATTGCAAACCTCTGCCATGGCAGGGACACCTCCCACTATCCCAGGTTGCTGCAGCCCGGCCTTGGACACCTCAGCTTCTCTGGCACCCTGTGCCAGGGCCTCCTCACCCTCCCAGGGAACAATTCCTTCTGTAAACCTGACCTCAATTTCCCCTCTTTCAGTGTGAGCCCTTTACTCCACCACTGGAATTCCCAATGAAAACACCTGCACTGCTCCATGAAAGGCAGGGCTGGGCCAGAGCCCCCAGGCACTTCAGACACAGCATCTTTGTTTAACCTGCTAACCTCTTTTTGAGGGAAAAAAAAAACCCTAAATGAGCCATGGCTGGGCTTGGGCAGGGAGAGCCTTACCCTTGATTGTTTTTCCCCTCATTTTCTCTAACAAGATCCATAAAATCCCGGAATAGTTTGGGTTGGAAGGACCTTAAAACTCATCCAGTGCCATGGGCAGGGACACCTCCCACTGTCCCAGGTTGCTCCAGCCCTGCCCAACCTCCCTGAACACTTTCAGTCATGTTTTCCTTTCCCCCTTTGCCACCTGAATTTGCTTCCAAGTCTTCTTTTAAACTGGTGTTTGTTTTTCTATAACTTTGGGGTTTTTTTTTTTTATTCCCAAACTTCAGAAACATCTCTGAATTTGCTGCTCCAACATCTCTGCTGCAATTGCTCATAATCACAGGCTGTGCCAGCAGCTCCTTACTCACAGTGGGCTGCTGTGTTAGAGTGATTTGGGTTCTCCCAGCTGCTGGGATGGTGAGATGCTGCAGGCAGGCTAATATCTATCATCAAGGCCATTATCTGGATGAATTTCCTGGAGGGGCAGGAGCAGAGGCATTGCTGTGGTGGGAGGGGGTGGTGGCACCCAGGCAGGTGTGGGGACGTGCTGGGGCTCCTCATCCTGGGCTGTGATTTCAGTGCAGCTCATTTTGGTTTGCTGGTTTTGCTGAGCAAAAAAA
>PYHW01010844.1:456830-492114 GCA_013186435.1 Turdus rufiventris
CCATCATCCATCCACCATCCATCCATCATCCATCATCCATCATCCATCCATCCATCATCCATCCATCCATCCATCATCCATCATCCATCATCCATCCATCCATCATCCATCCATCCATCATCCATCCATCATCCATCCATCCCCACCCATCCCAATCCATCCCAATCAATCCAAATCAATCCTAGTCAATCCCCATCCATCTCCATCCATCCCCACTCATCCCCACTCATCCTGGCTCTCCTTGCTTTTCCCAGTGATGTCTTTCCCTGCTGAGGGTGTGGAGCTGGGATTTAGGAACCACATTGAGGATGTCAGGACATTCCTGGACTCCAGGCACCCCGACCACTACACCGTGTTCAACTTGTCACCCAAATATTATCGCAGTGCCAAGTTCCACAACAGGGTGAGTGCTGCCAAGGGGAAAACTCCTCAGGGAGAGGGGCAGCAGCTCCTCCTGCAGCCAGAATTGGAGGGGATTTAGGAGTTAGAGGTGGTTTTAAGCTGCTGGGATGGGTTTGGGGTTTTATCTGGGAGCACAGGGGTGAAAGAGCTGGAAATTCAGGGATAATGTTCATGGGAGACTGGGAGGGTGAAAGGCATTGCACAGAGTGGAGAGAAATACAGAATAAACCAGAGGTTTACAGCTGCTCCTACAGAGTGCTGGGAAGAATAAAATGAAAAGTCTTTGGAAGAAATGACCAATAGAAGAAGGGAGATGATTTTCTTGCATTTGGGCTTTAATCAAGCAGGCAAAGCACAGGGTGGAAATGGGATTTGAGGGGCATTTTGGCTCTTGTGGCTTTAAAAAGCCACCTGCACTGCCTGGCCCAGTTTCCCTCTCTAAAACCAGAGCAGCATCAGGGAGCACTGAGAGACTCTGCTTCATTAATGGCTTTTAGAGGAAATCTCCATGAAATGCTGCTGCTGAAATGCAAGATTAGATTTAATCTTTCCCTCTCCCACAAGTGGTGTTGTGGTTTTTTAATTTTAATTTCGAACTTTTTGGTGCCTTCAACCCAAAAGGCAGCAGCAGTTGTCAGGCTTAATCCTCTGTCAGGGTAAATGAATCTAATCTAAACCTAATTGAGTTTTAATTTGAGGTGTAGCTGAATTTATCTTCAGTAATTCTGATCACCAAAAACCACTCATTTCTCTGTGGCCATCAGTAACCAGACTTCAAATAGGAGTAAATGAACAGGGAAGACTAATTAAGAGATATTAAGAGTCTGAATCTTCAGTCTTGATTGATTTTGGTGTTTTGCTGTTTGTGGGTGGAGAAAAATTTATCAACTTCTGAAAGGCCAGCATTAAAGATCTATTGCTGTGTGAGTTGGCCATAATTCCTGAATCCCTGGAATTATCTCCCACCCTACCCAGCACCTCAAATGATTTTAATGTCACTCTCAAAGGACAGCTCAGTGCTTTGGAACCATTGCTTTGACTCACACAGGAAGAAAATAACATTTTCTTTAAATAAAATACTGTGTTTTCAGTTTATGGGTTGGGAAGTCCTGATTCCAAGTATTTTTTTATGAGAAATAAGTGTGAACAACACAATACATGAACTAATTACCAGGCTGAGCTTTATATATCTTGCAAAAATTCTAAAGGGGTGAAATCCCAGTGAGTTTCTGCTGGGGTGAGGATGTCAGCTGTGAGATACACAGTGATCTTTGACAAGAACAGCTTTTGAATTCCTGCTTTTTAAAAAACTTCCTGCTCCTGAGAGCAAAGTAGGTCAGCGTGCTGTGTGGTGGCACAGGAGGGAGGTGACTTCATGTCCTGCTGGGCCATTTTCAGGGCTGGCTGAGTGGCCCCAGTCTGCTGAGGAGGAGAGGGAACTGGGAGGGTGGTGAGGCACTGGAAAGGTTTTCCAGAGAAGCTGTGGCTGCCCCAAACCTGGAAGTTTGGGAGCCTGGGAGCACGCTGGGGTGGTGGAAGGTGGCAGGGTGGGAATAAGATGATTTTTAATGTCCCTTCCAGCCCACCCCGTGTGTGAGGCTGAGCAGAGAGCTGGCTGTGCTCTGCTGTCCCCTCTGTGTCCCCAGAGGGGAGCTCCCACTGCCCTGAGAGCAGTTCCAAAACACAGAGCTCCAATCTGACACTAAACAAACCCAAACTTCAAAGCCCCTCGTGGGTCACATTCCTGGCACTTGCTGCCCTGCTGCTAAAATCAAACAAGTGCTGAGCGCTTATTCCCAGAGCTGGAGAATTCCAGTGGCTTCTCCCTGAGGTTGTCTGTGCTGAGCGCTGGTGAGGTTCTGTTTGGTAGAAACACCAAGCACACACTTAATTTCCTAATTGCAAACCATCAGGCAGATGTGTAATTAGAGGCAATGTAAATATGCAATTATGGACTGGTGGGAAATGTGTATTGTTTACTAGAGAAGTGATAATGCCTTTTCCAGATGCTTGGCAGGGAGGTGTGCTCAGAAAACTGCCAGTGGAAGGGTCAGTGCAGGAATTCCAACAGGGAAAATCAAGGATGTACAAGAGAAGGAATGAAACAAACTCTGGAGACAGGAAAATGTGGAGAGGTAAACAGGGAAATGCTCACTCCCTGCTCTCCAAACTTGGAGCAT
This sequence comes from Turdus rufiventris, assembly GCA_013186435.1. Classification (NCBI taxonomy): domain Eukaryota; kingdom Metazoa; phylum Chordata; class Aves; order Passeriformes; family Turdidae; genus Turdus; species Turdus rufiventris. Next base: position 459,413 of record PYHW01010844.1, read on the forward strand.
TGCTCCATTTCTTCAGTGGCTTCCACAACACAAAGCCACATCTGCTCACAGCAGGATCTTCTGGAGACCACAAATTAGATATCTAATTTGCTGTGAGACAAAAATTGAATTTTCCAGCTTGGCCTGCCCTGCATCCCATGGGAGCCTTCGGGATCCTCGTGGGGCACGGCACAGCCTGGTGGGGCTCTGGCTGGAATCTGCTGCTGCTCCAAGATGGTGTGCAGGTGTCAGACAGAAACTTAAGTGCAAGCTTTAGAAAACCTGGAGCATTTCCTTCCTCTGAGAGATGAAACAGTTCTGGGGATCATGTGGCTGTTTGAGAACATCTGGGCAAATCATCTCCTTCCTTCCGCGTTCCCATTAAGCAGCAGCCAAATGTCAGCTCAGAGATAGAGAGAGAACCAATTCTTCAGCTGAGGACAAGCCTCAGGACATCTCTCCTTCAAATTTCTTCTGGCCAGGAAAGCCTTTTTTAAAAAAAGATATTTCAATTAAAACCAGATGAAAGGGAGATGCCTGATGAGAGCTATTTGATGTGCTGCTTGGGACTGCAAGGACTGGCTCAGAACCAGCACACTGAGGAACAGGAACCAGACATCCTTCAGGATTTGTGGGGTTTCAGCTCAAGGAGCCATTCGTTTTTCTGCCTCATACTTACTCAGATAGGATTTTTAAATTTTTTTTTTTTTTAACAGAACTTTTCCTTTCATTAGTTTAATATCTGTCACATAGGGCTTGGAGAGCCTGTGCCACAGAAGGAGTCAGAACAACAGTGCCCTGTGCAAATCAGAGCAGTTTTTAAACATCAATGTGAGCATTCTAAAAGAGCCCATCCAGATAATCTGATGTAAAATGTAAATTTTGAAAAATGTGCAGTCAGGAACAACACACCAGCCTGGTGTTATTTCATTGAATGTTGGAATTTTTGTCTGCCTCCTCCTAACTCATGGGAGGCACAGCGTGGATTTATACATGAGGAAAGGAGGAGGACGAGGTTCCCAGCACATAACTCTGGGTTGTAAAGGACAAGTAGGTTTCTTGGCAGGGGGAATTCGTAGAGCAGGGTGTTTGGAGCTCCTTCCAAGCTGTTTTTGTGGCTGGTGCCACCCCTGCAGGTGTCTGAGTGCAGCTGGCCCGTCCGGCAGGCGCCCAGCCTGCACAACCTCTACGCTGTCTGCAAGAACATGCACAACTGGCTGCAGCAGAACCCCAAAAACGTCTGTGTCATCCACTGCATGGTGAGTGCACCCCACAGCTCTGCCCAGGGCTGAGGAGCCCCAGGTCACACTGCTCAGGGGGTGTCTGGAGTCTGGGACAATGCCTGAAAGAGGAACGGGATTGGGATTGGGATTGGGATGGGATGGGATGGGATGGGATGGGATGGGATGGGATAATGGGATGGACCCAGAGGAAGGGAATTATCACCCAAAGCTCAGCTGGGAGAGAATCACTGAATGAGAAGCAGGAATGCAAAGTAAGAGAGATCAAAATCATTCTCTGGGTGAAAGGTTTGAATTTCACCCAGCAGTTGTCAGCTTGCTGTGACTTGCCCAGAGTGCCCAGAGCAGTTCCTGCATCCCTGGCAGTGCCCAAGGCCAGGCTGGATGGGGCTTGGAGCAGTCTGGGACAGTGGAAGGTCCCAGGTGGCTCTGGATGGATTTTAAGGCTCCTCCCAACACAGACCATCCTGTGATTCTGTGATTTGCATTTCAATCTAAGTAGTTACAGGAGAAAACGCAGCTTTTAGAATGAAGGGAGCTGGAAAGTGGGCAGAAAACACAGAGCTGGGAATTCTGTAGAAGTGTGAAATGCAGATTTTGAAGTCTCTTGCCATCAGGAGAGGTCAGGCCTGGCTGAAGGAGCCCAGCTGCCTCTGCTCTGGGAAAGCCCACAGGGATTGTTCAGCAATGCTGGGCTGTGAGAGCGTGGTGTGATCCTGGATCACTCCCCACTCACTCCATGCAACCCTTCACATTGACAGCAGTGCCCAAAAGCAGAGTTCTGCTCTGCTCCTGGAGCACACATTAATCCAGGAGGCTGTCAGGACTGATCAGCAGAACCTGGGAGAATGGGGGAATGACTGATCCCAAATTGCACAGAGCTCCCATGTGAGCCTGGCATTTCTGCCTTGCTCAGCACAGCCAGCAGCTCCAGGACATAAATTCCCTTCAAATAGACAGAAGGATGCACTTGATGCCTCCAGTCCTGGAAATCCAACTCAAAAATCCAATTCCTCTCCTGTCCTTTGAGCAATGGATATCAGGATAATGGGATAAAGGACAGGGATCCTTTCCAACACTTTCTAACAAGGCTGCAGAAACCCACTTAGTTTCTATGAACCTGGGAGATCTTGTCAGAAACAACTGGCAGGGGCTAAACTTGAAAAAAAATGAAATCAGCCTGTTCATGTCAGCAGGTTCTTGGGTCAGAAAATCCTACAGAAAATGGCTGGAATGCCTAAAGGTGCCTGAAAAAAACAATTGCAAGGAACAAAAGTGGTGAGGCCTTGAGGAGCTGAAAGTGTTCAAAGGGGTTTGGAGCAACTTGGGATAGTGGGAGGTGTATATGAGGAACCCACTGGGAATACATTGATTTTCTCCTGCTCTTCCTGTATTTTTGATCCATCAATGTGACTCAGCAAACTCTCCCCTACAATCACCTTTAAAAAAATCCCATCAGGAGCAATCTGTAAGCTCAGAGCTGTGGAGGTGTTTGGGTGAAGGATTTTTTTTTCAGTTTTTCCTTTTACAGGATAAATTCCTATTAGAGGACTGCCTGCTGCTGTAGGATGGGTGCACTCTGACCCCTGTGGTCATTTCCAGGCCTATGTTTGAAATAATTATAAAATTACAGCTGGAGAGCAGCCACAAAACACCAACATTTGCAGCCAAAATGTTCTTGTGGGCTTTCCAAACAAGGGTAAACCACCCTCAGCTTTGGCTGCTCCCTGCATTTTATCTTTGCTTTGATTGTTCACTGAGGTCCTGAGTGTTGAACAAATGAAACTGAATTCAAAATTCCTCATTATTTTGTCCCAACCCTAGTCTTTCTGGATAAATTATATTTTAAATTCAGGAGGATGGAGAGGTGAAATGTAAAGGATCTTTCTGATACTCACAGTTTTTTCTCTCTGCCCCTTTGGTTGGCAGGACGGCCGTGCAGCCTCAGCAGTTCTGGTCAGTGCAATGTTCTGTTTCTGTCACCTCTTCTCTCATCCTGGCCCTGCTGTGCAGCTGCTGAACACAAAGAGACCTGGAATTGTACTGTGGCCATCTCACAGGAGGTACAGTATCCTGGCTCAGCACTGGGAGCGCCTCTCCTCGTGCTCAAAGCTGCCCAAAGCTCTGCCAGGTGCGCTTTGGCTCAGCCAGGTGTCCAGATCCCAGCGCTCCTGACAAATGAGTGGGGATCAGGAGCTGGAAGTGCTTGCCCAGAGCAGCTGTGGGATTTCTTTCCTTGCAGATCCTCGGGGGAGGCATCACCCCCAGCACAAAATCAAGTTCTGACACAGAGCTGTGAGGCTGCTCCTGATCTGAGCAGATTTTCCAACCTGAATTATTCCATTATTTGAGATGTCTCTGCTCACTGCAGAGGGTGGGATTAGATGACAACCAAAGGTCCTTCCAACCCAACCGTGCCATGCTGAACCTGTGGTTAACAGGGCCTGGTGAATCCCTCTCCTGTGCCAGCTGCATCCTCCCAGAAACAGAGCTGGAAGTGCAGATTCTGTGCCAGCTGCTGGGATGGTGGAGCACGTGGAAACTCCAGTCCTGCCTCTCAAAGGATGGCACCACCACTGGATTTCCTACTCTACTCTACTCTACTCTACTCAACTCTACTCTACTCTACTCTACTCTACTCTACTCTACTCTACCCTACTCTACCTTACTCTTCTCAACTCTACTCTACCCTACTAAACTCTACACTACTCTATTCTACCCTACCCTACTCTACTCTACTCTATTCTTATCTACTCTACTCTACTCTACTCTACCCTACCCTACTCTACTCTACTAAACTCTACACTACTCTACTCTACCCTACTCTACCCTACTCTACTCTACTCTACTCTACTCTACTCTACTCTACTCTACCTCTACTCTAAGCTGATGCATCCTCACCAAACCAGTCCCTGCTSGAGGCTCCTCACACCAACAACCACTGGAGATTCTCTGTTTTGCTCTCATGATGTGTCCAATAGTGCACATGAATAAAAAAACATCCTCTGGGGGTTGGGGTAGAGCGACAGCACCATGAGTTGAATTTCTCTTTTAACTTAGGGGGTTTGGAGCTGTGAGAGTGATGCTGGACTAGGAAACAGAGAATTTCTGTTTCTTCCAAGGCTGCTGGAGAGGTTGGATAGATATGGAAAGGGATCTTTTGAGGGATAAAGCAGAGATCCAGGCAGATTTTGAGTATGAAACAAAAGAAATGGAGATCCCAGCTTTGTTTTCCTCTGCCTGCAGGTACATAGGATACATTTGTGATTTAATAGCAGACAAACCTGTCATCCCCCACTGCAAACCACTGACGATCAAGTCAGTCACGCTCAGCCCCGTGCCCTGCTTCAACAAGCAGCGCAACGGCTGCCGGCCCTTCTGCGACATCCTCAGCGGGGAGACGCGCATCCTCAGCACCTCGCAGGAGTACGAGAGGATGAAGTGAGTTCTGCCACCCCCTGCCTTCCTCAGGGCCTGCAGGCAGCCACTGGCACTGGATAGCTGAGCTGCAGTCACTGCCTGGCTACTGATAAGTGAAGGTGCTCACTGAGAGTGCCTGGGGTTGAAATAAATGGCCAGAGGGAGACTGAGGATTTTAGGAATGGAATAACTGCAGAGACAGCAGGATCTGAGGTTTTCAGGAATGGGATAACTGCACAGACAGCAGGATCTGAGATTGGCAGGAATGGGATAACTACACAGACATCAGGATTTGAGGAATGGGATAAGTGCACAGATAGCAGGATCTGAGGTTTTCAAGAATGGGATAAGTGCACAGATAGCAGGATCTGAGGTTTTTAGGAATGGGATAACTGCATAGACAGCAGGATCTGAGGTTTTCAGGAATGGGATAACTGCACAGACAGCAGGATCTGAGGTTTTCAGGAGTGGGATAACTGCACAGACATCAGGATCTGAGGTTTTCAGGAGTGGGATAACTGCACAGACATCAGGATCTGAGGCTGACAGGAATGGGATAACTGCAGAGACATCAGGATCTGAGGTTTTCAGGAATGGGATAACTGCAAAGACAGCAGGATCTGAGGCTGGAGGAAGCAGGATACCTTCCTAGATCCCTATCCTGTCTCTAGGATACCTTCCTAGCTATCACCCAGTGCACTGTCGCTTCCCCCCGTGCAATATTTTTATTTTTACCAAGCAGAACACTGAATGCTCCTCCTTGCTTGGCCTGAAGGAGCTGAGAGCTTTGAAGGGAGCTTAACCCTGGCTTTCCTCCTCTTCCTCTCCAAGAGAATACCGTGTGCAGGAAGGGAAGGTCCTGATCCCCCTGGGAGCCACTGTCCATGGAGATGTTGTTGTCTCTGTCTACCACATGAGATCCACCATCGGGGGACGCCTGCAAGCCAAGGTAGGAGCTGCTTTCTCTTCTCTTTGGAGGCACGAGGGGAAATAAGAGCTGCCTGAACAGGGAATCTCCAGCATTTCCCTGAGGGGATGTTTGAAACTGGAATATTTACATGGCAGAGTGGGCAGTGAATATTTTGCCGCTCTCCACTCATTATTCTCTTTGCTGTGTAGATGATATCTTCCCTATTTTTCCAAGTGAAATGGTTTTACGTTTTTGGGGCACAAACCTGTTGCTCCAATGCATTCAGTGGGAAAAGCTTCATTTCATTGAAAAATTGGTATGTAGATCCCAGAAATAAAAAGAGAAGCAAGGAGACAAGGCTTATTCCAAAATTCACCCAAATTCACCAATTCACCCCAAAATTATCCCCAAAATTCACCTCAAAATTATTCCCAAATTATCCCTAAAACAGCCTAAATTCACCTCAAAATTCACCCAAATTCACCTCAAAATTATTCCTGAAAGTTTTCTGCTGTTCAGAGGCTGCAGCAGCAGGGTTGAAGGCAGATGGAAATACTGGGAATATTTGGGAATATTGAGAAGGAGTTATTGCCTGTAGAACAAACAGAATGAATTAAGTTATGCAGAAATTAAGATTAGGGTTGACTTAACTAACTCCTCTATTTAAGCCCTTGTTCAGTCTGGTTCTCTCTGGTTTTTTTTTGTCTTTTCAGATGACCAACACACAAATATTCCAAATTCAGTTCCATACTGGATTCATAGCCCTGGGAACAACCACTCTCAAATTCACCAAGTGAGTGTTTGAAGTTGAACATTAATCAAACCTGATGCATAAAAGCCTGATGAAGGCTGAGGGGGAACAGTCACAGATGAAATATGAAAAGCCTGAATATACTGAAAGCAATTTTTTATAGCTTTCCAGAAATATTCTTCCCTTTTAAACTGGACCACTCTTGTCCCCTTTAGGCCTGAGCTGGATGCCTGTGACTCTCCAGACAAATATCCTCAGCTCTTTCATGTTATACTGGACATAGAAATCCAGTCTGCAGACAGACAAACTGAATTAACTCCCCCATGGGAGAACTTCACCACAAAAGACATCAATCCCTCCATTCTCTTCTCCTCCCACCAGGAGCACCAGGACACTCTTGCTTTGGCAGGTAAGGGCTGCATGGATTTATTTATATTGTATGATTTCTTCCTGCTGAGCTGGGTTTTGTTTCATTCCCTCTCTCTGCTGCTCTGTGCAGGCAGAGGTGCCACGGATTCCCCCCAGGATAACATCAGGAACGTTGGGCAGAGTGCATTCTTCTCCTCTCTCAGCTGGCAAGGTAGGCAAGGTTTGGTCTTGAGTCAAGTGTGCTCCAAAGAACAGCAAGAATTCCTGTTCCCCTCCAGGAGCAGGCAGTGGGGCTGAGGGATCCACTGCAGCACGGCTTTGCCGTCAGAGCTGATCACACCCCGGTGTTGCGATGGAGTGGGAATTCCTGTCCTACAACATCCTCCTCAAATCTGCTCTGTGGGACCATCATTGACACAGTTCTAGGGGGAGCCTTCACCTGAGGCCTCCTTTGGGTTAAAATTTGAAATAAATAAGCCTTGATGAGAAAATGTAGGTTTTGGCAATGGGATCATTCAGGTTGGAAAAGATCTTTAAGGTCAAGTCCAACCATTCCCCAGTATTGCCAAGGCCACCACTGATCATGTCCCCAGGTGCCACATCCTCCATGGATGGGAACCCAGCTGTCCCAGGGCTGCAAAACCTTTTTGGGGAAGAAATTTGCCAGCTTTTATTTGAGGAAAAATAAAATCACTTTAGCCAAATGCTGCTGTGCTATTCTCAGCTTTCTGTTCTGCTTGTAAGCTGATTTTTACGGGACCTTTGCGATGACCAAACTAACAGCTGCCTAATTTTATTTTCAATCATCATTTAGATCAGAAATCTGACAAAAGTAGCTCTCACCCCACCTCAGAGGATCGAGCAGCGTTGGTGCATGAGGAAAGCGAACAGTCAGATGACGAACTCTTGTCCCTTTCCAGTCAGCACAGTAATGCCAGCGGTGACAAGCCCCACGGGACACCCAAACACAGCAAAAAGCAGCAAGAGCCTCCAGCAGCACCTCCCCCCGAGGACGTGGACCTGCTGGGCCTGGATGGCAGCCCCATGAGCAAGAGCTTTCCCTCGCAGCCCAGCGCTGCCCCCTCTAACTCTGAGCTGCTGAATGATTTGTTCGGGGTGTCGCAGAGCCCCGCTGCAGCCGCTGCTGAGGAGGTTTTCCACGTGGGGGCACCCGGATCTGTGCACTCGACCCCGCGGCGCTCGGCAGCTTCGGCGTCGCCGTCGCCGAGGGTGGGAGAAGGTAAAGGGGGATTGGGGGGTTTGGGTTTGGAGGATCCTTCTGGGGGATCTGCTCTTGGCTATCCCTGTTTGGTGTGGGGGATCCCAAGAGGACAAACAGCTCTACTCTACCCTACTCTATCCTACTCTACTCTACTCAATTCTACTCAACTCTACTCAACTCTACTCTACCCTGCACTATTCTACCCTACTCTACCTACTCTACTCCACTCAACTCCACTCAACTCTACTCAACTCTACTCAACTCCACTCAACTCTACTCAACTGTACTCAACTCTACTCTACCCTGCTCTATTCTACCCTACTCTACCTACTCTACTCCACTCAACTCTACCTTGCTCTACTCTATTCTACCCTGCTCAACTCAACTCTACTCAACTCAACTCTACTCTACTCAACTCAACTCTACTCAACTCTACCCAACCCTACTCTACTCTACTAAACTCTACCCTACTCTACTCTATTCTACCCTACTCAACTCAACTCTACTCAACTCTACCCTACCCTACTCTACTCTACCCTACTCTACTCTACTAAACTCTACCCTACTCTACTCTATTCTACCCTACTCAACTCAATCCTACTCTACTCAACTCTATGCTACCCTACCCTACTCTATCCTACTAAACTCTACTCTACTCTACTTTTCCCCACTCTACTCTACTCCACTCAACTCTACTCTACTCTATTCTACCCTACTCAAGTCAACTCAACTCAACTCTACTCTACTCTACTCTATTCTACCCTACTCTACTCTACTCTACTCTGAGCTGGTGCATCCTCACCAAACCAGTCCCTGCTGGAGGGTTCTCACACCAACAACCACTGGAGATTCTCTGTTTTGCTCTCATGATGTGTCCAAKAGTGCACATGAGWTWAAAAAAMATCCTCTGGGGGTTGGGGTAGAGCGACAGCACCATGAGTTGAATTTCTCTTTTAACTTAGGGGGTTTGGAGCTGTGAGAGTGATGCTGGACTAGGAAATAGAGAATTTCTGTTTCTTCCAAGGCTGCTGGAGAGGTTGGATAGATATGGAAAGGGATCTTTTGAGGGATAAAGCAGAGCAAGTGCAAAGAGAGAGGAGAAGAATGCAAGTTTTAGTGGAAGAAATTGGTCACTTGTACCTGGGGAAGGTTTCTGTGGCTGTGGCTCTTGCAGGCTCAGTCTCAGAGCTCTCAGCTGGGGAGGTTTTGCAGACACATCACACAAGAGGTGCAGCAACAGATCAGGAAAAGGTTTAGGGATTTATGAGCTCTGCAGAGCCAGAACCACACAGCTCAATTGTCCCAATTCAGGAAAACAAGGATTAGAGCTTGGGAAATGAGTGAAGAGTAGTGACTGAGTAACGTAAGTAGTGAGTAGCATCATTTCCACAGGGCAGAGCTTCTAGTCATTGTACCTTTCAGGCTGCTTTTAGCCTTAAATTTGTTGACAAGGATCTGAGTGACTTCACAGGAGTTTCTTTCGCTTGAGTTTGTTAGGGTTTTACATGAAAGAAAAAGACTGAACAAATTGATCAAAATGGAGTTTGAGAAGAACTGGATTTTTGTAACAAGTGATGTAGAAAAGATATCCATTATTTTCTAATGTTGTTTCTAAAAATCTTTTTATCCCCAACATGGATAACCTTTGCCAGCCTGAAATCATCTTGAGAGGAAGCAGGAATGGTAGGAATTGCACCAGGCTCCACATTGTCTTCCACCCTCCACTAGCAGTTAAAACCCATCTGAAGTGCCTGAATACTTTAATACTCACTTTGCCTGGCTCTAAATTCAGCCTCTGTCAGGAAATGAGAGATGGGCTCAGTTTGTTGCCATGACCAAGTTATGGGGCTCTTTAGGTGCCCAGAATTTGGGATGTTGATGCTCTCCAGTTGCTCCCCCCCAGTCTCAGGCTCTCTCCTAATTTCTACCTGCAGCTATCAGCTTTCCTCTCCCCACAGCATTCCTGGTGCAAATATTTCCTCAAACATATTTTCACAGCTACTGCCTTTGATCCATTTGGAAGTAGCCCCAAGCAAACTGGTCCAGACCTCCTGGGTTCCTTCCTTGGCTCATCAGCTGGCCCTGGGGATCCTTTCCTTCAAGCCACAAGAAGCCCTTCACCAACTGTGCACAGCGATCCCTTTCACATGGGTAAGAAAGGGGAGGCCCTTCCAGGGTGTTTAAAGAAATGCAAAATGTTGCTTTGAAATAGAAATGGAACCATTAAGTACAAACTGATGCTTCCCATAAAACGACTCTAAACCACAGAAACCCCACGAAACAGGAAAGAGCTTTTTCTCTCTGGACTTGAAGTATATTCAGCATCTGAAGTGTGGTAGGATGAGCTGAGTTTTGCTCAGGTCTTAGACTTAATTAATAGGCTATTTATATAAATGAAAAAAGAGGCCATGAAGAATGTCTGCCCACATATTCCTGTGGTTATGAGGTCTCATTTCAACCAAACTACCATTAATTGCACTAAACACAGCCATATTTAGAGAAAACACACAGCCTTTGGTGATTTTAGTTGCAGGCACCAACTTTCTTTAGCTCCAGTACTAACCCTAATCAAATTCACAGCTAAATTTAGCTGAAGAGAAGGAATTCTTTTATTTGTTCAAAAATTCCCAAAATTTAATGTGTAAGCCTGAAGCACATTCAGTCATGGATTTGTTTGTGCCCGATTATCTAACACGTGTTCCTTGGGAGGATCTCCCCGGAAAGTTGGAAGGGATCTTAAAAATCATCCAGTTCCAGCCCCCTGCCTTGGGCAGGGCCACCTCCCACCTGAGGTTTTTAGAATTTTGCAGAGTCCCAGTGGCTCCTGGTGGCCACTGGGCTGTGCTGGTTTTGCTGGGCAGCTTTGAGATACTGATAGCAATCATTCTCTTCAGCTTCCAGCACTCCAACGGTTTCCATCCAACCAGATGTTTCCAGTGGTTGGGACTGGCCCAATAAAGCAGGTATGTGTCATAAAATTCAAGGTGGTTAGCAAAAAAAAAATAAAAATCCTCAAACCTTTAAGGAGCTCTGAGAGGGGAGAGGTAGAGGGATGATGCTGCCAGTGACTGCAAAGAACAGGTTCCCTCTGATTTGCATATTAAAAAAAATAATTTTTTTTTTCATATTAAAAAAAAATTGAAGAAGATTTCCATGTAAAAAAAAAAAAAAACCAACCTAGGTTTGTTTCCTCAAGCCCAAAGCAGGGCAAGTGAGGTGAGACTTCCAGAGATTGTTTCATTCCATGTAAAGCCTTGGGAAAAACCTGAGAAGTGCTGTGCATTCCCAGGATGCCACTAAATGATTGCACAACTCTTTCTAATCTTGGGAGAGTGTGTCTGGCCTCCTAAAGTTGTTTCCTGAAGGCTTCTAGTTCTTAAAATATATCCATGTGTCACAATTCCTGTCTGGGAACACTGCTGCTGCTGCTCCTAATTGGGAGTGGGAGTGCCACAAGTCTGAGGAACCTGACAATGGTGCACTCAATTCTAATATGTGGCTGAGCACTGGGGAAGAGCTGCACTTATATCAAACAGGAGGGAAAATGTTCTTTTTTTATATATATATATTTTTTTTTTCTTTCTTGTTAAGGTGGTCTAGGAATGGGGAGTAAGTCTGCTGCCACCAGTCCTACAGGATCCCTGCACAGCACTCCCACTCATCAGGCCAAACCCCAAACACTGGATCCATTTGCTGATCTGGGAAGTCTTGGAGCGAGTTTAGCAGGTTTGTAACCCTTATTTTAAAAAAGGAAAAGAATAAATTGTCAGGATTCTTTTAGAGAAATAGGCTGAGCAGTGTGTGTGGGGCCTCTCAACCCACCTGCATGCCTGTGCTGCTGCCAGGCTTTCCCTTCTGCCTGATTCTCTGTAAACTCTCACAAATCCGTGCTTTTCCTGATCCCCAGGCAAAAAAATGTGCTGGCAACATGCAGGGAGCTCAGCAGGCTGCATGGATTGCAAAGCACAACCTCTGATCAGCCCAAACATGCTCTGCCTGAGGATGCTCTGTGTTCAAGTGCTCCTCCCAAGGCCTGGGAGGAGAATTTGGCTCCGCAAAGCTCCTGGGCTTCTTGAGGAATTGCTTCCTACTAGACTTGACTCATTTTTCTGCTTTGTGAGAAAAGCTGTGGAATTGATCTGCCTCTAATTTGCAGTGTTATTTAAAGGTGGGGTATTCTAAGCTTGACTGCTTAGAAAAGCCTTCTCCCCTTTGTTTATGTCATAAAACAATCAGCAAATCCTCATTTCCAACGTTTAAAAGGCAGTTCTGAGAAATTATTGAAGCTTTCCCTAAAGCCCAGCATTGTCTGAGTGTGATAAATAGATTTTTCTTGCCTTTGTTGCTGCCCTCAGCTCTGTTGGAGCCCTTGTGGTTTGGTGTGATGTTTGTTTTCCCCTTTGCGTCAGCCCCAGCACGGCTCTGGAATCAGGTTTCCCAGTTCCCTCTGCTGGATTTCAGGCTGCTCTGCAGGAGCAAAATAAAAAAGCTGCCAAGGCCCAGTCAGAGGCACCGAGGTCCTTCTAAAAACACTCATCCTGTAGGAGAGCGGAGGGGTTTCAAAACAAACGGCTTGGCATCCCCAGGATATTTAAGCAACATTTTTGTTGGTCGTGACTAAATCGAAAGCGCTTCATCCAGTTTCCATGACACATTTCCAGGCTGGGAGCTGAGTGTGGATGTCAGTGTGAAATAACAAAATATTGACTCTGGTACCTCCCACCAACACAACCAGAGGCAGGGGAGCATCCCCCAAAGCAGTGAGGCGTTGGACACACCTCTGTGGATTTTGATCAGCACAGTGTGCTGCCCACACAGAGCTGTGGCTCCTTGCTCCATCCAGCTTTCCAAGGATTTTCCAATTTCTCCAACCCTCCGAGCCAGGTGCTGTCCTATAAACAACTCACGGAGCAACATCAGGGCAAGAAAATTTGTGGCAGAGCTGAAAAACGAAGCCTGGGGTGTGGGAAATGGATTTGTGGAGAGTTTTCAGGGCTTGACAGAAGGGTTTTACAGTATTTGTATGTAAAATTGGAGGTAAGAAACGTTGATTTAGAAATGCTATGGAATAGGATAAATATTGTTGAGAGAAATGGAGCTATAAAAAAATGTTTTAAAGGATGGCTTTGTAAATAAGGCTAGATACTTTGGAGAAATAGAACGATGAAAAATGTAGTAGAGCTCACGAGGGGTGATTGTGACGGTGTGAATTATAACATCTGTATTATCTCACCATTTGTGAATTATAACATCGGTACTATCTCACCATTCACACGAGACTGGCATGAAAATGGAATATAAACCGCCTCTCAGTCCCCCCATCTCTGGGGCACAAAAGGGTAAAAATCCAGCCCAGGGGGGACTTGGATTCCCTGTTTGAGTCCTCACTGCTGTCCACAGGTGGCCCCTCGTTCGCCAGCAAACCGACCACACCGACGGGCATGGGCGGGGGCTTCCCCCCGTCCCCGCAGAAGCCGTCCCCGCAGCCCATGGCTGGCACCGGCTGGCAGCAGGGCACGGGCTATGGCTGGCAGGGGACACAGCCCAAAGCTCAGCCCGGCGTGGCCCACGCCTCCCCCCAGAACAAGCCCAACTACAACGTGAGCTTCTCGCAGGGGGCGCAGGCAGAGCGGGGGAAAGGAGCCGCTAATGTTGGTAAGAGCTTTGGGGTTCTGCAGGGAAAGAGTGGGGTGCCTTGGGATGGTCCTTTAGGGCTAAGCAAGGCACTCACGTTGATTATTTGGGGGTTTAGCCTGTCCTAGATGCTGAACTGTGCTGTTTAGGAAGGTCTGTGTTCCAAATGAGCTTCCACAATAATCCTGGAAGTGTCCAAGGGTAGGTTGGATGGGGCTTGGAACATCCTGGGATAGTGGAAGGTGTCCCTGCCCATGGCCTGGATAAACCTTCCAACACAAACCATTCTGGGATGCTAGAATAAAAATAACAACTTAAAAGCATTTTAAAATATTTTTAAGTTTAAGAACATTAACAACATCTTTCATGAGAACCTGCACGTTCATTGTTAATGTGATTAACCAAAGGATGTATCTCATATTCAAAGTCTATGTTAAATGCATCCCTGCTATGATAATAATTTCAATTCTTCTCGGTTTTCAAGATTCCAAGCCAAAAGTGTCTGCAGATTTTGAAGATTTATTATCTGGTCAAGGGTTTAATGCTCACAAGGACAAGAAGGGCCCCAAAACAATAGCTGAGATGAGAAAAGAAGAAATGGCAAAGGAGATGGACCCTGAGAAACTAAAAGTAAGCAAAATTCTTGGTGATGTTCTCCCAGTCATTCAATGTCCTCAACAGATTTAAAACTCCAAGGTGACATTTCTGTCCCCAAGCAGGCCACATCAACAGTGGCTTGCTCAGTGTCACTGTCTGCTCTTCCCCAGCCCTGATTAGCAGGCACAGCTAATTGAACTAATCCTCTGCCTCATTAATCCTGCGTGCTCTGGAATTCTCTCATCTCTCCTCAATAAATTGCCAAACTGCAGATCTCTTATGAAAGGGAAGGGAATTCAGCCTGTCCTGCTCTGGGTGTGAAATACGAGACCACAAATTGCAATTGCAGGAGAGAGAACTCAGAGGAAAAGCTGCAGCAAAAGCCAAGTTCTAGAAAACTTAAATTGACCCTCCCAAAATTTCCTGGTTTTAGCCTCGTGGGAAGGTTTGAATTTTGGGGAAGTGACAGTAACCATGCTGAGCACCACCATCAGCCTCAGCAGCTGGACAGAGTCAGGCCATGGTGGGCAGGAGTTTGCCCAGCTCCCCTTTTTATCCCCACAAAAGCTGTTGAGTCACTGAAGCCCTCCAGCTGATTTGGCCTTCCCAATATAATTCTCTTTGCTCTGATGTATTTTTGTTTCATTGGGACAGCTCAGCCTGGAACTATAAAATCTACTTATGCTTTGGTTTTCACATTTACATTTTAGCTTAGCTGAGCTTAGTTTAGGTGTGCCATTAACCTCGCTAAAGAACCAGACAGTTAAACACCTAATTTGTCTTTTGACTGTTCCATCAAGCATTACTAAGTCAGTGTTTTTATCAGGGATGTTGCTCAAAGTCTGTCTTAACATTCAAGCAGTGATACAAAAATTAGTGACAATTAGACAAAGGTTTTCTAAAGAAATGGAAATGGATTCTTTGGAAATTTCCATTTCTAAAGGAATGGAAGGAAGTTTAAGATGCTCCTCGGGGTCACAGCTGTTCAAATGAAGAAATTCTGTCCTAAGTGAGACACAAATAGAGACTCACCCTCCTTTCTGCAGGTGCTGGAGTGGATTGAAGGGAAGGAGAGGAATATCAGGGCACTGCTGTCCACCATGCACACGGTGCTGTGGGCAGGGGAGACCAAGTGGAAGCCTGTGAGTATGGCAGACCTGGTGACTCCAGAGCAGGTGAAGAAGGTGTACAGGCGGGCTGTGCTCGTCGTTCACCCCGACAAGGTGAGCTGGGTACTCCCCCTCGGGGGATTCTGATGGCATTGCTGCATTTAGTGCTGCAAACAGCTCTGTGGAAAGTGGGAGCTCAACATTTTTGACAGTTGACAAGTCTAAACTCAGCTCTGGAAGCGTTCAAGGCCAGGTTGGAGCAATCTGGGATAGTGGAAGGTGTCTCTGCCCATGGGACCATTTAGTGTTTAAGGTCCCTCCCAACCCAAACCAGTCAGGGGTTCTGTGAAACCACTCCCAGCCCCACGACTGTGCCTGGAACCTGCTTCAAGCAACAAATCCAGAGCTTTTGTCACCCTCACTTTGACTCTCAGCTGTTCTGCTGCTAAAGGAGATCCAAATCCAGTTCCTGCAGTTTGATTGCCCAGCTCGTGGCTCCTGCTCTGGCTGCTGCCCAAGGGCTCCATCTGGGACACCCATGGGGAGGAGGAAACTTCACTTGGCAGGGAATGGAGGCCCTGAGGGTCTCAGGGCTTGAAGGGGTTCTGATTTCATCCAGGAACTGTGTCAGGTGGCAGCTCTTCCCCTTCCATGCAGGTGAAATTCCTCTCCCAATGCCAAGGTTATATTTATTATTTAGAAGGTCACATTTATTATCCCCATGGGACAGTGCTTTAACCCACTCTGGGGTCTGTCAGCTCTGAGGAGCAGCAAAGCCAAGAAATTCTAAAGGAATTTCCAGAGTAGCTTATTTTTGTCAAGGAAAATTCATGGAAGTGCTTGGGAATCTGCTGATGTGCCAGCTGTTGTGGTTGGGTTTGGGACCTTTGACATCCCTCTTTTCTCTCTGCTTTTATTCCAGGCTACTGGACAGCCATATGAACAATATGCAAAGATGATATTTATGGAGCTGAACGATGCCTGGTCAGAATTTGAAAACCAAGGACAAAAACCCTTGTATTAGGTACTTTCTCAGCCTCCACTCCAGACCCGTGCTAGTGCTTATATAGTCTCTTGTCACAAATATCACAGATCAACCAAACTCTGGCTGGAAATTCAGAAGTTTCAGAAAACTAAGAGCCTAATACTTATCATGAAGAGCATGAGAAAGGTTTCCTAAGACTTGTCTGCAGAATTCTGAGCTCAGAGGAACTCTGGCCACCTGGCTCACCTGAGCAGAGCCACAGGGTTACAGCTTCTGGTAACTTTTCTATTTTATTTTGGATTCCAGTGGGACAAGAGAGAACACATACTGGGAAAAGGTGGAATTGGTGTGTCTCCAACAAAGTGTAGCCGGTGAATTTCCTACTTTTTTTTTTTTTTTTTTNAACAAAGTGTAGCTGGTGAATTTCCTACTTTTTTTTTTTTTTTTTGTGAGGTGTGATATGGCAATGCTTCAGTTGACTTCAGCAGCTGCTGGTGAGGCCCAAACTTTGATGTACATTTTTTTTTCTCTGATTTTGGATGGAATTATCCAATTGAAGTGCTCAGCTGTGGTCTAGGCACACTCCTAACAGTCACCATTTGCTGCTTATTTGCTCATCTAGTGTAGTGTGGCTGAACAGAGCCAAAGCTGAATCCTGGGCTGGGTCAGTGTGGCAGCTGCTTTTGCATTAATGCTGTGCTTCACCTGCCAGTCCCACAGTGAAATGTGCAGGCAGAATTCCTCAGCACGTGCTTTGGAAAGCAAACAAGTCCTTGATCCAACAGCCCCTTGTTGGTTTGTCAAGCAGCAGTTTTGGGGGGAAAGGGTGAATTTACCTTGTCCCAGTGAGGAATGAGCGCGTGCTGCATTTCCCATGGTTCTCATCAGCAGCCTGAAACCATCAGAGAAATACCAACAACTCAAAATTCTGATGGAGAGGTTTAGAAACTTCCCACTTCCTAGGTAACACTTCCCCTCCTGAGGATTCAGAACTTTTCCCAGCCCACTTGTATCACCTTTATGCCTTTATCAGCTCCAGAGCACTTGGCCAAGGCTCTTGGCAGGCTGAAACCTGTTGCAACTTCATTTTTCAGATCCTGGTGCACATCCACAGACCAGGTCTGATTTCTGAGGTCACTCCAGTGCAAATTGATCAGCTTCAAAGTTTATATTGGACCAAAGCAATAACATCACAAGGAAATCTCTCCGTGCTGAAGCTGAAAGCAGCTTCCCTAGTTCAAAAGCGAGTTGAAATTCAAACTTCACCCCAAATTCTGGCGTTCTTTTGCAGAGCAACTAAAGCTAGCAGTTTATTTATCAACACCTATCTGTATTTGAGGGATACTCAGAAGATGGGCAGGAAATTGTGTGTATTTACTGCCCCAGGAACAGGTTGCCATCAGATGTGAGTCTTTAAGGCTGGTGGTTTTTCAAGACAATCCACTACTTGTTGCACTTACATTTTCAAGTGGCAAAGCTATTACTGCAAAGACAGTGTGTCAAAGTCCATGGCTTTCTGTATAAAACATCCTTTTGTTGTACTGGTCCATTATTTACTGCCATTAACTGAAAATGTGAAACCAACACTTAGGTCTCCTTTTATATAAAAGACCTTAAGATAATAGTAACAAACTGGATGTTATTTATTAATGTTTTGATCCAGTATGTGCTTGTCTTATTTAAAGAGATAACTGGAATGTGAATCATGTTCCTGTGATTTGTTGGTTTATTGTTTCTCATTCACATTTGTAGATATTGTGACCTATGCCTATATAATAAAAAGGATCTCATTACTATAATGTACTTTTTTTTAATGATGAAAACCACATTAGCTTTGTATCGAGTTTGTCACAGCACATAACTCTGGATACACATTCACAAAATACAAATCCATCATTAAACTTTACCAAAAAAACCCCACCAAACCCCTCTACCCCACTTAAGCTTTGATTATTTCCATCCCTAATGTTTTTATGGATGCATGAAAGTATTAGGATGTATGTATATCCAAATAGTTAACTAAAAAAAAAACCACCCATTCTTGTCATATCTGCTAGTGACAGAGGTTATCAATGTTCAGGTTTACTGTTTGACTAAATTATTGTAATTTTTGTAAATACAGTATATACTCGATGAAATTGTGACTGGTCTAAGACATTTGTATATACATTAAAAAGCTCAAATTAACATATTCAGGTATCTTTTGTGCTTATGACCACGAGGTTCAAATCCTACATCCTGTGTGAGGGGTGGCGAGCCCTGGCTGGGTCAGTTTTGTCATTATCCAAAGGTGCTTTTCCCAAATTATTTGGTATTATTAAATTATTGCTATTAGGCTACTGCCTTCAGAGACCTACAGCCAAAGAAGCCAGCAAATCCAAATTTCTAATTTTTTTTTAAAGCATTTAGTGGATTAAGCCTGCTTTAATAAGCCTTGTGGCTCAAAGTATTTTTAGATAATGAAAAATGGGGAAAAATATGGATCAGGGAATGTATAAAGAGAAGAGCTGAGGAGGAATGTATCTGAAGAAAAGGATTATTGAAAAGGTGGTGCAAAATCTCCCTCTAAAAGGCTTTTCTTGGGACTAAAATGCTGGTATTGGGTCCAAAAGGTTGGTTTTGGGGCAAAAATGCTGTTCTTGGGGCAAAAAGGCCATCGCTGAATTAATAAGGCTGTTCTTGGGTAAAAAAGCCATTTTTGGGGCAAAAGGGCTTCTCTGGAGCACCAGTGTCACCTCAAAAATCCAAGGTTTGAAAAACACGGCTTACAAAAAACCACTGTACCATTTTTTAGTGATGATGTAGGGCCTGAGGTGGCTTTGCTCGAGGCAAAAGACCGCTCAATTTTTTGGGGCGAAATCCGAGATTTTCAGGAGTAAAATATTCACAAAAAAGCAGCGCCTGAGGGACGGGGGCTCTTCAAAGCCACTTTGTGGATCCAAACCGCGGCTGCGCGCAAATATACGTTTGCTACGCCCAGATATGAATTTGATGCGCACACATACACGTTAAAACAGCGGTTATATACGAAAATAAACGCGTTTGTGTGTGAGGATTAGTGCGTTAACCCCGTCCCCTCACGAAGCTCCGCCCCCTGCCGCGAGAGCGGGCGGGGCGAGAAAAATCCGCCCGCGCGCCCCGCCCTTCCTTTTAAAGGCTCGGTCACGTGACGCTACGCAAAGGGGCGGGGCCAAAGGCGAAAGTCGCGCGGTGCCAACGGAGCCCGGACATGGCGGGCGTGAAAGGTACCGGGGGCTCCCGTGAGGGGAGCGCGCCCCGGGCAGCGCCTTAGCGCGGCGTGGGGCGGCCGGGAGCGGCGGGGAGGGATGCCCGGCACTGGGGGAGGCGGCCCGGCCCTCGCTGAGGGCTGCCCGGTGCGGCGGCCCCGCCTCACGGGCCGCCCTGTGCTTTGCAGCTCTCGTGGCGCTGTCGTTCAGCGGAGCCATCGGGCTGACGTTCCTCATGCTGGGCTGCGCCCTGGAGTACTACGGGTGAGCGGGCAAAGCTTGTTGTGTTTAAAATTCATTAATTGAGGTGTTTATTGAACGCTCCTCCTGCGGCCCCCCCGCTTGCAGCGCTTGGCACGTGGCGGTTTGTTGTGATTAAACATCACTTCCTTCGGCGGTATTTGCATTTCCATTAAAATAAAAATAATGCAAACAGCTTCAGGAAAAGCGGTGCCACCTTGCTAAAGTGGCGTTTTTACTCTCACACGAACATTTTCGTGATTTCATGTCTTTTTGAACAATCCTCCAAGTTTCCTTGTGGGATGTCCCCACCCATGGCAGGGGCTGGATGAGCTCTGTGTTCCCTTCCAGCCCAAACTTCTGCAATTCTGTGATTCCGTCCCTGTAACTCTTTAAAAACTCCGAGGAGGTTCCTGAGAGCTCTGACACAGAGATGAGAGGCGAGGCTGTGCCTGCTTTACCCCTGTAATTTGGGAAAGCTGCTCCAGTGCATTTCAGCAAAATGAGTCAAAACTGAATGCAAAATTAAAATAAATCACCACTCGCTCCTATGGAATTGCCCCATTTTGGGTGGAATTTTCTGCTTCATCCGCTTCTCAAGCCAAAAAGTAGGATTAGGGGGTATTACACCAACTTCCCGATTGAAATATTTATTTTAACTGATACTGCATTTCTTTTCTTCCCCCCCTCCCAGCGTGTACTGGCCCCTGTTTGTGTTGATTTTTTACTTCATCTGCCCCATTCCCCACTTCATTGCCAAGAGAGTGGGTGATGACAGTGATGCAGCCAGCAGTGCCTGCAGGGAGCTGGCCTATTTCTTCACCACAGGAATTGTTGTCTCTGCCTTTGGATTTCCTATCATCCTGGCACGGGTGGAAGCTGTAAGTCCTTGCTAATTTTTATTCTCAGGCATCCCTTGCTGGATATCATCTCCAATCCTGCTTTTATTTCATTCTGGTGCTGTCTGCAGGTGAAAAGAATCCACTGAAATTTGAAAAAAAAAAACAGAATTCACATGACTGAAAAGTTTTTAGCTGTTTTTTCCCTCTCCAGCCTTTAGTCCAACGCAAGATAATATCTCCACCTCATGCCTCTCTGTCTCATGACTCTCTGCATCATTTTTCCTCTTGGAATATCTGAATTCTCCCCTTAGGATGCTGCAGATTTGGGAACTGTTAGGAGTTAAAAGGCCAAACTTCCAGAGCTGCAAAGCATTTCCCAAACTTGGTTCTCTCAAATCCTGAGGAAACTCTGAGTGCTTTCCTCTTTGCTTTCTGCTCTCCATGGTGAGATTTTGGTCACATTTGTGTGAAAGGCAAAGAATTCCCCCAGTCCCAGCCACCCAGGGATCTTTTACTGAGTCCTGTTTTCCCCTTCACTTTGGTGCACTTGCTCTGAATTTATTTGTAATAAATTCCCCTGATATTTTTATTTTGGAGTTGTGGCCTGGCAGCAGCACAACGACCACGAGAGGGAACTCTGTGTCATGTATTTTAAGAGCAAATGTTGCTTATTTATGTAAATTACTTGTGCAGCTAATGAAAAAAAAAAAAACAAAAAGCTGTTTACTTTTAAATCCACATTTTCTGTGCCTGTTATTTATTTAAAAGGAGATCTTTTGGTTTTGCTGCATGGCAATGAAATTTCACCAGATTTCTCTCTGATTTAGGTGTGTTTCAATGATTTGTAAGGCAAGTCATCATTTTCTTCTAAACCCTAGCAGTAGCTTGGCTGAAGTGTTTATTAGTGATACAACTGGCTGCTAATTGAATAATTAGTCACACAAATTGAATTATTTATCGTTTGCCTGTCCTGCTTTTAGCATCTCCCTGTAGTATTTTGATTTTTGTTTGGTATTTTAGCTGATCTAATGCCCGTAAATAACTGCCCTGAGCATCTTTTCCAAGAACTTTGCTTTGATTGTTCCATTTCTTGCATTTCAGATCAAATGGGGAGCCTGTGGCCTGGTGCTGGCTGGCAATGCAGTCATTTTCCTTACTATTTTAGGCTTTTTCCTTGTGTTTGGCAGAGGAGATGATTTCAGCTGGGAGCAGTGGTAGGAGCTCCTGTGATGCTGGTAATTCTGGATATTTTACAGCTTTTTTTTTTTTTTCCTCCTGTTCTGTGTGTATGTATAGATATTGTAATGTGTGTGTTATCCACGTGGCTTTACATAATTCATAATTTGCTTTTTGAAATGCACTTCAGCCAAAGGGACAGTGCTGACAGTTGGCTTGAAGTAGCCACTAAAATCTGGAATTATTGGGGATTTATCCTTGGAGAAGTTTACAAAACACAGAAGCAGTTTTATCCATTTTTCACTCTCTTTGCATTAATTCTTGGTTTAATTCCTGTTGGGTTTTTAAGAACCCAATAATCAAAGAATGCTAGAAAGGTTATCCTGATGCGATTGTTCAACTTGATCAATCCTTCTGCTTTAATTAGGATGATTGTTCAACTTGATCAATCCTTCTGCTTTAATTAGGATGATGTAATATTTCATTTACATCTCATTCATTGCAATTTGAGAAAAATTGTGGGTTTTTTTCTTAATGATATCAAACCAAATATAAGTAATGTCAACTCTTACTGCCTAATGAAAGCAAAAGAAAATAACCCTGGTTAAAAACCCTTCCACTGATGTTTAAAATTATTTTGTCCCCACAAAGATAATTTCTGTCCCTATTCAATTTAAAAATTGTGGTTGTATTTGGGGAATCATATATTTTAATGCATCTTAAAGCTGACATGACTTCTGTGAAGGTTCACAAAAGGAGAAACTACCCTCAGGACAGTTAAAATCACAATTTATTGTTCAACTCTGTATTTTTCTGGGTGTGTTCTGCTGGGTAGGATTTTTTATTTTCTCCTTGCTTTTAAAACAAATTTCAGCTCCTTTTTTTGTCTGGAAGAAGGTTGTTATCCCATTAAAACACTATTTTTAAACAGCATTATTCTAGTAAATATTCACATAATCACACTTAGAAAAGTAGGATTTTATTAATTTAATAATGGGAATGGTCAGGAATTAATTGACAGAACACTCTGAAATGGGGACAGAAATAATTTTGTGGTTCCCAGTCATAGGATATGAAATGGAAATGGAGTTTCAGGAAGGTTAATTCCATGTTTCTAATGGAAATTTCAGCTGTATTTTATACTTGAGGGGTTCCAGGCTGCCTCCTGCTAAAAAAAAAAAAAAATTTAACATTAATTTTATTGACAGATTTTTTTAGATGTTAATGCGCCATCCAAGACAGAGCAGGATAAATTTACAAAAATCCTGGGAATAACAAATTACCTGAGTGTTTTCCTGCTTTTAAAACTGGGGAGATCACTTATTTTAATGCTAAACCAGATTTTTCAGATGAAACATCACGTCCATGTTTAAATCCTGCTTTGATTTTAAAGAAGATGCCTTTTTTCCTTGCACAGTGACATTTTTCACTCAATAATGAAGTAAAACAGTGAAATAAAACCCAGCCAGTGCCTGTTGATAAATCCTTAATTTATTGCTAATAATTCAATTTAGCTCCTCTTGGATTGGGATTAGATTCTGGAAAGATTTTTACTCCATTTATGTACCAAAGGCTGCAATAGAAATCTAAAAAACTACTCAATTACTGATGGAGTTTTGCTAGGATGGAATTTTTCCTTAGAATAAATCATTCTTTGTGGGCTCTGCTGCAGTGTGGGACAGGAGCAGAGAACAAGGACAATCCAAAGTGACCATGAGGACCAGAAAATGCTCTTTTAAATTGTTTTTTTGCCAAATTTTTGCCTTGTACTGTATCCCCTTTGGGCTGTGGTTGGTGGGTACCTCATGGGTGTTGAGTGGAGAAGGTCAGTGCTGCTTTATTATTATTGTTTTTATTTTCATTATTTTATTGTTATTATTTGGAAGTAGCTGTGTGCACTAATCCCCGATGTGAATTTCACGCAGTTTTCCCATGGACTTTACATTTAATGTTTAAAATTGTGTTGAAATCATGGAGATGTCCCTTAACCTCTGTAAAGTGAGTTTACTTTGTTATCAAATATGGTAAAAAATAATATTTCAGTGAGGTTTTTGCCTCCAGAGCTTCACTCCCACTGAGCTCTGATGGTCCGTACTGGGAATTCTTTCCCATCCCACCAGTGGGAATTTCCTGTGATTTCTCTGGAATGGTTTTCCCATGTGGAAGTGAACATTGTGTATCCAAAGTGCCTTAATTTCCACACAATGCCGATTTTTTGGGAATGCACCTCCATGGCAACATCAGTGTTCAGAATCAGCTGGAAATCTGCATTTTCCAAAGCTTCCTTGTCAGCCAATCCTGTTTCCTTTTGTACTTTTGTAAAAACGGTTTTTATCTCCTGTGATCGCCATATCCTTGAGATCATGAAGTATTAAATACATTCAAATACATTCTACTTTTCTTTCCAAGTTGCCTACTAAAACTGACTTTTGGAACTGTCTAATAAACATATCTGATGCTTAAAGATTTGTCTGTCTTAAATTTCAAGAGGTGACAACAGACAGGTGGGAGAGGAAAGGTAAAACCTGTCCAGTGCTGATTTCCTGATGTGGAATGGAAAATTCCAGGAGCCATGGAAGAGAAATTAGTGTAGAATGTGTTGGAAAGGTGAAGGATCATCAGTTCTCTCTTATGTACATGGTGAATCTGGGAAGTTTTTAAAAGCATTCCATGAAAAAGGTGGGATGTGTGGTGGTGCTTGAGCTTTTCCACATCCCTTTCTTCCAAGGAGTGAAATCTGTCGGCAGGGCAGGGATGCAGAGGGCATCAGAGCTCTCCTTCTCTTCCAGGTCACTCCTGGTATTCATGTGATGAAAATATTAAATTTGGAATTGTGATCTCCCCAGAGCTTGGCAAAATGGAGTTCTTGAATCCCCCACTGTGGTGGTGTCTCTGTAAGAGCTGGAGCTTCATTTTCACAGCAGAGCCTTGACTTTGAGGCTTTGGGGAAGGTGAGTGTGGATCAGAGCTGCTGCCTGTGCACAGGGAATTTGGGGAATGCTCTTCACCTTTGGCAGAATCACCTCAGCTCTGGGTCATTTCAGGTTATCAATACTTTTGAATTTTGATTTCTCACTGCTTGGAGCTTCGTTTTCCAACACCCTGACTGTGCTGCTTTCCTTTTCTTGGTCCGTGTGAATAAATGGCCGATGCTGCTTGGGTGGTTTTGGTTCTTTGAGGATTTGGGGACAACTTAAAGGGTGTTTAAAGTGCCTTTGGAAGCAAAACTTGGACTCAGAGGATTGAGGGTGACATTTGTGTGTTTGATCTGGGGTTGTGATTTTGCTGCTCTGGTGTTTCTCAGTACAAGAGGAGCTTTTGTTTCCAGTTTTCCATCTTTAAAGGTGAAATAAAACCCCCAATAGCTGTCACTTTCTGGCTCTCAAATTTGGGATCCAGGAGGGAGGAAAGGCTGAGGTGACTCTTTAATCTGAGTGGGAATCACTGTCCCTTGGCTGAGGGGCTGGGATTTGGGGTGCAGGATCCACAAATCCCTGCTTTAAACACGGGGAGAGGATTTACCAGCTTGTCCTCGCTCCTGGGAGCACAACTTCAGTGTCACCCTGTGTGGATGGGGTTTTATCACCAAATAAATGATTGCAAGGGGATATTCAGATGTTTTCAACAGCTCCAGGGTGATAAAACCATTTCCCATGTAAAAAATCCCAAAAGAAAACTCTGTTTAACAGATTAAGAAATGCTGAATATTTCTCCTGCATACAGAAATAAATTTTAACTTTTAAATCAGACTGTAGAAATTACTATAATTTAGCCAATCCTGAGTATGCTGGATTTTCTTCCCATTCCTTTCAAGATTCCATTCCTAACAAACGTTTTGCTGCTTAATTAAAATCTACAGCAGAAAATAAATCAGTTTTAATGGATCTCTGAATGGCCAGGCAGTCATGAGAAACAATTTCCAAATGCCCCACCTTTGTCTGGGAGTCTCAGAAGTGAGGAATGTGGAAAGTTAATTAGGATTCAGCCAATATCCTCAATTAGGATTGGGATTATTTGCCTCCCTTTGGACACCTGAAGGTGATCACAGGGTGATCTCTTTCTCTGCTCTTTTACAGGGGGTGATCTGTCAGATTTGGAAGGTTTTTAATGTCAGAACTATTTTTATGAAATACAAATCCCTCATCACTGTTACTAATTTTTGTAAAGAAATCTTTGTGTGATGTTTTGATGTTTTCTCAAGCTTTGTGGGCTGTGAGGTGTATTTTTAAAGTGTGGCCTTTGATTTTGTGTGAAAAATGGCCCAATTAACTTCATTTTAGTCTCATCTTGTTGTTGATGCTGTGATGCTTCTGACAAGTGAAGTCACAGTGAGTGACAGCACTGCTCCCTTCTCCTTTAGTGAGGGAAGAATTAAAACAGAAATGAAGTGAATTTGAGGGGATCATTTCCACAAAATCCCAAACTTCTGGATTCTTTGCAGAATTTTAAGTAAATCAAAGGGCAAAACCAATTTTCTGCCACTGAAGGGTTTTTATCGCCCACAACTCTCCAGTTTTGTGTGAGGTGCTCCAAGTTCCTGCAATAATTGTATTTTCTGCTCTGTAATTGGCAGGTAATGAGGTAAACTCATTTTGAGGGTCAGGCAACAGCTGATTTCCTGTAGCACTTTCAGTAATCTCATTAAATGAATAGTAGCTAACTTTTAAATGGCAGTAATAGGTCATTCCTTAGGGCTGGGTTTTTATTTGGAGACTGGAGTGTGGCAGCAGCATTTAGCCTGGTCTGGTCCCATTTAAACCTCAGAACTCCTGGCCCAAAGCAAAACCTTTTGAAATCAGAATTATTAATCAAGTTGAACAGTCAATTTTCTCTCTGATTAACCCCTGTACAAAGAAATTGGAGTGGTGATGTGGAGGGAAAGAGCTGATTTTGAGCTGGGATGATTCAGGGGTGCTCAGACATCCTGCAGCCAGCTCCAGCATGGAATTAAAGAAAAATTAAATAAATGTGACCTTTCTGAAGGGAAGACCTGTCTGCACTGAATAATCCAATCAGATTTGGGAAC
Source organism: Turdus rufiventris (assembly GCA_013186435.1). Lineage (NCBI taxonomy): Eukaryota > Metazoa > Chordata > Aves > Passeriformes > Turdidae > Turdus > Turdus rufiventris. Next base: position 486,141 of record PYHW01010844.1, read on the forward strand.
GGCTGTCCCAGGCTGTGCTGCTCTCATGTTTTCTGCCAAAAAAACTGGAATGAGTGTCCCAGGCACTGCTGCTCCCATTTTTTTTCTGCCAAAATCTGGGAATGGCTGTTCCAGGCACTGCTGCTCCCATTTTTCTGTAAAAAAAACCCAAAAACTGAGAATGGTTGTCCCAGGTACTGCTGCTCCCATTTTTCTGCTAAAATCTGGGAATGCTTGTCCCAGGTAATACTGCTCCTATTTTTCTCCCCAAATCTGGGAATGGCTGTTCCAGGCAGTGCTGCTCCCGTTTTTCTGTAAAAAAAAAAAAACAAAAAACTGGGAATGGTTGTCCCAGGTAATACTTCAATACTTCAAATTTTCCATCAAAATCTGGGAATGGCTGTCCCAGGCAGTGCTGCTCCCATTTTTTTTTTACTAAATAAGAAGGGGACAACTTCAGAACCCAGCATCCAAGTGTTCCCATCATCCCATAAATCCCTGCCAGTCCCTCTCAGAGATTTGACCCCTTTTTGGTGGGACTCTGTGTCCTTGACCCTTTTCCTGCTGTCAGAATTCCAGGATCATCCCTTCACTGCCACCTCCTCTGTGCCAGCTCTATCTGGACACATCATTCCCACCCCAGAAGGTTCCATCTGCTTCTTGTTCTTGTCTCTTCCCATATCCTCCCTTCCTAGCCCAGTTTTTCCTGTTTTCCCACCACACACTCAATATTTTTTTTCTCCTCATGCAATTCCTTCTCACTTATTATTGTCTAGAAAATGAGGAGAAAAATCAACATCTCAGCAGATGGATCCAGCCATTGCACACTCCAACTAAAAAGGGATGAAATTCTGCCGGGGTTTGGTCACTGAAACCCAAATCTTTACCCAAAAATTTACCCAAAAATCTGTGCTTAGTAGGAGCTAAAAACTGGACACTACTCCAGCACTTCTCTTCATGTTTAGGTGAAATAATCTGATTTTTGAGAATAATGTAGCTGAAAAGAGCCATGAAGAGGGTGTGAGGTTGTCTCTTATTTAGGAATGTTTTTTTCTCTTTTAGGATTGAAAATGTGTGAGGTTGTCTCTTTTATTTAGAAATGTTTTTTTCTCTTTTAGGATGAAAGATGTATGAGGTTGTCTCTTATTTAGGAATATTTTTTTCCCTTTTGGGATGGAAGATGTGTGATGCCTCTTATTTAGGAATGGGTTTTTTTTCTCTTTTGGGATGGTGGGACAAGGTGGGGGAGGATCCTTGTAACTGTTTCCCCAGCTCTAATTAAAATACAGTGGCATTAAAAAAAACCCCAACAACTTTAAGGCCCCTTCCAAGCCTTGCACGATTTTTATTTTCTGTGGGCATGAGTAGATGGAGTTTCTGTTTCATGAGGGATGAAACTCATCACTGAGATATAAACATTTAAGTAAAATCCGTTCTCCATAACCAAAACCACAAAAGTGGCCTCAATTTGGATTAAACCACCCATCTGATATTTTTTTTAATGAGTCTGTGACTATCACAAACTGAATTTTGGACAGATTTAGAAACACCTAAATTGATAAAAAGCCTAGAATTTTATTTTTAAAATGATTTATTCAAAATCCCTTCTCATTTTCTGCAGCATTTCTCCGTGTGCTGTGAATTCCCGGCCTCTGTGTGAGATCCCACTTGAGAACCCAGATTGGTGCCAGCTTTTCTCAAGTGCTGCTGGAAATAGATTCCCAGCACCACCCCCTGAGGGAAAAAGTCGTGGTGTTGACTGAGCTGGAGCTGAGTGTGTCATCTTGGCAGGGATAACAGACCAAACAATGCTTTGGAATCTCAACTAAATCCTGGTTTTTTGGTGGCTGTGACATCAGCAAAGCTGGCTTTGTTTGGGTTGTTCCACATCCCCATCCATGCACGTTTTCACCGAGATCTCATTTGAAATGATGCACATCAGGAAGAGAAATAGCAGGAAAATCAAGTCAGGTTATTGGAGAGGTGTCTGATGCTCAAAGGTTCCTTCACTCTTCCCATTATCCTCTTTATTTTTATCTCTTTTTTTAGCTTTATCTTTTATCTCTTTATTATTTTACTCTTTACTGTCCAGCTGCTCATTGCTGGTAAGGACATACACAACTGAAAAGAACTTTTTAGGGGAATTGAGAGCTCTGGGTGGTTTAATTTCCTCATCCACAAAGGTTTTTTTTTACACATTTTGCTGTGTAAATATTCTGGTGCTGTTGAGTGAAAGCAGAGTTGGACCAGAAAAACCTCATGGAGGAACAGAAAAGCAAAATTTGTCTTATTAGATGGAATTGTAGAATGGTTTAGCTTGGAAAGGACCCTTAAAACCCCTCTCATTCCCATGGCAGGGACATTCCCAGTATCCCAGGTTGTTCCGAAAGTCCAATTCCAGGTCCAGCATGGATTTCCCTACACTGCAGTTCCCTTTTTGTGCAATCCTTTTTCTCCCTGGCACCAGGAGTGCTGTTCCCACACAGGACTTAGTCACTGCAAATCCAACCAGCTCAAATATATCCTCATTTCCAAGATGAGAAGGAAAATACTCCGAAAAAAGGAAATTATTTATTAGAAAACAGGCCTGCCATGTAAAATATCGGTGTGAGGCACAAAGGTGAGCAGAGCAGATTGGTTTTCTGTACCTCAGAGGCAGCATGAGCACAACCTCTGATGCAAATGTTACTATAGTAACAGTGCTTTTATTTAAAAGCCCATTAAATAGACATATCAAACACATCCAGCCTGTCAAAATGAAAGTTAAACTGCACAGCCTGCTGCTTCAAGGACCACTTTTTTTTTTTTTCTTTTTTTTCCTTTTTTTTTGCCACACTTAAATATTTTGCTGCAATTTCCCCCTTGGATCACTCAGGATCCTCTTCTTGCCAAATGGCACCGTGGCACTTGGGAAACAAGCTGCACTAATGGTGGCAGCACTAATTAATTACCTGGGACCTCTCCTGCAGCCGTGTGAAGGCTTTTAAAAAGGGATGGAAATTTCTGCTGGGGAATTTGCTGTAGATCATTCCCTCAAAAGCTTATTCTTAACAGAGTTTAACTATTAAAAAATGAGGAATATGTGATGAAATATTATCTATTGCAATGGTTCAGCTGCCCTTGGTTTTCCTCCCTTTTTTTTTTTCCTTCTTCCATGAGCAGCTGCTGTGGCTCTGCCCCTCCTGGCCTGTGTCAGTTCTGCCTCTCAAACCCTGCTTTGATGATAAAATAATTATAGATTTGAATAAATGAAGAGTTGTATCTTGTGACTATCAAGGGTTTTAAGGGTTTTGTGTTTATATTTTTCATTTTGGAAACTTCCCTGTGCTTGCTGTGGTGTAAACTCCTGGTTTGCCCCAAAGATGAACAAGTTTGGACAAGGGATGGACGGAATGGCTTCACATAGAAAGAAAGTTGGTTTTGATTGGATATTGGGAAGGAATTCCAGGCTGTGAGGGTGGGGAGCCCTGGAATAGAATTCCCAGAGAAGTTTTGGCTCCCCTGGATCCCTGGGAGTGTCCAAGGCCAGGCTGGAGCAGCCTGGCCAGGGGGAGGTGGGATTTGAGATCCAACCCAAACCCAGCCTGGCATCTCTGATCCTCCTCAGATCATCTCTGTGGATGTGAAACCAGGCAGGAGATTATTGACTCAGGAAAGCTGAGCAGGGATTAGGAATTTGGATTTCTCAGAGATCAGGGAATTATTATGATCTGCCACACAGAGGCTCTGTGACTGTATCCAGCATAATTGGTGGAAGGAACTGCTTTAATGTCACATTTTTAAAATAAATAAACCCTCAAGGCTGAAATTCTGCTCTGTTGGAGAACAGTTCTGTGTTTCTTGCTCACACTTAGATTGAGAAATGCACATAGGTCACTGAAATCTTCTCATGTGCTTTGCAAAACCACTTGGGGCTTGGTATTTTATGGTGTTTTGTTGTTTTTCAACATGAAACTCGTTGAAAGGCTTCTGGCCTCTTGTTATTTTTATAATGCTTTGAGGGAGAAAACCGGAGGTGAAACGATAAAAAAACATTTCCTTGTTTGTATTTATAATAAAAGCCTCTCCAAAAGTTGTTCAGATTCCACAAAATGGGAGGCCCTGGGCACAGGGGATGCTGTGCTGAGGCTGGAGAACATCCTGGATCTTGGATTTCCATATCCCAGTGAATAAAGCACAGAGAAACTGAAAATCCTGGAGTGAAAATGGCACTGGCAGGACAGAAACTCAGTGAGGTGATTCAGACATGAAGAGAAACAACAGGACAGGGATGAAAACATTTGAGCAAGAAGATGTCAATAAAGTAATAGAATTTAAGAATCATTTCAGTTGGAAAAGCCCTCCAAAGTCAGCAAGTCCTGATCCTCACCTTGTCCCCAGCACTAAGTGCCACCTCCAGAATTCCTTGGACACCTCCAGGGGTGGGCACAATCCAAACCCTGACCACCCTTTCCATGGAGAAATTCTTTGCAATACCCAGCCTGAGCCTCCTGTCCTGTCCTGTCCTGTCCCTGTTCCTGACTCTCACCTGGTTCCTCAATCCTGTCAGGGAGCTGTGGAGAGCAGATCAGCCTTGGGAGGCTCCAGGAGAGCTGATCTAGACAGAATAAACTGGAAGTGAACTTTACACAAAGGATGATCAGCATGAAACGACATAGCACACATAACATAGACCTGTCTTCTGTTTTCCTCAAGAGGATTAAGCCCAAGGAAGTTTTAGTTTTATTATTATGGGAGGGCAAAACCCCCTTCAAATTTAAATTAATATGCACTAGTAGAAGCTTTGTAGGGGATTTTTTTTTCCCTGGTTGGCTGAACAGCAGTGGCACATGGGGAGGTGAAAGAAAACTCTGTTAAATGTTTGTCCCAAGATATTCTAAATAAAAGGATTTTCTAGTGGCAGCTTTTGACAGCTTTTGCTTATGCTGTGAAAGTCTGGGATGCGAAAGCTTCAGTGGCTTCCTAACCTCAGACATGAGTTGTGTTTAGTCAGATTTCCCAAACTGCCATATTAGAATCAGGAAATATTTTAAAAATAGAATTTATCAATAAAGAGAGGGTTATTTTAATAAGGAGTGAAATTGGCTGATGCTGCTTTGAGGAAATGGGTTGTGAATTACAGAAAGTCAATAAATAAATGAAAGCCAATCAGTGGTTTGCTCATGGGAGAAGTGTTTACACCACCCAAAAGATAATTCCAGTCTGCTTACTTGAGAAGAGCTTGCAATAGGGAAACAAAAATATTTATCTTCATACTCATGAAGCAGAGATAGTGGGTTTGCATTTCTTTTAAAATAATATTGCTGAAAAGAAAAAACCATTGTATAAAACCCTCAGCTGGGCCTGGCTGGGACTTTCCAGTCTCTGGTTCACTGGTTCTTATATTTTTGCTGCCTTGTACAAAAGGATGAGCAGAAGCAAAATTAAAGGTCCATCTTTCCTAGCAGACCTCAGTCCTTGCTTGAAATTCCTTGAAATAATTCTTGGGTGTTGTTTCTTTTAGTTGCAAGTCCCTGTTAAACACATGGTATTGCTTTACATCTGTCAGCTCCTCAAATGCTGAAGTGCAAAAGGGTCAAAAATGTGACTTAGTCCATTATTTGTGGAGTAAAAGGCAATTTATAGAAAAAATAAATTAGAGCCAGCAGGTAATGGATATGTGCATTATAGCACAACCAGGTCTTGAGATATTTGAATTCATTAACATCATTAAGAAGAACCAGGCCAGGCTGGATGAACCTTGGTCTCGGGGAAAGTGGCAACAGTGGAATGAGAAAGACTTGAACTTCTCCAAGGTTCTCCCTCCTGCTGTGTCTGCAGGAATTTTAGTTTCCTCCTTGTTATCCTTCCGGCTCCTGGTCCACATCGGTGTTTTTGTGCCAAAGAGGAGATCCTGATGGAATGTGGGGAGCAGATCCCAAATCCCCCCGGTGTCCCCTCCTGGCAGGGACTTGTGCAGAGCCAGAAATTCCCCCTGAGCCTCCTTTTCTCCAGG
>PYHW01010844.1:512329-527605 GCA_013186435.1 Turdus rufiventris
CATTCCCAGTGGGAATGTGTGGCCTGGGAGAGCTCTGGAATTCTTGGAGCCTCTCAGATCCTGGCAGCTCCATCTGATGTGAATTGAGCTGCTCTGAGATGAGACTTGGCACCTCCTGAGGGCTCCACTCAGTCTTAGATTTTTCTGTAATTCTGCATCTTTTTGTTCTGTGTACACACAGGTAAAAAGAGAGGATGAGACAAATTCATTCCAAGGGGAAAAAACCAAATCTTGCTTAGAGATACAAAGTTTAGCTGTGAAGGGAATATTGCCTCAAAGCTCATCCCATCCCATCCCATCCCATCCCATCCCTGAGATGTTGAGCTTGAGGATTTCCTAGAACCACTCAGACAGACAGACAGACAACTCTTCCTGAGGCATAAAAATCCAGAATTTCACTGCTCTGCTGGGCTGGAGGTGCAGAAATTTTGGCAAACAGCTTCCATCAGCTCTGAGGCCTAATCCTTTGGTGGAGTTTTGAATGATCCTGGTGCCCAGGTGAATATTTCCCAGGGTTTTGTGGGCTGAAGGAATAACTGGAATGCTGGAAAGTTCAAGTGGAGGCTTTTGGGGCAGGATTAATGCCTGGCTGAGGGCTGAGGTAGCTTTTGTTTCATCTGCCTTCACAAATATGAATATAATGAGTGCACTGCTGGGCAGGGAGCTGGGAAGAAACCCCATGCTGCTCATCAGGGCTTTTATTGCCACTTTCTCACTGTTCAAGTCTAGCTAAAAATGTCATTTTCTAGTGGGAGGTGATAATGTGGAGATTTGTTCATGTTCCTGCTAGATCAGACAGTGACATTCCCACTGCCTGCAAATCCTTCCCAGTTGCTGCTGATTTTTGGTTTTGTTCTGATTTTTGTGGTTCTTGGTTCACAGCAAGACCTGAAAGAGGAGAATGCAATGAAATTGCTGCTGAATTCCCTTCTGGAGCTGGAGTGCAGCCCTGCTGTGCTGTGTGTGATGCTCTGCCTGTGGGGTTTTGTTTTGCTTGGGTTGTTTCTGCATCTTCCTCTGCCAGGAGAAACAGTTCCAGAGGGATCATGCAGTGGGAGCAGGGAATGCTCCAGTCTCAGAGCACAGGCACTGCTTCCAGCCTGGGCACAGCAACAGGAAATTTCAACCCACTGGAGCTCTGCTGCTTCAGCTGAGTAACTCACACCCTCTCCTCACAAGTCTGAGGAGGAAGCTGAAAAATTCCCACTCCAAGAATTGATCCAGTTCCATTTCATAATTTCATCCATTTCATCCTCTCTCTGTTGCCAGGTGTGATAAGGAGTGGGATTTTTAATCCAGAGTTGATTTTTTTATGGGAGACCTCACTGGGTCTCTGTGGCAGCTTCCCCCTGGTTGCCAGCTGGGATTTTGGAAGTCATTCCTGACTGGAGTCAATTCTTGGCAGACTTACCTTGCTGTGTTTATTGGCAATCCCTAAAATCCCACAAGTGCTGAGGATTTGGAGCTGCCTTCTCTTGCTGTACCTGTTGCTTTTGGTTGTTTGTCCTGCTTTTTGCAGAGCCAGAGCTTTGAGGAGTGAAATGTTTTGATCCATTCAGTGCAGATTCAGGTTCAGAATCCAAATAAATCCTCAAAATCCCAGGAATGAAATGCTTTTTATCCATTCAGTGCAGATTCAGGTTCAAAACCACAAATAATCCTCAGAATCCCAGGGCTGAAATGTTCTGATCCATTCAGTGCAGATTCAAATTTAAGACACAAATAATTCTCAAAATTCCAGGGCTGAAATATTTTTATCCATTCAGTGCAGATTCAAGTTTAGGATCCAAATAAATCCTCAGAATCTCAGGGCTGAAATGTTTTGATCCATTCAGTGCAGATCCAGGTTCAGAATCTAAATAAATTCTCAGAATCCCAAGACTAAAATGTTTTTTATCCATTCAGTGCTGATTCAAGTTCAAGACACAAAAAATCCTCAGACTCTCAGGGCTGAAATGTTCTGATCCATTCAGGTTCAGGATCCAAATAAATCCTCAAAATCCCAGGATGTTTCCAGCTCCACCATTCCTTTAATTCCCTCCAGATTTACACTTGCAATGTATCACTGAATGTGGTTTGGTTTTTTTTATTTTTTCCTCTTTTAAGGAGCCAAATTTACTGCTCTGATTTTCCAAGGCTGTCTCCAGACTCAGAGGTGAAGGAATGCCATTTCCAGGGGAATCATTCCTATGAGTGCACATTCCAACCCATTTTCCTTTTGTCTGGATACACCCTGTGGATAGAGTTTAAGCATTTCCTGGGAACTCTGGAATCCTCCCCAACCTGTGTCATTCCAGCAGATGTGGGTAGGTCAAAATCCATGAATCTTTCATCCCTTGTGCCCCTGGATTTTAAATGGTGTAGGGAAAGAATTTTTCCATAGGTTGGAAATAGAAAATATGAGAGGTTTGATATTACCTTAAAAAGATTTTTTTTTATTAAATGTTATTTCCATACAGGACCAAATTTTAAATGAAACATCCACTTCCTGCCTGTTATTCCCTCTACAGAAAATGAAAGTGTTAAATTACAAAATGAAACTAATTTTTAAGGTTTTGGTTATTTAATTGTTCAGACTGATTTGTCTTCAATTAATTAAGTTTCTACTCCAGTACAGTGTATTATTTACACACTTATGAATCCATTTAAAATCATGGGGACTCTCCCTGCTCTTCCATGCTGGTGCAAAGCTTTGTGACACACAGAGCACAGAATTAAATTTGTGCTTAAATGTGGGTAAAACCAAGAGGCAGGAGCAGTGTTTGAGTGTTTTAAAAGCTCCAAAATGTGCAAATCACCTCTTTTTATCTGCTCTGTGACAGAGAGTTCTCTGGGTATTTTTTGGACACAAATGTGAACGTGGGTGAGAGCAAACAAGGCAGCTGGACCCCAGAGATGCTGCATGAAATAAATCTGAGATATAGAATTTTGAAATAAATTACAGTTATATAGTTATGAAATAAAATTGAGTTATATAACTATAAAGTACATTTATTATGTGGTGACAATGATTTATCCTGGATGCAGGGTGCTCTGTATTGGAGTAAAGCAAAACAAACCCATTCCAGCACCATCCAAAATGAAAAATTACTTATTTTTTGTTGTTGTTTTCTCCTCATTCACATCTGATTATCCAAAATAAGTTTATTTCAATTTGGCTCGATTAACAAACAAGAGTTTGTTCTGGATAAGCTGGATTTGGGGGGAATTTCCAATTAATAAAATTGAAAAATTTTCATTCATCACTGCACAATGGCTGTCCCCAGCCTTTACAGGAGCTGCTGCTTTCTGCAGGGGTGACCCCATGGAAATAAAGGAATCATGGAATTGCTAAGGTTGGAAAAGCCCTGGAGACCATGGAATCCAAGCAAGGCCACCACTGGCCATGTCCCCAAGTGCCACATCCCCAGGGATTTTCAGGAATGGGGAGCCAGCACTGCCCTGGGCAGCTCTCCAATGCCTGGGCAGCTCTCCAATGCCTGAGCCCCCCTTTCCGTGGAGAAATTTCCCCAAATATTCAACCTAACCCTCAAAATTTATTGTCTTTTGTTTTTTATCCCAGGGCAGGTAGCAAGTGCCAGCACCAGAACAATCTGTTGTGCTTTAGATGAGAATGAAATCATGGAAACATTGCCATGGGGTTGTGTTTGACCCCCCTCAGCACAAGGAAAAGCCATCCAGGGTTTGATTCCATGGCAAATATCAGTGCAGACATTGCAGTCATTTCTTGAATTGTTCCATTTTCCAGTGAAGCCTCTCCCCCCTTCTGAGGTGGGAGCAGAACTGAGCAGGAATTCCTGGGGGCTGCTGAACGTCAGCTGGACCAAGCCCGTCTTTGCCAGCAGGGATCTGACGTTCCAGATCCGCTGGGGCTCAGCCAGCAGGGAGGACATTCCATGGCAGGTACCTGGAACCCTGAAAGCTGGGATTTAAAACTTTCTGTTCTTTCTGACACTGACCCCCAGGAGAACACTGCTTTGGACCTGAGGCCTTGGAGAAAGATTCCAAATTTGAGTGATGGAGTTAAAATCATGGTTGAGTTGGAATAGAAGAGTGTGATTTCACATGGTGAAGGGTTTGGAGTTTGGGGTTTTTAGAATATAGTAATGGGTATGGGACAAGATGGAGGTTCTTGGTTCATTTTCTTCTTCCTTCTCCTTCCTAGTTTCAATAGTTTTTGGTTGGATAGTTAGTGCTGCACTGCAGGTCGCAGGGGTTTGGTTATTGGGTCAAAAGTATCAATAATAGAGGTGCTAGCTCTTTATTGGACTGTTGAGCTTTAAAAGACCTTGGAACCACTTTGCTCACTTTTAGCTGGTAGCTGGAAGTGCTGCAGAACTCTCTGTACTTTAGATAAGATTTAATAAACAAGCAAGCCCAAACATGAGAAAATTCATCTCCTTCATGTTTTTAATGCTGACTCTGAGTGAAGGCAGAAGAAAATGAAGACAAGGCACTGACTGGGGATGCAGCTGACCCCTTACAGGTACTGGCTGCTCCATCTGGAGCAGGGATCCTGGCACTGCTGTCCTGTAGAGTGGAGCTGGTTTTTATGGCATTTATGCACAGAGGAAATCACAGCCAAAACCATTTGCAGTGTCCACCAATATTCCTCACAATCCCACTTCATTCTCGGGAATTTTGACTCTGAGAGCTGCCTGGACATCCCTTTGTTCTCACTCTGAGTTTTTTGCCTTCTCTCCCAGCTTTATGAGGTCCCAGACCCTGCAGGCAGCTGGGCTGTGATAAAAGTGGAGCAGCTTTGTGTGGAATACGTGGTCCAGGTGCGCTGCAGGGAATTGGACGGCTCTGGATACTGGAGTGACTGGAGCAGAGCAGCCCAAACCCTGGTTCAGGACATCAGAGGTCTGTGCTTCAGGGTCAGGGACACCCTCAGGGCTGGCCTTTGCCACACTCAGGTGTCACTGTCCTTCCCAAATTGTTGTTTTGCAGCTCCTTTGCAAGGCCCAGAATTTTGGAGAATCGTTTCTGAGGATCCAGCGAAGAAGCAGAGGAACGTGACACTCCTGTGGAAGGTGGGAGCAGCTTTGATCCTAAATCCTAAAAGGTGGAATTGCCAGAAGGGGAGAGTGACAGGCACATGAGGCTTGTGGAAATTGGGATTTGCCTTTTTCTGAGTTCCTGACAATTGCTTGGCTCATCTTAGAGGCAAGAGGGGAATCCTGGGATAAAGTGGGAGATGGTTTTGCCTTTTTGGCCTTGAAATGTTCATGCAGGACAGGAAAAAGTTCCTCAGTGCCTGTTCCTGTTTGCTCATGTGCTGCTCTGGGGTTTGAGCCCTGAAAAAATGTGTAAAACAGGGAATTGCTGTGGGAATCTGGAAGTTTGGCTTTCCTTGTCCTTCTTCCCTTTGCTGGAATAAGAGGCAGCTCTCAGGGAGGGAAATGAAACCTTTAATTCCACCTTGGCTAAAAAGACAGGAGCCAGAATATCCTTCCTGGCTCCTGTTTCCTTAAAATTGGAGCTGCCCAAACAACCTTTGCTCTGGGAATCAGGGAGTGGGGACGGAGCTCAGGAATTAATGCCCATGAATCAATGAATTGCTGCAGCCCCTGATGGAGAACGACTCGCTGTGCAGCGTGAGCAGGTACATCATAAAGCACCAGACCCCAGGGAACATCTCCTGGGAGGACTTGGTGGATCATGGCACCAGCTGGACTTTTCCATGGATTGAGCCAACCCACACCATCACCATTTTAGCCATGAATTCAGTCGGGATTTCTGCAGTTAATTCTAATTTAACTCTGTCCCAGCAAATGAGCACAGGTAAGAGCAGCAATAGTGGGATGTGGGAAATCCTGGTGATGTTCATGGGGAAAGCTTCCTTTGGGATAAAACTCTGTTAAAACTCTCTTAGAATAAGGAATGTTTTGTGGGGATACATTGTTGGAAAACTGAGATTTCCATCATGAAAATCCTGTGATTTTTGGGCTGGGGAATAAAGTTGTCATTGGGCTGTCTTCACTAATAAAATATAAAATAATTAATCAAAGAAAAATAAAATCCTGCTGGAGAATTGATCTTTCATCTGCTTTGATTTGGGAACACCCAACATTCCTACTGAGGAATGTTTTGTTGTTTCCAGAATGAAATTGGGCTGCCAGGGTAGAGAGTCCTCAGACTTCTGAGCAGCAATTCCTGCTCCACTTCCTGAGCAGCAATTCCTGCACTCTGCTTAATTAATTCTTGAGAATTCAGGAGTTTTAATTTTTTTTTGTTAAGGATAATTAAGGAATTGTGGTGAAAATTGGGATATTTGATGTCTGTGAGGAACTTGATCTGTTGAGAGCTTGGGACTGGTTCAGTGCAACCCAAATTTTGGTGGCTTGGGGAAACAATCTCTCTGCTGATGTGGGTTTATTATACAAAATGTAATTAAAGGGATGAAGTGGTGAAGCTTTAGCAGCTGGTGGGATGTGGATCCCAGGTGCTTTCCCTGTTTTCCCAGTGGATGCTGTGCAATCCCTGAGTGCTTACCTGCTGAACAGCACCTGTGTGGTTGTGGTTTGGACTCTGTGCCCCCACATTTCTGGGATCAAATCCTTTGTGATTGAGTGGAAGAACCTGAACAAAGGGGAGCAGATGAAATGGCTGCGAGTTCCTCCCAATCTCAGGAAATATTTTATTTATGGTGAGTGTGTGCTTGAAAATGTAATTTACGCTGTTAATTGGTGTGGAACAGAAAATGTGGGATTTCTGAGCTCTGAGCCCCTTTTCCTCTTCCCTGTTTCTAATCCCTTCTCTTGACCAATAAATCAAATTTTGATGCTCATTAGAGGATTGCCTGTTGCATTAATAATCGGTTTAGGCTCTGGAGTGAGTTCATTTTGTGGCAATACAATAAAATTAGTTCTGGAATATTGAACACACCAGCTAATTATTCAAATTAATATCTGCATTTCCTTTGCTTTTGGCTTTATTCCTAGAAATGATCCCAGTAGCTCCATAAGGAGCTCATTCCATGACAGAATAATGCTGGATTGGCAGTTTGAATCTTGGGATTCTGAAGTAGGGATCTCTAAAAAGATGAATCCTTGATTGCCCTCTCTGGGCTGCTCTGAGCTCTGATCTGTGCCTCTGAGGAGGGAATTGTTTAGAAATGGATAACAGTGGACTCCAAAGGCTGATTTCCCCTTTCCAGATCACTTTATCCTGATTGAGAAGTACCAGTTCAGCCTCTACCCTGTGTTTGCTGGAGGAGTTGGCAAAGCCAGAGCCACGGATCAGTTTGCCAAAGGTGACTGACAGGATCTTTTCCCCTGTTTTTTATGAAGTAAAAGTGACCCTTAAAAGCAAAATCTCTGTCCTAGCTGGGAAAAATAAAAAAAGTAGTAATAAAGTCACTGTAATGTACCTACAAACAGTGAACAGACTTCAGCTTTAATTTGAAAACTCTCCACGGGCTGAGCTGAGTGAGGGATTAAACTCCTATTTAAAATAATTCATTTTTGTCTTTTTATTCCCAAGGGAAAGGTTTGTTCATGTGCAATAAAAGTGTTGCTCAAGGTTATTTCCCCATCTGAACTGTTGTTTCTGCTATTTGCTGTTTCTCTCTTGCCAGCTGTTTGCTCCCAGACAATCCTTTTGCTGCATTAATAGCTGAACTCCTTTATTTCCAGGGGGATTTGAAACTGGGAATAGCGGCAGCCTCCACCTGGTTCTGCCAATTGTTTTTTCCACCTCAGTTTTGTTGCTGGGAGCGGTGCTGGTGTCACACCAAAGGTACCTCCCGTGTTCCTTGTTCCCCAAAAATCCAGGTGCTGCAGCTGCAGCTGCACTGGGGGCACTCTGCTGAACTGGTGTCACACAATCCCAAACTGGTTTGGGTGGGAGGGACATTAAATCCCATCCAGGGCCACCCCAGAGTCACCTCCCACTGTCCAGGCTGCTCCAGTTCCCAGTGTCCAGCCTGGCCCTGGGCACTGCCAGGGATCCAGGAGCAGCCACAGCAAATCTGGGAATTCCATCCCAGCCTGTCCCACCCTCCCAGGGAACAATTCCTTCCCCATATCCCATCTCAATCCCACTTTTCCAGCTTAAAGCCATTCCCTGTGTCCTGTCCCTCCATCCCTTGTCCCAAATCCCTCTCCAGCTCTCCTGGAGCTGTTTCAGGCCCTGTGGGTTGTGGTCACTCAGCACAGACTGTACATTTACACTTTCCCGCTGCCACCTGGAGTGTCCCTTCTTTCTGTTTTGGATGAAATTTGGGCTGTTTCTCATCTCTCCCATGATGATTTCATGGCCACAGTGCTGTGGATGAATCAAATGGCAGAGATCCCTCCCTGTGGGAGCAGCACCAGCTCCAGCCTTTCCCTGCCGTTTCAGGATGAAGAAGCTGCTCTGGGAGGATGTTCCCAACCCCAAGAACTGCTCGTGGGCACAGGGAGTGAATTTCCAGCAGGTTTGTATTTCCCTGGGGCTGCTGCTCTCCTCCCAGGGCTGTTTTCCAGCTGTGTCTCCAGTGGAATTCCAGCCCTGTTCACCCCTCTGGCTCCATCCAGAGGTTCCCATTTCCCAGGCCTCTGCAATATGCATTGGATATGATAAATATCTGCCAGTTTTTAATAGGTGGCAGATGGTGGCCTTTGCCAAAACAGCCCTGGCCTTGGCTGGGAGGGGTTTGATCTGTGTTTGCTGAGGTGTCCATGGAGAGGGGAAGGGATGCAAACATCTCCAGCAGGGATAAACCACATCCATCAGGAGAAAAAAAAAGGTTGTTTTTGTTGTTTCAAAGCTCCCTGTTCATTTTGATGTGGGAAGGTGGTGGATTTGTGTGGGGAAAATCCCAAATTCAGGACCCAGGGGTCAGCAACAGCGAGTCTGGGCTGAGTAGAGCCCAAGGGTTTGACTCTTTGCTCTGATTTCCCACTACTCTGAGTATTTTGACATTTTCCTCATTATTTTGGCAGCTTCCCTGCTGTGAAAGATGGTTTGTTAATCCACAAAAAACCTGGGTTTATCTGTTTGGTCTTGAATTCTTAAGGAAATAGAAGGGAGTTTTCCTCTGGAGCTCTCGTGCTGCTGTCAGTTCATCCTGGTGGATGATTTCCATTAGGGAGCAGTAAATCCTGCATTTCTCCCAAACAGAGGGGTTCAAACATGCAGCTGCTACTCAGGTGGGAATGCTGCACAAAATCCTCTGGAAAGGCTGAATTTGACCTGGATAATCCAATCCTAGCAGGGAAAGTTCCTTCAGCTGATGTAGCAATGATTAAATCTATCTAGGAAATTTTGTTCTAGAAGATTTTCAATTATAAATTCTTAAAAAAAAATGTGTAAACTCAAGGTGGCAGAATTCCAGGCTCCAGCTAATGACCTTTGGTGTTGGATCCATAAAACCTGGAGAGTGAAACAAAGCTGTTCCATAATAAATGAACATTAAAATCCCTCTTTTCTTCCAGCCTGAAACTCTGGAGCATCTCTTTGCCAAGCACCCCGAGCCAATGTCATGTGAGCCACTTCTGCTGGAGGCAGAGGTGGTGCTGGAAGACATCAGCATCGCCAAACCCTCGGAAAAAGAAGAGCCAGGAGATTTTTTAGGGATTGATTCCGCATTTCCAACCCCCCAGGACTCAGGATGTGACTCAGCATGCTCCAGCAGCCACTTCCAGAGCAGCAGCTCCTCCAGGAGCTGCCGGGATGGAGGAGCCAGGGCTCGGTGTGACCTCAGATACGCCACAGTCATCAGCAATTCCCCATCCAGCGGCCTTTGCCGACGGAAAACAAACCCAAGGAGTTCTTTGGATAGCTGCTTCCTAGGAGAACATTCCCTGGCTTTGGGTGCCTTCTCCAGTGGTGCTTGGGAAGTGGGGAGTGGGGCTGTGCTGGTGTTCCCTGGCTCCCAGCCCAGCAGGGCTCTGTCCCTGATTTCCTCAGAGGGATTCTCGGAGCCTTTGGATGAAGATTTCCCCGGCAACGCTGAGAGGAGCCCGTATTACCTGGGGATAACATCCCTGCAGAAGGGACACAGGGACGTTTTCCTGGCAGGCAGCTCCAGGGGGATGTGTCAGCTCCAAAGCACAGATCTGCTGACGGAGGGGATGGTTCTGCAGCACATCCCAACAAATGTCGGGGAGTTCATCCAAAGCAGCCTCAAGCCCAAAGCCACCGTTTCCTATGTTCCACAGTTCCGGGTGGCCACAGCCAAAGGGCAGGAAGCCACGGAGAAAAAGTGACAGAATCACCCCAAAATTCCATATTCCTGACGTTTTTCCAGGTGTTGATGCATTCCCCTGTTTTCCCTCTCTTGATTTATCCAGCTTGTTCTGGTTTTAGGCTTCAGCTGGAGCACCCAAGGGTGAGAGAGCTGATTCAAGCCTGGAATATTTTTGTGGGAGAAAAGCTGGAATGTGCCATTTCCTTGGGAATGATTTGTGACATCAGCTCAGCCTGGATGTGCTTGGAAGGAATGGATCAAAGAATGAAAGGCTCAGGGTACTTCAGGAAGAGGATCCAAATTCCTGTGTCTCCATTAATTGGATAAAAGAAGTATCCACATTTTATTGTTGAACACAAGATTACAAAAGGTGCAGTTTTACACTGACATCTCTTCCCAAGCTCTTTTCTAAGATGCCATGGGAGAAAAGACAGGAATTGCATCTTGCATTTTTGGTTTTGGGGGTCCAACCTGTCTGTGTGGCCTTGCAGAAGTCATTGTGCCTCTCCACCCCTGCCAGGAAGCCTCAGGGGGGAGGAAATCGGGTCTGGATTTGCTGGGAGAAGCAGGAAAACAAACCCACTCACATTTGCAAGCCAAAGCTATTTTTTATTTGTTTTTATTTCATAGTTCACAAGTATTTTTCTACACCTGCCTTTTCAGAGGACTATTTTAAGGAGTGAAGGAGGATGAATTCATTGTGTATTCCAAAGAATAAATTTCTGTCAAACTTCAGAGAGACAAAACCAAAAAGGCAAAACCGACATTAAAAACCAAAGCAAGGGTGAATTTAAACCCAGTTTCACACAAAACCCCACTGCTGCTTTTTGTTAAGCTGCTGACCTCGCTCTTATGGGGCTCTGTGACTCAGATGTGATGTTCTGGTTTACAAAATATTGTGTGGGGTGAGGAATTAAAATCTGTTTTGTGTTAGGAACCAAAACTTGTCTCTGTGATTGGAGAAAAGCCTGCAGGACCCTGTGGCATTCCAGGCTTAGGCTGGGATGGATGCTGGGTTTAGGATTCACTTGCTGCTCTTGGGAAGGGACAGGAGAGCCCAGTTCTCTGGAGAATGGAACAATCCTTTGATGGAAGTGTCCAGAAAAACCCTTTGGTTGTGTCTGAAGATCATCTTTCTCCAGAAATAAAAAAGCTGATGTTGATTTTAGCCTTTCCCAGTAATTCCATACAAACAGGGGGAGCACCATGGGAGTGACCAGGGAGGGTTTTCCTGGAGAATCCAGGAGCTGGGAGATGTGCAGGAGATGTCTCCTCAATGGACACTGGCACATTCCCAGGGTTCCCCTCCTTTGGGAGCCCAGCCTGCCATCCCATGGTTTTCCTAATGCCCAGAGCAGGTGGTGCTCCTCAGGAAAACCAATGGATTTCCTCTACCAAAATCCTGCAGGAAATGGAGAAAATCAGAGCTGCTTCAGCACAGAGAGAAGATTTGGGCTGTGATCAGTGGAGAACCAAGGGATTGGATCTGTTCCTGTCCACATCTGCAATCCCAGTGTTGCTGAGGATTCTGCAAATGCAGCTCCTGACCCCCAGCTCGGGGCAGGCCACAGCTCCACAAATAATTCCTGAAGCTGGCATTTCCATCCTGATGGGAGGGACATTCGATCCTGCTCCTCACCTCTCCGTGCTCCCACAGAAAGGCAAAATCTGCATATCCTGAATGCTCCATCTGCTGCCTCTGGCTCCGGTTACAGCTCCCTCGGGCAGCAGCTGCCTCGGGGAGGGAGAATTGGGAACTGGGAGAACTGGGAGCTGGGGCCAGTTATTTTCCATCATTATTTTTCCCCTCAAAAAGCTTTTTCCAGGCTGTGAGGGATCGCTGTGTTTGCGCCACGGGAGGAAAATCTCCTTGGTTTATTCCCGGCTGACACAGAGATGGGAATGTGCAGTACCTGGGGGTTTTGGAAGGTAAGGACGGTTTTGTCCCACTCATTCCAAAAGAACTGTCCCTGCAAGGGACACAGGTGTCACCCTGCGAGGGCTGGAAGGGGCTTTGTTCCAGGAAAAACCCTGGAATTTTTGTCCTTGAGCAGGGAATTTGTGTTTGCTGCCTCTCCCTTGGCAGGAGAGCTGGGGAAGGAGCCAGGAACAGGGAGAAAGTGGGGAACAGGGTCATGGCATGGGGGGAAAATGGAATTCAAGTGGTGAAATCACCTCCAGCCCTTCTCTGAGGGGGCTCCTGCACTCCTGGGTCAGTGCCTGGCAGATCCAGAGGGATTCACCTCTCTGGGGAGGAAAAACTGTGGGATTGCATTTGGGAGCATCCCAAAAGAGTGAGCCAGCACAGTTTCTGTTTCCTTCTCAGGGAAAATGGCTCTGCTTCTCCAGAAACGTTCCTGTGGCACAAACAGCCCTGTGCCAGTTCCCAGGGGATCTGGGCATTTTGCAGAGAAATGGGATTTTGTGGCCATGGCCTCACACGCACCAGGAAAGGCCTTTTCAGTTTGGAACAAGCAATTTTAGGAACTGTGTGCAGCTTCTGAAGTACAAATTAAGATCCTGCAGATTCATTCTCAAGTGCATTCAGGAGTGCAGCTCTTTTATGTAGGAAAATGAATCAAATCTATCATTTTCCCTTTTCCATGTCATTTGCAGCTACAGTTACATTCCCCCCCACCTTTTTTTTTTTCCAGTTTTGAATCTGGGATTGATGTTTGAAGCAGCAAAAACTTCCCTTGCCAGGGATTTGGAACTCAATCATCTTTTAGGTCCCTTCCAATCCAGGTCATTCCATGATTCCCTGATTTAAAAGCACAGAAGGGATCAATTCATCCTTCAAATCCTTACCCAGACCATGATTTTGTCGTGGATATTCCAGGTTTGTGTTCACTGTTGGAGAAAAGGGAATTCAAATGCAGGTTTCTGGTGGGAATTCTGCAAGAGGAAATTCCATTCCTCCAATCTTCCCTCTGTTGGGAAAACAACTTGTCTCAAGGTTTGAATGAAATCATTTTGGGGTGTGCATCCAGGTTTTTCCCATAAAACACCAGGATTTCAGATTTCAGCACCTGCCCCAGTGCCCAGATCCTGCTGTTAACCAGGACACACAGCCCCAGCAACGCCAAAAGGACCCAATAAAAATGAAATTTCTTTCAGGAAGAGCCAAACTGGGAAGCAGTTTCAGGGCTGGGCACTGAGAGCTCTCCCCAGGAAGCTGCAGAACAGCCCTGATGGCTCCTGGAATAATGATAGTGCTTAGTTTTTTTGTTTTGGTTTTTTGGGGTTTTTTTTTTTGGTTTGTTTGTTTGTTTTTTTGGTTTTTTTGCTTTTACTCATGAATGCTTGAGAGATGGATTTTTTTATTTAGACTTGGTTGTTTATTCAATGTTATCTGAAATACAGAGTTCTGAAACATTTCTAATTAACAAGTTAAAAAAAAGAAAATGGAGGTAGATTTAGCTCGTTATGAGGTCTTTTAAAGGATAACTATTTAATTAACAACTAGCTTTTATATTATTTATATTTTTGACCCAATAACTGAACACTTGTGACCCACACTGTGGGATTTTCTGTCTGACTAAAAACTGCTTTTTGAAATCATGGGGAAGAAGGAAGAGAAGGAGGGGAGTGTCAATGCTCAAGAAACTCCATCTTGTTCCATACTTAGTACTTTAATCTAAAAACCTAAATTCCAAACCCTTCACCATGTGAAATCACACACTTCCATTCCAGCTACACACCTGTGATTTTAACTCCATCACTCAAATCTGGAATCTTTCTCAAGGTCCCAAATCAAAGCAGTGTTCTCCTGGGATTCAGTGACAGAGAGAACAGAAAGTTCCAAACTCCCAGGGTTCCAACAGGACAATGCAGCAGCCTGCTGGGAGGGGATGGATGGAAAAACCAGGGATGGAGGAAGGGTTGGATGCAGATGAAAAGCCGAGGGCTGGGGGCTTGTGGCAGGTAAAGGTCACAGCAGTGCAGTTCAGAGCTAATTAAAGGGTCTTTAATCACATTTCTTACACACAGCCCCACTTTTCCCCCTTTTGCCATCGTCCTGGATGGGCCCTTTTGGGATGCAAATGAAGCTCGTTCCCTAGCCCTGAAAATTGGTTCAAAAGCAGCCGTTTCTACCTTGAGATCCAAGAGGAGAGTTGGGGATGGGTGACAAACACAAACCTTGCTGGTGCTGCTTGCCCAGAGCTTTCCAGCAAAGAAAGCGATTTCCACATGGATGCAGCAGCTGGCAAAGGAGAAGGAGCAACCTGGGCTGGGGGAAGGTGTCCTGAGCCTTGGGTGGATGAGATGGGCTTTAATCTCCATCCAAATCCAAACCACGGCGCCATTTTAGAGTTCTGTGAATTCTTTGAATTCTGTGAATGGGATTTTATAATTCTGTGAATGGATGGGATGGGAAAGCCAAGGAACAGCTCTGTTAGATCTGCCAAATCCATCCAGGACACGCAGGTGGGCAGGAGACCCAGCTCAGGCTGCAAAGGAGCACTCAGAGCCTCATCTGGAGCTTCCAACGATGATTGAAGATCTGGCAGGGGAAGAATTGTTTAATCTTGTGCCTGCTGAATGTCAGGAGCTCGTTGGAGACCGGCTGCTGTTTGCAGGAACAGCTTGGAATCCCTCTGCTCCAGCTGGGTGGTCAGGAAATCTCCAGCTGGATTATCAGAACTCCAGCTGGATCATCAGGAAAACTGCAGCTGGATCATCAGGAAAACTGCTGGATGGTCAAGAGAACTCCAGCTGGATCATCAGAACTCCAGCTGGATCATCAGGAAAACTGCAGCTGGATTGTCAGGAGATCTTCAGCTGGATCATCAGAAGAACTCCAGTTGGGTGGTTGGAAAAACTCCAGTTGGATTAGGAGAAACCCAACTAGATCATCAGGAGAACTGCAGCTGGGAGAGCAGCATCTCCCTGCTGAGCACAGGGACCAGCAGGGATCGTGATGGACTCAGCCCTGCTGCCCATTCCTGCCCCCTGAGCCATCCCCACACCCTGGGGACAACTTCTGCAGGGGTGGCTCCAGAGATTCCTTCCAGCAGCTCCAGCTGAAGTGAGGGATTTGGGTTTCTTTTTTTCAGTCAACAGCGTTTTCAATGTGCTCTGAAAGTAAAAAAAAAAAA
>PYHW01010846.1:0-12646 GCA_013186435.1 Turdus rufiventris
GTGACTCACCTCTGGGAGCTTCCCTGGGCACACATGTGGGAGTCACAGAGCTCTGACTCTAATGGACCCATAGGGAGAAGGAAAAGAAAGTTAAAACCCAATGTAGGACAACTTGAAAGGTGGTGGGAGGAGGAAACTGCTGCAGCAAAATGGGCAATTCCCACCAAAAAGAGAGTTACAAGGCAGAGACCAAATAGCTCAGCTGGTGGGCACCCCTTATCCAGGAAGGCTCAGGAAAACAGGAAATCTTCCAAAGTTCAGAAGCTTCATGTGTTCTGCTGCTTGTTCTTGTGTGGCTCAGAATAGACACGAGCAGACTGGTAAGAAACTCTGTCAGGGGTTTGAGAAAAAAGCTTGAACTTCTACACTGATCAGTTTGATGGATTTTCCCCTGTTGCTTCAGTAATGATCTCATTCTTTGCATTGTCTTTAAAGAACTGTCACCCTCCTGCAAATACATCGATGGATATCAGTTCAAAATTGTGCCATCCAGATTTCTGACACAATTTCCAGAACATCAGGTTTTATTTACTAATCTAATTTACATCCTCTTCCACAGAAGGGTAGTTAGCCTAAGCTCATGTATAGAAGCATGTTGGTAAGTACACTTGGTGGTCATACAAGTGTCATATTTTAACCAAAATCACATACTGCAAACAACTATTCTGATCTTGCCTTCCTGTAATTTAAGTCAAGCTCAGAGCAGCTGTTTCAGCATTCTCTAGAAAAAACATAATCTCTACTTACCTTGAGTATGATGGAACTTTTTGTGCGGCAGGGTTTTACAGAGGAATCTCTCTATGCATAGAATTCTCTCTGCACAGGCTGAGATCCTTAAGATTCAAAGATCACAGCAAGATTCTCCTTAGATTAAAAAAAAAAATAATAAAAGATGTAGAAAACCAAAGATCACACAATACTTTCTTGCATCACTTTAGGGAGAAAATTGGAATTGTTGTTCTTCACTCCAAAACGACACCAAAAGGATGGAATACTGCTTGGATGGCTTATATAAAATCTAGATACTTTACAGTTTTTGGTTTAACTGGGTGCAAAACTAATTTCATATAGTTGTTTTGGTTTGTTAATTTGAAATTTTCTTGCTGTGAAATAGGATTAGGAGGAAGGCATAACAAGCTTAACTTTAAATAGTACAAAGAAAAATTTTATTACTAGAAGCTATAAGAAATAAAGAAGAATAAAACTAAAAATAAAACTTTTAGAACACTCTTCCTCTTTCCACACACCTCTTTTCTTTTACACTAATAATGTACAGATACAATTCAGTCTGTTTACCATTTTTAAAACAATATTTTACTGATTTACTTGGGAGAGTAGACTTTTCTCTTCAGTCTGTGGAGATTTTTTTACCCAAGAAATAGTTTTCTTGTGGGTTTGGTGTTACAGTGATTAGCTGCCCAGGAGAATGGAAATTTGATTACTATGTAAAAATCCCTTCTTCAACTAACAGTTTTTTCATAACTGTTATTGAGGACTATATCAACTTTTGGGGTACACTTAAAGGATTATAACAGTGTAGACAAAAGCTTTCTTTACCTTTGAAAACAGGTTTTTTGTTGCAGCAAGGGTGGCCACAACAAAACTTTTGGGTTCAGAGTATTGAGAGTTTAAGTTTCAAAAATAAAGGAGCAGGAACAACAGAGCTGGCCGAAAACTAAAGAATTTTAATGGAAAATAAAACAGGGATGGTGCCCCGAAACCAAATGCTGTATGGGGAAAAACTCTGAGGATCCAAAACAAGGGGGGGACATGAAAATATATACAGTCGGGGGAGAACTTTCTGGAACTATGACCATATAAGGGGAATGGGTAACCAACAGGGGAACAGAATTTGAACCAATTATCATAACAACACTAAGGACTGTGGGAAAAGCACTTAGGTTTGCCCTAAGTTAGCAAATGTTTCCCAAGGCTCAACTCAATGTCTAGTTCTTTCTTTGTGAAATCTGGCTGACTCTGTGTTCCAGCCAGACCAACTCCCACAGTTCTCCTTCTTCTCCTTCTCCCTTCTCCTTCTCCTTCTCCTTCTCCTTCTCCTTCTCCTTCTCCTTCTCCTTCTCCTTCTCCTTCTCCTTCTCCTTCTCCTTCCTGGGGGAGTAGGGATTTTCATCTCCACTCTACTCAAATTTATGAGATTACAGCCATTTTAATATCTGTTTACTTTAGCACTAATTCATCTGCTTATATCTACACTTAAAACAATCACATTCACCTCATAATATCTTTATGTGTGATAGGGAAACAAGACATTTTTCTATGTAGCATAAAACCAGAGAAATTTCAGTCCACGACTCTTCTTTCCTTATCTGGGTCTTGACTCTTTCTTTTGTCTGACCTTGGTGTTCTAATGCTGTTTCTGTGTCTATTATTATCTTGGTCTTTTTTTTTACACAGGAGAGAGAACAAAGTGTCTGCAAAGTCTTATTCTGGGCAGTGAAAGAATTAATACCTTGCCCAGGCAGCAGAGGGTCCTGTGATCTCTTCCAGGTGGGGCAGATGGGGCCATTTACAATAGAGAGTCTTTCAAGGCCATGCTGGGCCTGGACTAGATTGTAAGGGCCCAGCCAGAAAGCGGTGATAGGATTTTCTGACTCTATGGCTGTCTTCTGGTATTTGCTACATTCAATTCCAGCTGTGGGCTGGTGGTTTTCCCTCCATCTTGCCTAGCAGGCAAGGGTGTGGGGGATCCTTTCCAGCTGTCTCTCCCTCAGGCCGCTGGAACACTCTGGCCGGTGGCAGGACAGGGTTTTGCTGAGCTGCAGGCTCCCTAGCTGCACTGGCGAGGGCTAAGATTTTAGCAGTGGGCCTCCTCTTCACCTTTCTGTTGGGGACCTGGTCAAAAACGGGGCCCAGCGAGCTTCCTGAGCCCTGCACCCCAGCCTGCCCAACCCTGCGTGGCCCAGCCAGGCCATGAAGGGGCTCAGGCCAGAGATACTTTCTGAAAAGAAGGAAAGGAAAAGAGCTTTCAGGAGTTTTTTTTGTCTTTACACGTGTGTTTCACAAAAATGCATAGACTTTCTCACTGGTCTAACAATGTGTCCATATTAAAAATCCAACACTGATTAGTTCTTGTCAGCCACAAAGAAAACTACCCGGGTTTCAACAAGTAAAAATTTTGCAAATCTTTACAAACCACCACAACACTGCACCTGAGACGTGCAATTTTGCACCCAAGTGTCCTGGGTACAGAGAAAAATGGGGGAATTTCTGTGTTTAATTCCACACCATCTACATAATGGCTGGAAGTATGATTTCATCAGGAAGACATCAGTCCCAGGAACAGGAAGACACTAAAGCTGAAAGGACAAAGTGTGCAGTTTTTGCCTGGCTGTGGAGGAGAGGGTCCCAGACAGTTCCACTGCTGCACTGCCACCGCTGCTGCCTCACTAGGGAGAGACACCCTGCACTGGGACTCCACCACTGGAGTTGGGAGCCTCAGTGGGGCACAAGCACTGCCAGGTGCCACAGAGTTGATTCCTTATTGTAGCTTTCTGTTGTTTCCAGTCTATGGAGGGGGGAAGGTTAAACTGTGAAAGCTCTCTTTTTGACACATTGCCTTGATGAAGACCACACTGAGTGCTGCCTGGGGGGACGTTTGGTGGTGAACACACCCTCTTTTGGGATAAAACACTCTCTCTCTCTGGTGCTCTCTTTGTTATTAATAGAGTTGTGGTTATTTTGATTTTCAGTAAATTGTTATTCCAGTTGATAATCTTTCCTAGGTTTTCTGTATTATCAGAAGGGGTGGGGGAAAGAGAGCAGGTTTAATATCCCAGCTGGGCTTTAAACCTCCACATTTCTTGCACCCAGTGTGGGGCTTGGGAAAAGACCAGAAACTCTCAGCCTCCAGAGGTAACTCTTCTCAAGTGTAAGGGAAAGACACTTTTGCAAGAAGACCTTGCAGTACACCAAGACAAGTGGAACACATTGGAGCAAGGTATCCAGTACTTGAGATTATCAGATGTGCTGGAGATAATCCTTCCATATAACAAGCAATTCCCTAATAATTCAGACAGCATCCAGTGTACACAAAACATATGGCAGAATTTCATAGGGAATGCACTAGAGTTATATGCCAGGTCATTGGGAGTGGTGGCGTGGAAGGAGGGAAAAGGTGTGCATATTGGTTGGCAGATCCTGGACATGCGAAGAAACAATCTCCACCCTTTTATGGGCCTGCGTTTCATCCATGGAAAGAATGACCAAGGATTTCCAGTATTTAGAAAAGGTAATTAAAGAGAACCACCCAAAATTTAAAGAGGAGATGAAAAGGAATTTTTCCTTGCCCCAGCAGCACAGACCAGAGTCTCTGCTATCAGGAGTAGGCACTCCCTTGATGGGGAGAAAAGGTACACTCCATGAGGTAACCTGTGGTTTTATGTGCATGAACGTGAAAAGACATGAGGAGGTGGGATGGAAAACTCACTTCTTCCCTAGCAACAAGAGTACGTGAGTTGAGAGGGGGAACAACTATCCCAGGAAACTCTTTGAAGCTAAACGGTGCTTCAGCTTTCTGTGGGCAATCCCCAAGGCAGAATAGAAGGGATGTTACATCCAATCCTCTTGAAGGGATCCCCAGGTCATATTTCCAGGGAATGAGCAATGACCGTAACCAGGTCATCAGGGAGGCCCAGCCTCTAGTCAGGTGGAGAAGAAGGATGATCAGATCTATTGGACTATGTGGATCTGGTAGCATGGCACATCAAAACCACATGAATATGAGGCTGTAGCTGACAGTAGCACACAATGTAACCCTGATGCAATCGAGATAAATAGAGGCAGAATCTTTCTGTGTTTCTGAGGTGACAGGGGAGTTGTAACAGCTGACTGTACAGGAAGCTGAAGTGAGCTTAACTAGGAATGAGTGGCAAAACAACCCCATTGTGACTGGCCCAGAGGCCCTGTGCATTCTGGCATACCTCAGAAGGGGGTATTTTGAAGACCCAAAAGGGCATTATTGGGTTTTTTGGAATAGCTCTTATGAAGCCAGATGAAACTAGACAGTTGAATACCTTGCCTAACCTCTTAGAAGACCCTTCTGCTGTAGGACTGTTGAAGGCTGAAGAACAACAGGTACAGATGCTACCGCAACAGTGCAGTGTAGGCACCTAATCAACCAAGAGTATGATTCTATACCACCTCACATAATTGTCTGGGGATGGGGGAAAGGGGTGTCTTCCAAAGAAAAGGGGCTCCTTTTGGTCAAGTATGTGTGGTTCTTGTTCCAAGCTGGAGAAAGCAATTGGAGTGGTGTAGCCATGGCTCTGTGATGAACATTTTGCTTGTGAATCACTCTATTTTGCAAATTTTTGTTATTAATATTGTTGCTGTTACTGTTCCCTTCCTCATCTCATTGCTGTTTCCAGTAAATTGTTCTTATCTCAACATGTAATCTTTATCTTTTGTGCCTTCAATTAATCTCCCCAACCACCCACAAAGGGAGGGGAAGTGGGACAGGAAGGAAGTAAGTAGCAGTGTAGTTTAGAGTCTCAGCAGGAGCACTAAATTGGGTAGTACCATTCCTAAACCATGGCAATTGTGTACATTGGACACCATATTATGTATGGTTGCTTGTTGCTTGTTATTTGAATCCTTATAGATCACCTCCAGCACAGCTAATTCTCTCAGGTACCTGCTTGGGCATACTATTAGATCATGCTTGAGACAATACCTGTTCCTCATGCTTTACAGGAGTCACCTCCAGAGGATGAAGGTTTCTGTCCTATTCCCAATCCCCTCGTCTCCTGCTGGGACAGGGATGCCAATGCTTGGCTTCATTTCCATCTGGTTTCATATCATAGGCTGTAACATTGCAGTAATGGAGCATCCAGGTCATGGATGCCACATGGCTGGTGGCTGAAATCTATTCACATAACTCACAGCTCACCCAAGGATAGGGATTGGGAAATTATCTCTGGCCCTGACTCCTGCTGCTCTTATGAGGGGCCTACTTTCTTGTTGGTCCCTCTCTAAGCAAAATGGTCTTGAATTTCTTCTTCTATTTTAGGACTGCTACCAGCCTGGATTGCTCCTCTGGTTCAGCTGAAGTTTGACCACAGTGTGTTGATCTGCTTGCCTTCTCTTCCCCTAAGAGTGCTGTCTAGTATTGAACCATGTCCAGTAAAGAGTAGCCAGGATCCAACACAGTGGAATAAGT
Source organism: Turdus rufiventris (assembly GCA_013186435.1). Lineage (NCBI taxonomy): Eukaryota > Metazoa > Chordata > Aves > Passeriformes > Turdidae > Turdus > Turdus rufiventris. The sequence goes on from PYHW01010846.1 coordinate 6,179, forward strand.
TGCTCCTCTCCAGAGCTGCCACAACAGTCTCTTTGCAAATATTGTCACCTAATCAGGGTCCTGTAGTTTCTCAGGGGTGAACTTCCAAACCTTCAGAGGAGAGAAGTCCTTCAATATTGTCCCAATTTCTCCCACATTTTGTGTCATTCATGACTATCCACCCTCAGGGCAGATACCTGAAAGGGCTTCCTTTCATAAAATCTCTTTCATAACTCTAAACATGATGTGGACTTCACTGGGGAGACCTGGTAAACGTAGCGATGAGAACATGCTTTCCTTAACATCCAAAAGGGAATTCAAAATTCTTGAAAGCTGTAGTAACCGGCCTGAAAAGAGGAAAAGGAGGTGAAAAGCTGGGGAAATTCATTCTGCCCTGTTCTCCCCACAGAGTGGATACCCTTATTCATGAATCCACACTACCAGAACCCAAGGCCAGAGCAGGAAAGCAACATTAATACACTGACACCCATTGTCCTTGTTGTTACCATGTCATAAATTGGTGTCAGAGAGTACAGCAACAGAGCAATCCTGATTCCTCTCCCCACACTGAAAATTGTCGTAGACAGGTAGAGAAATTATAAAAGAAAGGCCTCATAAAATCAGGCCTGCTTTGCTAAATTAAAGCTAGTCTGCCACTTCTTCTAAGCGCAGATTGCAATTTCTCAGGCAAAAGTAATCTTGGAAATGAGAATTCATTAACACAACAACCTATTCTTGGTGAGAAAAACAAGTCTGCACCTGGGTAAACAATGGGTCTCTCCCACGAGAATCAGTGAACACATGTTCTGGTTTAGGGGACAGTATTGCCAGGAAAAAAGGCAAGAGCTTTTTCCCAAAATGGAGAGTGAAAATCGCCTCTCTCCCAGTTTACTATAATTTGGAAATTAAGGGGCTCTCAGGCAAAGGTATGGGTTTAGGAATAACAGTTCTTTACTGATATATATCTACAAGACAAACCAGAACAACATCAGCTATGAAAAACTCAGTGACAAAACAGAACGAAACTCAGTCTCAGTCCCTTTTCCAGTCACAGGCACCCTTCTCCACACGGTCACAGTGGAGAGCAGGGTGGGCTGGCCTCCTCAGTTGCAGCAGCCGCAGGATTAGGCAGGCGAGGTGGCAGCAGCAGGGCTTTGTCCCAGGTGGGAGAAGGGTGAAAGGCAGCAGGGCTTTGTCCCAGGTGGGAGAAGGGTGAAAGAAACTCTGCTCACCATTTGCGTCCCGGTTCTCAGCGCTGTTCTCAGAAGCAGGAGCAGAAGCTGTAGCAGGGCCGGGCTGCAGGGAAGATCCCACCATGGAGAAAAACCTCTCTCCTCTGCGTTCAGGTCGGTGAGACCATGACCCCCCGGAAGGACAAGCAACCTATGATGATCCACCCTGACTGCTCAAACCACCCCCCACCCCCCCAATGATTGAAACATCAAGAGCACCCACCTATCCCTTTTGTCTTAGGAAATGAGGAGGTAAGGGAGCTGTCCAGTCAGCTTTCTTAGCATGACAATGGGAAAAATTTCTCCACTGAGGAAAAGAGTGAAAACTCCTCCAACACCCAACAACATAATATGTAAACAATTCAAGCATAGAGAGATTTGATGGACAAGTAAAATACTTTTTACTAACCAAGAGAATAATTAGCAAGAAAGCTATTAACCAATTAAAATTGCACACCATGTCTGTAAAAACACTACAAAAATGCATTATGTAAATAAAGAATTAGCTTTTCTGCATGAAGGAAATGGAGTCTTGGCTGATTTATTACAACAAAAAGATCATTGGGAACACATATAGAGTCAGATACCATGACCACATGCACAGACCAAGCAACATTGTGAGCAGTGGCTCCCTACCTAATACAGCAAATGCTTAGCCCCAAATTGTTTCTGACCCACTCTGGGCAGATCTGCTATTATCTTAATCTTTCCTGCCTCCCATCCATTATCAAGGAACACGGTCTTGGTTAAGGATTTGTACTCCATAATCTAATGCTCCCTTCTAAGACTCTCCAAATTGTGCTTCGTGATCCACCAATTACAACAAAACATAAAATTGACTATTCAAAAAAGAGTTTAATTTGATTTTATCCATTTAAAAGAGAAAGCTGTATGTGGAGAGGTTATTTTATTATTAGGTGATTGTTGTGTCTACATCCCAAATGTTTCAGTGCCACAGCACGAAGAGATGAACAGAACAAAAAAGATTGATAGATCCAAAATGAAGATTTCTAATAGGGAGATTGCTGCTGCACTGATAACTAACTGGCTTGGAGCAGTTCTCAGTGTGCTCAGGCTTTCTTGTCAGCTGGCTAACTAGACTCTTTCAGACTTTAAGAATGATTACAATTGTGATTATTTTCATTTGGATTGTTATCTACTCCATTCAGATCACCATAATAAAATCAGTCTCCATGGTAAAACCCCCTTAAACCCCACCTGTGACATCAATGTGCCCTGAAAACAGACAAATGCAATGAGCATTCCTCATCTGCCTCCTTTTTACATGTTAGATGTCCCCATACAATCCTAAGATGGTACCTGCATACTTGTTTGTCCATTGCTACTGTTAATTGTTCCTCTGGTGTTGGTTCTTACTGCTTGCTTATTGTTCTTACTGCTGATGGATTGTACATTGCTAATGGTACTTGAAGAATGATGATCTATAGTAGGCATTGCAACTCAGTAACATTGCATCTGCTTTTAACTTTGGAGGCACCACCACCCCAAGGACACTGGTCAGATCATGACTGTGGTTCTGGGCTAGAGTGTGCTAGAGCCACCCACTATTCACACTCTTGACATTGTCACCAGAATTGATGCCTTGCTGAGATAAAGGTCTTCTGGGTTGTGCTTGCACTTTCCTTTTCTTGTGTACAAACGAGGTGACTTTGATGTGGTGTGTTTTGTTTCTCTCTCTCTTTGGACTGTAGGATGAGAGACCTAGGAGGCTGCAGTCTGACCCACTGGGACAAACATGAGAACACTGGAGGATGAAGACATAGCAGCTTGAGAAAGGATCAGACAGAGAATCCAGGTAAAGAACATTGTTGTCCTCAAAGCGACACATGCCCATAGGTCTGATTTCTTCTGTATGAACATGATCTCTCCATCAATAAACATACGTTCATGGCAACAAACCACCATGATAAGGGCAGTGACAATTGGATGGCACATGCCATGGACCCACTGTGATGTAGGCACTGCCAACTGGATGTCATGCTATTGGATGTCATAAGGCCCTTGTGACCCACGACAATACGGGCACTTTGTGACCCGTCTCTAGTGTCAAAGCATCCACCCACATAATCCCAGAGGACACAACAGGACAGGAAGGGACAGAGCAGGGCTCAAGGAGGCCCTGCATAGCCACCTCATGTCTTGCTGACCTGTATCTTTTCTTCTAGGACATCTGCCATCCCTGTGGCTAAAGCCCTCAAAGCCAAACCTCCAGCAGGATTGACCGGAGAGAGGCCCCAGTGGAGAGAATCCCAAGCATGCTAAGATTGACCTCATTGAAGAGGAAGGAAGGGGAGGAGGGAGAGGAGGGAGAGGAGGGAGAGGAGGGAGAGGAGGGAGAGGAGGGAGAAGATGATGATGATAGTGATAAAAGCCCTGGGGCTGTGCCAGCATTGCAGCCTGAAGATGTGGAGGGAGTCCAGCTGCTGCAGGCAGGTAAGTGGCTCAGCTGTGCCATCCCAGGGAAGAAGGGGAAATGGGAATGGGTCTGATTCCCCCAGTAGCCCTGCTCCATCCACTGGGCACCCTCAGTCCCAGGCTGCAGCCAGAGAGACAAGGATTCATGTCCCCATAAGTCATTGTCTGAGAGCTGGCCCTTGCTGGGGAGTACAGGGCTCAACTGTGTTCTCCAGCCTCTCCTGCAGTCCCTCAACTCTGACTGTGCTTGTTTTTTGCCAAATACAGTTGAGAAACTGCCAGAAGAGAACAAGCAAACCTCTAGCCACTTCCACAGAAATGCACAGGTACTTGCAGACTTCTCTGCCTGGGCTGGACCTGCTGTTGCAGCTCAGGCAAGCACTGCTGCAGAGCACTAGATGGGACATCCCTCCTCCTGCCTTAAGATACTTCTGGATTTCCATAAGCCTATTGATCATAAAGAAGATACCATCATGTCCCCTAAGGGCATGACAAATGCTGACTTCTGTAAACCAGAGGATTGTGCTGCCATGCTGGATGTGAATATGTCAAATGGCACTTCCAGAATGGAGAAAGTTAGCTGTCTATGGCATGGGCATGGCCAGCCAGCAAATATGTACATTCTCAAGCTGGGTCTGCTCGGCATCCAACAGACTTTTAGGCTAGAACAGCATGTTAGAAAAGGAAGCACATCTTGGGGGTAAGCTGGGGAAATGGTTCACTTTAATGGCACTCCAGTTCCCTTCCATGTCTCCTCCAGGTGCCAACCATTGTGAGGAACATTTACCAATGGCTCTCATTCACCACGGATGCATCTAATGAGCACAGTCTGATTGACAACCTGGAGGAGATGGCACTTGCACAGCCACATGATGTGGTGATGACCCTACTGCGCTGTGCCCCAACATGTGACAGGTACAAGGCCCACTGGTCTGGAGGGCTCAGAATTCCTCAGCCTGAAAGGCCATAATGGCTGTGGCAGAGGAAGAGGAAAAAGAGCTCCAAGAGAGAATTGCCCGATGTGTGGTGACTGAAAGAGGAAGATTTTCAGCCATTCTGAAGCCTTGGCTTCCCAGTCATGGCATGTTGGCCTGAGACCCTGCTGCCATGCTCTTTCCCTGCCCCTCAAGGCACCATCACTTGGCTGTCTGCTACTCACAGAGCAGTCTGGCTGGGTGCTGCTGCAGAGGGGCAGTGGGCACAGGCAGAGCTGGTGACCAGCTGAAGATCCTGCAGCTGCCAGGCCATAGTGTTGTGGCCAAAACCCCACTGACACAGAGTTCTGGGCCTGCAGAGTTGCTGTGACCATGTGGAGGGCGATTGTCTCCTCAAACAGAACTGCGGAGAAGGTGCTGCCAGAGCTCCTCCGTGTGCTGGAGGACTGGCCACTGCACAGCACATCCACCTCCGATAAGGACAACTCCGATGTCTTTTCCCTGGCCGTGAGTTTCTAAATTAGACCCAAGCACATCCTCAAGGGCTGCCTCTCTGGCATGTCTCCATCCTTTGTCCCCCACCACTGCATCCCTGCCTCACATGGTGTGCTACAAACCTGGGTTTGTGGCAGGTGCAGAGACAGCCAGGTCAGATGCTGCTCCTGTTGCATCTGTCCTGGCACAGAGCAAGGGCTGAGCTGCATGTTTGCATGGCTGGGCTCTGCCTCAGAGATGTCTCAGTGCTGAGTGGTGTCTGGCTGTTTTGGTTTTTTGCAGGCAACCAGAGCAGTGTGGGAGATCATCCACTTGCCCCAGGCCCCAGAGAGAATGATTCTGTATTTCCCCCGCCTCTTTGTGGCCCTGCTCTTCCAAGTTTTCTCCAGCACAGAGCAGATGCCAAGGGATGTCAATGCCTTCTGGAGGCGATGCCAGCACAAGCACTGCTTGCCCACTAACCCCAACAGGTGCTCCATTCTGGTCCTCCCATCTCTGCACTGCCCTTGCAGCTGGGGCCAGGATTCCTGACATGACCTGCCTGGACTGTCCTCTGCACACAGATTTGTACTCCTGACCATGAAAGCACTGCTGTGCCATCTGGAGTATGAGGATGTGGTGTCTGAAGTTGAACGCGAGTGTGGCTGGGACACACTCCTCAACACTAACGCCCACCACCATACAGTGGGTCTTCTGGCCAGGTGAGAACCACGTTCTCCCCACTCCAGCTGTTATTTCTCCACAGTCTCTACATAACCCCTGTGATCATGTGTGAGAGGGACTTGTCACAGAGGGATGGTGCACAAGAATACAAAGCCTTGAAGGCCTGGGTGCCCTGGAGCACCCACAACCCAGTGCCAGCATCTCTCCTGAGGAGTGCCAGCATCTCTGCTGATGGCTCACAGCAGCACCTCAGTTTGCAGGCAACCTCCCTGGGAGCAGGGAGGCTGCATCGAGGGCTACTGACAGCCTGGGGGACAGGACTGTTCCATGGGCAGAATGAGTGGGTTTTCAGCTTCTTCATTCCTGAAATTAGTCTGCTGGTGTTCAGCTCCACCTTCCTCCTTGCAAGAGGTGGTGGTGAAAAAAGAGGCCTCTATGAGTCAGTCCAAGGCGAGGTTTGTCTGCCCTTCTTAGAGCTGACCATGTCTTTTCTCCCCCACCAGAGCAATGCTCAGGATCTCAGAGCCCTTGTGTTACCGAATAGCACGCTACATGTACAGGCTGCTCCGCACTAAGGAGGCACGCTGGGAGGTTGCTGCCATGGCCTTTCTTGTGGAGGTGAGCCTGATGGTGAGCACTGCTTTGCTGAGCTGTGTCCCACCACTCTGCCCTCTTGCATATGCAGCTGCAGGGGAGTCCAGTCAGTGAAGGAGGGGCAGAGTTGGGCT
>PYHW01010846.1:17022-38398 GCA_013186435.1 Turdus rufiventris
GGATGACCCTCTCTGTGCTCAGTGAGATGCTCCTGAACAGAGATGTGCCAATTGCCAGTTCCCTCGCTATGCAGCTGGTTGAGGCTCTCCGGCCACTCTTTGACAATGTAAGGCTCAGTGCCCCCCACCACAGGTGCTAGGTGCTGCCAGGAAACTCTTCCCTTGTGAATTTTCAGTTCTGTGTCCAGGTGGGCATGGAGCAGTCAGTTCTGAGGTTCTTGGTCTCTTCCTTTTCACTAGGATACTAGCCGTGTGCAGCTGCTCTCCATTCGCCTGTTTCAAGCAGTTATGGAGTTGGTACGGGAAGAAGAAGAAATGCAGGGGCTGAAAAATAGCATGCAACAGAGCCTGCTCCCACTCTTCTACCACATGTATGATGAGAACCAGTTTGTTGCAGAGGTGAGGACACTGAACTACTCGTGTCCCTTGTGAGTAGGCTGCCACTCTAATGCCTCCAAGACCTTAGCACTTCTGTCTCCTTCTGTCCTTTGGCTGGTCCTTTGTCCTGGGATGCTGTGCCATCTCCCAGTCTCTTCTGTTCTGCAGGCCTCTTGGGAAACTCTGCTTAAAGCAACAATATTCCTGAAGAAGCGGAAGCTTCAGCACCTGCTGGAATCAGAAGATCTGTGGAGGTTTGGCAAGTGCCTGGTAAGGGTGGCCTCAAAGCCCCAGACTGTGTCTGAACAAGACCTCTGCCCTCAGTACCCACTGTGAGGGGCTGGCATCATCACCAACAGCCTGCTTCCCACACACTACTTCCCTCTGGTGTGAGACCCAGCAGGGTCTTATGAAGGCTGCTGTGCCTCCCCAAGCCAGGCTGCCAACAGAGCCCCAACCCAGCTACGCCTTGGCATCAGGACAGCACTGAGGCTCCCTGTGGAGTAACCATCTCTGCTCCCTCCAAGCCAGCTGCTGACTGGCCATCACGGGTGCCCACACAGGGTTGTTAGTCTTGGATGCAGGGCCCACCCATCCAAGGGGAAGAATCAGTGCCAACCCTTCCCCCTGTCCCCTTGTACTTTCTCCAGATGGAAGAGGAGAGGGACAAAGCAGACAAGTACTTGCGCCAGTCTGTGATGTACCTTCAGAGCCCACAGAAGTCCATACGAGATGTAGCCATCAGGCTCACTGGTAAGACAAATCCTTCAGGGTCCCTGGCTGCCTTACTGGAGCTTAACCCCAGCCCCAGCAGCAGGACTCAGCCCAGTGGCTGTGGTACCCTGACTATACCTCAGGATTTCCTGCCACCCTCTCCCACCCTTGCCCTTGTGCTTTATACATTATGTAGCCCCACCAAGGGGAGGAGCACGTGTGGCCAGGCTGGCAGCACTGGTGCTGGGGAGCTGTGCCACTGGGGCTTGGTGCCCCTAGTGCTCAGCAGCTGCCACTTGAGCAGGCAGCAGGAATTGCTCCAGGTCACCTGTGGGGATATCAGAAGGGATGGGTGTGAACGCATGAAAGATCTGGGCAGGGTTTCTATCCACAAGAGGGGTGGTGTGGGCAGAGCAGACAGAGATTGAAGGGACACTTGAGATATGTGAGATATGAGATTCATGGCAAGTACCTCAGGGTTTATCCTCTCACTTCCAGTTCCCTTCTGGGCATGGGAAGATCTGGGACTGGGACAGAGTGGGGCTGCCCTGATAAGAGAGATTCCTGAGGTCCCCAAAGGTCTGGGCTCTGACCTTGTCTCTGTTCCTCTCTGTTCCAGCCCCACAAGGCAAGACAAGTAACTTGTCCATCTTTAACCTCGTAACTCAAACCCGGCACTTTGTAAAAACTACAGAGACAAATCCTAACTCAAGATTCAGGCTGTTGCAAAACCAGGTCCATGGCACATGGAAGAAGCGAGTTTCTCTCTTGGAAAGTGGCTGGCCTTCTCTCTGGCACAAAGTTGGACTTCGCCGCTGGAAGTCCCTGCATTACTGATCCCAGCAGCTTTTGGGGCTACCTGAAATGAAATATTAGGTGTCTTCTGGCATCGCCCAACCCATAGGATGTTTCTTCTCTTAGATCCCTTTTCTTCACCCCTTTTAAGCAAATTAAATGCAAAAATTTTAAAATGCAAAAATAGGCACTAGTTCACAATCTCTTTCCTTGGGCTCCTGCCAGTTAGAGCCCAATCTACAGTTGCCACTGCAGCTGCACACTGAGCTATCTGCACTGAATATATATCTTAATGCTCACACCTGTGTTCTAATTGAGTGTACTTGCTAATATACTAAGAGGGGACAAAAACCAAGGTATTTAACACTGCTCTTACTTACAGCATTATAACAGGTACCAAACTTAACAGAATGAAGGCTAATAAGAATGTCATAGGACAGAATATTTATCAATTTGAAACTACAAAGGATCTTCAAAAGTCAGTTTACTGATCAAGTGATTCATCCCTCTCTGCTTGTTATTCATTCAAGCATTTATCACCATCTATCAGGCCTTAACTGGGACGGAAGTTCACACAGAGAATATTCTGAATTGGAAGGGATTTACCATAATTACTGAAGCCAAATCTTAAAATAAATGATTCATACGGGGATTGAACTTGTACATGACCTTGGTGTTATTAGCAAGCTGATTAATTGTATTTGATAAGTAGAACAGAACAGCATAGCCTTGGAGAAATAAAAATAGGGTGTAACTTAATCAAGCAGAAGTCATGCAAAACACAAGCAGGATGCCAGCTAAGCTATGCAAGGCTGACAAACCCTGAGTTATCAACAAGACTGCACTTACTCAAAAGCAGTAGTTGAGGAGCAGCCACCTCAAAAGGACACGAGATGTTGAAGACCATGGAAGAAGACCCCCAAAGAAGCATATAAGGACTTCCAAAACGGGGTGTGACTACGTCCAATGAAGTAAAACACATACATCAAGAAAGTGGGGATAGCTAACGATTATGTAAATCAGTGTGTATGATTACACAATCTGTTTACCCAACACTCATGGAAATTAATTACAGGAAGGACCCTCCAAGCGACCAGCATGCTTCAATAAAGAAAGCCTGCTTTCTAATACTCAAAACTGTTGTAAAAAATTTCTATCTGGAAAATTTGGGTATCATACTTGCTGTAAAATGAGCACTGATTTCTTTATGAGGGCTTCTATTACTCCTCCTGAATAAGTCTTTCCTGTTGCAAAGTCTTCTGTCCAGCCTGACAGCTGGTCTACTCTCACCCCACCACAGGTGCATGTCTGCAGGGTCTCTTTGCAGTCCCTGAGAAAGGAAATCGGTCCATTGTCATCTTCCTAACTGTGAGCTTAGTCTGCTGCTTGAAAACTCATGTCAAGTTGCACAGACATTTGTGATTCTCTTTTGTTGTGGCATAAATTCCCGGAGCTAGCCATATTTTTGTACTTGGATAACTATTGCCTGTGTCTCTCCATGGGATTGATCATGAAACCATCTAGCCAGAGTGACTAAATATTCATTGTCAGAATTGGTATTCCCCCAACTGTCCACATGCCATCACCATTTTGAGTTGCCTTTCATTTTCCCCATAGTATCTCTTCTTCCATAAAGCAATCCTTCTCATACATTGCCTTAGGGTTTATCAAATTTGGTATTTCCTCTGGTCGGTTATGAGACAGGACATTATGCCAGGTGACATGAAAATCCATGCTTTTCCTGTAATGCCCCTGTTGCGTGACATATCCCAAGAGAATACCAACAATCTGTAAAGATGTTTACTCATTTCCCTCTTTCTATATGTGCTGCATCATCAAAGCTTCTGGTTCTGCTACTTGTGCATTCATCCTTGCTGGCAGTGGTTTTGCTTCTGTCACCTGTCCCTAGCTCACCACAGTACACCAGTCTGTTGCTGTCCTTGCAGGGAGAGACATCTGTGAATAGAATTAGATCTGGTTTATGTGAGGGAACATCCATGAAATCAGTCTGTGTTCTACTCGAAATGTGAATCACTTGCTCACACAGGTGATTTCTTTCTCCATCATCAGGTACAGCTGTTAGGTTTTTTGTGTTAAGAAGTGATATCTATGTGTCCGTTGTGGCGTTAGAACTTTGGGTTCCTCCTGCTGCTGCCACAGAGTTAATACACGCTGATGCTCCTGCTGCAACTGTAGTTGCAATTGATATCTCATAAGGTCCTAATTTCTGCATTACCTCTCCACTAGCTATTCCCTAAGTTCTCAGTGGTCTCAGTCAAAGCAATTTGTTAATTCCTCTAACTTAGGAATCCGTGGATGTCAGATCCCACAGCTCTGAGAAAATCTCATGCCTATTTTTTGTGATCAGATGTGGGAGCTTCATTATGGCCTCTCTTCATTATCACTTATTGCCCCTTCTCCAAAATAGCCTAAATATTTAAATTTCCTTTTAACACAGCTAAAACATGGATGAAGAGGCACTCTGTTCCCTTTCTGCTAGGGTAACGCAATTACAACCATCCTTTCTCATCGCAATTTTCTTAGGACAAATTGTTTTCATGAACTGTTAGTACAAGAGCTGATTCCAGTAATTTTGTGCCTTAATTGCAGTAAGTGCCAAAGTCTCTGCAGATTCAAGGGGCTTAACACTCCTAAAGGTAAAAACACTTTCTCATACACAGTATTTTTTTTAAACAGCAAAAAAATTTTTTTCCTTTCGTTTTTCACCAAAAGGGCAATACAAAGCACTAGGCAACAGAGAAAGTTTCTTGCTCAGGCAGTACTCTTTGCATATTATCCTCCTGGAAGAATATGAAACAGAATTCTCCAAGTTAATAGATTTAATATTATTTTCAATACTAAAATATTTCCTGCTCCTGTGACCATGTCAGTAAACCAGGCCACTAAGAATGCCCTTTGTTTATGAATCACAAATATTACCAGACAACTGCAACAGTTCTCCATATTCTGGAAGAAGTCTTCAAATATTATTGGCATGTTTACGATCCTCTTTACTTAAAGTACATGTACGTGTAGAAAAATGTGGGTTCATAACTACTTTGACATATACACAGAATTATCACCATTACAAGCATGTAGTAGTCATGCACATAGAAGAAAAATAAAGCAGAATTTCACCTTAACTCCTTAAGAACCTCATTTTGGCATGGCATTTAAAATTTACACCACAACAATCATGGTTTGAAGATGACTGTACCTCTACATCAGATCTTTGTGCGTCCCCCTCTTGGAAGACACTCTATGTGCACACAGCAGCAATCTAGAGTGAACAAGTCCTTCAGTGTGTGTGCTTTCTAGAGATGTGGTCCATCTGTGTACTACCTGCCTACTTGTTAGTTGAAAAATAAACTCTTGACATATGCTGAAAGAATCACCGCACACTAAAACGCAGTCGCTTCCACATGATACAGCACAGGTTTTTAAATAGTTTCCTCCTCAATCTTTTAAAATGTTTAAACAACTCTCCTATCAATCTTTTCTTGCTATACCAAGTTTAGTTAATCCCTCAAATCATCAGTCAATGTTCACAGAGCAATGCTGGGATATGGGCAGTGCACCTTGGAGAACTCCTGTGGATATGGGTACAGTCTGACATAGACCGTCCCTTTCCCTGGATACCACAGGCTGGTGAAAACTCACTGGGCACTGATGGAACTCTTCCTGGAGCTCCCAATGGCTTCTTTGGGATCAGCATACTTGTAGCCTTGTGACAACCATCTGTGCCACTCTGGATTTGGGCATCTGAATAGTCATCTCCCCACTCCAGTTGGTGAAGATCAGCAGAGATCACAAACCATCTGTTCTGAACAGCTTTTGCTGGTGCTTAGGACTGACTGAACCCTGTTCAACATCTGACACTAAACCTCAACTCCTCCGCAGGCCTTATGAGGCACCCCAGACCCTGCGTGCCCTCCTAGGGACTCCAAACCCCCTGAGAATTAAGAATCAAATATTAAGAAAGTTTTTGATTGAAAAGGGGACTGACAAAACTATATTGTCAGCTATAATATATGATGCTTGCAAAACAGGAAGAGCAGCCAAGCTGCAGGATGAAGTTGGTTTATTAAAATAGAAGAACAAAGACCCACAGGATGAGGGGGTCCCTGGGAAGGGAAAACTGATACCAAAATCTGGAAAATGACCAAAGGACTAAAAAGAGAGCATGCGCAAGGATGCAAGGTGAAAAGTTCAAACTGAGAGGAAGACTACTTTACTTCATCTGAAGACCCCCAAAGACCACCAGAGTGACCCAAAAAGGAATAATGCGCAGTCTCAAAGAGGCGTGAAACAAATTTCCATATGAAGCAGGGATAGGCAATGAATATGTATTAGGCGAATTGTATATTCCTGGTTTGTAGAGAATAAAAGGAAAGGCGCAGGTCGCCAAAGGTGTGCATGTTTTAGGAGGAATGATCCCCCATGCACCTCAGCGCTGAATAAATACATACCTACTCTTATAACTTATTTCTGTGAGTTATAGAGTGCTTTTCTGCGCATCACCCCTGCATGCCTTACAGGGGACCACAGCCCCCACACACCTTAGGAGAGACCTCAGTCCCCTGTGCAACATGGGAGAGACCCTAAAAACCCTTTATGTGTGCCTTTTGCTGATCAGGCTGTGCACCCATATTCAATGCACTAACCTAATTTCATCATATACATAATGATGCAGGAAGGAAAAGTCCGAAATAATTTTGGGTATTTATTAAAAATAATGTGAGACCCTTATAGTTTATGTTGAATATACTTGGGGAATTTTAGCTTTCATCCTTTGTATCCTCTCTGCTTCAAAGATCTCAGGTGAACTCACACAGTTCCCCACTGACTGCATAGCAGCTGAATATTTGAAGAAGGGGGCCGTGAAGATGGTGGCCTAGGGTCCCATTTGGTTGCCAATCTATTAAGAAAACTTGCCTATCTGACCATATCATAACCCATTTGGCTGGGGATGTGATGCTCACTGTAGATTTTGTTCACTTGAGCAAAGACACCACTCCAGTGTCAGGGACTTTTATTCTTTTACTATACAGCCACCTAAGGTCCAGCAATTGGTGTTGGCCTCTCAACAACCCGCCAGTCCTCACCAAAGACAGAGCAAGGGGTAGAATATGACAGCCATACTTTGTCAAGACGGAAGAAATGAGAGAAATAAAGGCTGAAAAGAGAGAAAGAGGAGGGAAATTTAGATGATTCCGTTAAACGCTCAAAACAAGGCCGAGGACTGCGATATTAGCACCTACACTCATTCAGTTTCATTCAATGAACTCGCGAGATTCGTGACCTGACAGGTATCAGTCACGGCGGACTGACACCACGGCCCACCGCCACTCCGACACCGCACTGCGCCGGGGACACGTCACCTCACGGCGCCGGGGACACATCATCTCACTGCGCCAGATAACGGTTCCGGGTGTACGTCATCTCACAGCGCCGGGCATACGTCATATCACAGCGCCGGGTACACGTCACCTCACGGCGCCGGGCACACGTCACCTTACAGCGCCGCACCCGCCCGGCGCTTCTGCTTCTGCTGCCGCTGCCGCCGCCGCCCCGGGCCCGCGCCTGCCGTCCCTGCCTGTCCCCTGCGGAGCCCCCGCTCTGTGGNGGGCTCGGGCGCTCCCGCCGCGCCGGGCCGCGGCCGAGGCGGCAAAGGTTTGAGGGATATCCGTGTGGACGAGGAGGTGGAGATCGCGGTGAATCACGCCCTGGAGCGGTTCCGCTATGGCGAGGACAAGGGTGCGTGGGGCAGCGGCGCGGAGAGGGGCGGGCAGGCGGCCGGGCCCGCGGGCTCTGCCGGGCTGGAGCGGCTCCGTCCCGCACGGTGCCAGGGGACAGCGCTGCCGCCGCTCCCTGCGCACGGGGAGGGCTTGGGGACTGATAAACTCGCGGCACCAAGGTTACACGACAGAGATACCGCCTGTTGAGTTTTTGTGCTTGGGTTTTTATTTTTTTAATTATTTTTCCAGAAATGGAGTTTCCGTCTTCTTTCACTAGCACTGAAAGAGCGTTTGTTCACCGGCTCTGTCATTCTCTTGGACTGATATCGAAAAGTAAAGGGTAAGTTTGACTCTTATGTATTATTTTCTCTTATTGATGCAAATTTATAGGATTTCGTTATCAATGTTGGAACTATTTGCTTTTAGTTTATCCTGCGGTGTTTTGGGGAATGGTACTAGAGAAGAAACTTTATAAAGTGGATATAAAAATAAGTGTCTCTGTGCTTTGCTTGATGTCTGAGTAAAAATCCATGACATGCTAGTTTGCGATGCAGTTTTGAGGACTTCATGTGCATAAAAAAACATTTCCCACAAAGATCCTTCCTGGTTTTTATTCCCCTGCGCTTAAGTGTTTTCAAAGGTTTTGCATAGAATCTCTTGTGTTGAAAGAGTGCTTCTGTTGGGAAGCGTAGAAGAGTGTTCAAGTGTTGCTAGCAGGCAGAGGGAGGTCATCTTTCGCCTCTACTCAGCACTGATCAGGCTACACCGAGAGTGTTGTGTCTGTTAAGGGCTGGGATCGCCAGGAAGACAGTGACCTAGTCTGGAGAGAGTTCAGGGGATGAACAACAACATGGTGAAGGGGATTAAACATCTCCCCGTTGCAGAAAGGTCTGGAGTGCTAGGACTTTTCAGCCCGGAGAAGACAAGGTCCAGGGTGTGGTCTCAACTCGAAATGAGGATGTAAAGAGTACAGAGTCCTTTTTACCAGGGGCTGCTGGAGGTGGTTGTGCCTCTCATCGCAGAGGCTGCCATTGCCAGCACCTACGTACCTGCAGCAGTCTTCCACCCCTGCCAGGGACAAGTCACTGGGCTCTTAGTGTGACCTTCTGTTCTTAACCTGAGGAGTTGTTTTGAAATTTATGTGTTGGTTGTAGCCCAGACAGAAGTAAGTTCAGTTGCAAATATATTTACAACAGTTCTTTGTGTTTTGCTGTCAAGAGCTCAGTCTGAGAAGTAGATCAGTGTTACGGTTAAGTGTTTTGATCAATTTCTACATAATAAATCTTTGATAATGAACATCTTGCGATCTGATATGTTTTACTGGATTTTGTCAAGGCTTGGAATGCCACTGGCAGGGAGCTTTTTTGTCTATTCTGTGTATTCGTTGATTTTTAACTTCTAAATCCTTGAAGTTAGTCTTAAAGTCCATTTGGTGTCATAACTCTAAGTATTGATTGATAAAATGCTTGGTAGAGCTGGCTGTGTTTTAGGAGACAAATGCAGTGATAATCAGGGCATAGTCTTCCAGTGTCTGCAGTGTCTGTCTTGCAGTACCTCGCATGAATAGAAGGTGCTTTTGATGATGACTATAGTGGATGTTGCATCATGCTACTTAGGACATTGTTTGGAGGATTCTAGTAATGACGTTTTATTTGAAAATAAGCTGAAAGTCATCTTGCAAGAATTATTGTCAAAGATCATTAAATGGACGTGACTAGTTTGCTTATTCCTGAAATGCCTTTTTCTACTTTCTTCCAGAAAAGGAGCAAATAGATACCTAACTGTAAGAAAAAAAGATGGATCAGAACTAAAACACTCAGTAATGACTTGTGCCCTAACTCCTGGTACAAAACATGCTGTTTGTACT
This sequence comes from Turdus rufiventris, assembly GCA_013186435.1. Classification (NCBI taxonomy): domain Eukaryota; kingdom Metazoa; phylum Chordata; class Aves; order Passeriformes; family Turdidae; genus Turdus; species Turdus rufiventris. The sequence goes on from PYHW01010846.1 coordinate 26,515, forward strand.
TTAATTCGGAATTTTCCTGTCACAAATAAAGAACGAACAGAACTTCTGCCAAAGAAAGAACGAGGAAATGCCTCTGCAGGTGAATCTGGTATGTTCGGTATGTTTTGTGATATAGGCTTGTCAATCAACACTACTTGAAAAATCAACCCCAAAACAAACCCCTCTATCTTCTATCTCTTCTTGTGTCATAAGTGACACGCTTCTTCCCAAACAACCTAATAATTTTCTAGACTTTTAATTGTTAATATAGGGTATTATAAAACTGGTGTCATAAGGTACTCAGGCAGTCATGTCACCCACATTGCAATGTATCAAGTTAATTTTGATTCTTTGAGCCAATTTTAACCTGATTTTTTTTTTTTAATGTAATTGTGAAATGTGGATTCCTGCAAGTTCCATGGGGTAGGATTAAAGAGACAAGTATTACCATCACTTTGTGTAAGAATACTCTTAAGAGAAAATGAGAGTGACTGTTTTGCTTTTAGGAATACATGTCCGTGATAAAATACGGAATTCATGTTTTGTTTTGTAATCTAAAATAGATTCAGTCTCTAAGAGGTATTAAATAAACTCAGGCTATTATGTAAACTTCTTGATTTCTAGCATGTATAAAGTTCTCAGGAAGACAAACTTCTGATACAAGATGGGTTTTTTAAGCAATGTTTTTAACATGGCTGTTGCCTTAACAGTTATGCTTGTAAAAGTTGTGCTTCTGTGTACAAAGCTGGGTGTAGTGAGCAGAGAACACAGCAATATACCTGGTTTAAATAGATTTTTCTGATTTATTGTGCTCGTGCTTTAAGTGCTTCCTGTGCTAGTTTTCTTTCTCAGTTGCTTCATTTGTTTAATAGGATTGTTTAGTGAACAGAAGGAAACTATAATAAAAGCACCAAAAAACAATTTCTTAGGGATGTAGGCTATAAATTAATGAATAGTGTAAAATTTGTCTTTCTTTACTTCTCCAGAATGGTCTTTGGCTCTTTTAGTCTGTTAGTCTGAGTCTGTCTTGGTAAAACAGAGTTTGTAATTTAATGTATGAATCTGTTAATTACATTAAGTAATTGCATTATGCCTGTATTATTGTAGTAACATTGTGTTTACAGTGGGCTTCTCATTCTTCTGGAAGATAATTATTAAGGAATTATAGAGTAGCATTTAACCTACTGACATTGAAGTGGCCTCCTCAGAAGACTTGGTTTTTTAGCTACTTATACATTGCTTTCTGATGCATCACACTGCTGTGTGCCTTCAGGGCTCTAGATACATCATGTTTTTATTAGTACCTGTTAAATCTTACATACTAGGCTATTAGGTTGTGTAAGACTGGCTGAAAGGAGATCTTGAAAGACCAGTAAGTGAAAGAAGGCATATGCATCACTGTAAGGTTGTCTTTTCCTTGGAAAGTACACTTGTCATTTTGGAATAACTTAAATGTTTAACTCTGTGGTGGATTTTTCTAGGCAAACTTTTGAGATGGTAATGTGTAATTAGATGCAAAGCCTAAGACATTTTTTCTCTGAAATAGTTTCTCTTTAAGCTTTTCATGCCTTTTTTTAACTTGAGCAATGCACTGTGATAGTTCAGTTGTGTTCAAAATTTCTATGAAAAGAAAAAATTCTTTGAACTTTATCTATTTCAAGCACCATAACAGTATGTGTTACCATGAAGATCACTTTTTAATATGTCATGGGTTTTTCACTTTATCAGCAGGGTTGCTAATAAAATCCGGAGTGTTCATTTTTAAGTACGCTTTTAAACAGTGTTTCAGCGACCTTCCTTTATAATTTATTGACTTATTTTCACAGAAAACAAAGAAATGAACAAGACAAGTGGACGACTTAGTGATGGTATCCCCCAGGTTCCAGTGAAAAGAGGGGAATCAGAGTTTGATTCCTTCAGGCAATCACTACCAGTTTTTGAAAAACAGGAAGAAATTATTAAAATAATAAAGGACCATAAAGTTGTTTTGATTGTAGGAGAGACTGGATCAGGAAAAACTACTCAAGTACGTTTCTTTAATCAAATAAAAAACATAGTATTTATACCAAACTGATGTCAAATCTGTAACATTTCAGTAATAATGATTTTTTTTTTATTCTATTGTTAAGGCTTTTGTTTTCCTATGTGGCTCAAAGTCTAGTGTTCCAGTTAACTTTTTTGCTTTTGCAATACTAAGCCAGCAGGTATGTATTAAAAGCATAAATTATTCTGCACAACTATCTGATGGATATCAGTTTTGCATTAAAATAATCGTAGAATATTGAAGGGAAGGTATCTACAGTTTTGTGTACCCTAGTTCCTAGCTTCAGAAGATGACTCTGTTACAATGAAAGATTATCTACAAGGTTTTTTAGAGATTTCCCTGAAGCAGGAGAGACAAGCTTCAACTTCTGGTTAGTTGGTTGGGTTTTTTGGTTTTGTTGTTGTGTTTTACTTGAAAGAGATTAAACTTAATAGCCGACGTTGATTTTTGTGGCCTTTTTTGCCACTTCAGGTACATTTGCAATGAGAGTGGTATTGTGAGTAGTTTTGCAGCATGTGATACTGAGGTGTAGTTAAGTTGTTTAATTGTGATAAAAATATCATGAGTCTATCAAACTAAAAAGTAAATTTAAGCCACTTCTTTACAGATCCCCCAGTTTATTCTTGATGACTGTCACAAAAATGGAACTCCCTGCCGTATATTTTGCACTCAACCAAGACGCTTGGCAGCACTTGCTGTGGCTGAAAGAGTGGCAGCAGAAAGAAGAGAAAAGATTGGCCAGACAGTTGGTTATCAGATCCGATTAGAAAGCAGGTACTAATGACATTTCTTAAAGTCAATTGATCTGGTACTGGTGTTTTGTGTCTTTAGTCATGTGATTATTTAAACTGCGGTGTATTTGGATACAGCCGACTAAAATATCACTGTGTAAAGTATAAGTAGCATGTGTTTTTTTGGGTAGTGAATGTTTAAGAGTTGAAAAGGATGGGTTTTCTTCTGTATTTTGCAGTTTCATGCAGTGAGTTGTTCTACAGAACTGAACTGCAAGTGCTTTCTCTTGAGTTCTCTTCTAGCGAATATGTGTGTGGGTATCCTTGTCCTTTCTACTTTTAACATAGATAAATCTAAAAATTATGCAAGCTTTGAAAATAGCTGGGAAGACCAGCGTGCTGTGACAAAAGCTATGTAAGGAAAGTTGACAGGGCACAGAAAAAGGAAAACAACAAAATTGGAAAGTGAATGATGATGTTGAGCATTACAATCTACTCTGGGTTAAATGTTCTCTGTTTCATCTTTTATGTTTAAAGCAAAAGCAGAAATTCTAGATGACCTGAAGAATTTGCTCCTAAAGCAGAGCAGGGATGGGTGAAAGTCTGAAGACTGTGTGTGGTTTCTAAAATCTTTGAATTGTGTAAATAGTGGGATTTTCAGGCATGGGCAGCAGTTGAGATACAAGTGAGAAGAAGATGGCAAAAGGTATGTTGCTTATATGGATGAAGACAATACATTTCTAGTGAAAATGAATGCACTTGTACTGCAAAGCCACATTAAAGACTTTAGATATGCATACCAAGGGTCACAAGGCTATTAACCAATTAGAAGAGTAAGTAAAGATGAATTACAAGTAAGGTTGCTTATTGTGTAAAAGAATTATGCTAGATGAAGAAAACAAAGTATAGGTCAGATGGAAGAATTACTGGAAGCAGTGCAGAGGAGCCAAAGAGTTCACTTGACAAGGAGCAGAAGGGAGAATTGGCAGTGTTTCTGTCTTGGCAAAAAATGTTGGATGGACTGTGTTTGCAGTAACACAGAAATCCGTTTTTTATGTTTTAGTGTCTGTTAGACATTAGTGGTGATTTCTAGAAGGTTGATGAAAAGAGAGAAGAGTGGAGATTAAAAACATAAAGCACTTCCATCTTGTATGTGTTCCATGAATTCAACATGTAAGAGTATTTTTGAAGTGAAGGAAGAATCCCAAACTTGAAATACAGACAGTATGTATGTGTGTTCTTTTGTATAGGAGTCTACAGTTTTTTCTGTAAGTTTTCAGTACTTAAAATGTCAATGTTGGAGGAAGTAATTGCTGTTTTTACTTGTACAGCTAGCACTGCCACAGGTAGTAGGTACTTTTAAAGAATTTCAGATTCTTGAAAAATCAAAGCATTTGAAAAGGTTCAGCTGATTTCTTTGAGATTTAGTCAAGTATTGCTTGCATGGCAGTTTTGGTTGTGAGGGGTGTGTTTTTTGTGGGAAGAAGTTTTCCAAATGTCCAATAAAGCCTGCCAGTTGGGTGTAAGAGAGTCTCGCCTCTAGCCAAGGCTGAGCCCATCAGCAACAGTGAGCCTGGCTCTGGAACAGCATACCTGAGAAGAACATCTGTGCAACAATACAAAGAGAGGATGGCAAGTATTTGAGAGGAATAGTTCTGTGAACACCATGGTCAGTGCCAGAGGAGGGGCAGGAGGTGCTCCAGGTGCCGGAACAGAGATTCCCCTGCAGCCCATGGTGAAGACTGTGGTGAGGCAGGATGTTCCTGGCAGCCCTGGAGGTCCACAGTGGAGCACATATCCACCTACAGACTGTGGAGAACCCCATGTCAGAGCATCTGGTTTCCCAAAGGGGGTTGTGACCCTGTGGGAAGCCTGTGCTGGAGGAGGCTCCTGACAGGACATTTGGCCCCAAATGAGAGCAGACTTTTCACTGGAGCAGTTTTGCTGGTGGGCCTTTTGAACCCGTGGGGATCCCATGCTGGAGCAGTCTATTCCTGAAGGACTGTATCATGTGGGAGGGACCTACACTAGAGCAGTTTGTGAAGAGTGTGAGAAATCCCTCCCGTGAGATGAAAGGAACAGCAGAGACAAGATGTGAATTGACCACAGCATCCGTTCCATGTCGCTCTGTACACTGAGGGGTAGGAATTAGAGGAAGTTAAACCTGAGAAGAAGGGCAGAGTGAGGGGAGGTGTTGTAACATTTGATTTTATTTATCATTATCCTTCTTGGATTTAATTGGTAGTACACTAAACCAGGTTGCACATGTCAAGTCTGGTTTTGCCCATGATGGTAACTGGTGAGTGATTGCTCCTTGTCTTTACCTTGACCCATGAGCCTTTTGTTGAATTCCTTCTCCCCTGTCCAGCTGTGGATGAGAGGGATAGAGCAGCCTGGGTGGGTACCTGGCATTCAGCCAAGGTCAGTCTACCCCATTTCGACAAATACTATATCTGAAGAATTGTATCCTGTTTTTTCAAGCAAGTCAGCACAGAATTTTCCAGTAAATTAATACAACATGGTGAAGTTCTCAAGATTCTTACTTCTTACTTCTTCAAGTTTCGCTTACTTATTAATTTAGAAAAAAATGAATCTGTCCTTTTTAATTAATCCTTTGTCTGAAATTTTGGAGCGTTAGCACTAAGAATCATTAGGAACTCCTAGGGAACAGGCATGATATATAAACAAATATTATGCATGAACTCTTTGGTGATAGAACTATGATTCCACTTCTGGTGAGGAAGTGTTCAACCTTTAATTTTCAGTGAATAGTAGAAAGGTAACAGCATTTAAATGGTGAAAAAAGCAGAAGCATCTTTGTTCACTGTTCACTAGGGTTTCTCCAAAGACTCTGGTAACCTTTTGCACTAATGGCATACTGCTTCGCACGCTGATGGCAGGAGACAGCACCCTGTCAACTGTGACACATGTCATTGTGGTAAGGACCTGTATTTTGTGTGAGATGGAGCAGTATGTATTGTTTCTTAATTGGGAGATCAGACCCTAGTTACCTGTAATAATTTGATGTACATTTAAGGTGTTTGTGTGAAGTTAGAATCTGAATTAACTTCAAAGTGTTACTGGTTTTTTATTGTAATATGCATATTTTTCTGAGTGTTTTTGTTTTGTTTTGTTTTGTAAAAGCATCTTATATTAGGTTTGTGTCAGAAGTTAATTTTGGAATTATGATGTGATTGTTGAGGGCAGGGGTCAAAATTTTTCAGAATTTCTTCTGCCAGCAGAAAAGACTTAGGAAGGTTTACACATGCAAGCGTGTCAGTTCTGTTACCAGGTACTTGATCTTGCAGTACCAAGTTTGCTGTGCCTTTGTTTGCCCAATGTTTTCAACATAAAGTGTAGTCTAACTTCTAGCAAATTATTTGTGTTCATGTATGATTATGTGAACTTCCTATTGTGGAGTTTGATAAGTCAGTGGAACCAGAATATTTACTGCAAGTTTTCCACTGCTGAAAACAGAAAAAAGACATGGTAATTTTAGATGCCTGTGTGTTTACCAAGGAGGAAAAAAACCACAAGAATGGTTTGTGCATTCTTGACTTCAGCCTGCAAGTCTTGTTCTTGATTCATACATCCAGAATATAAAACTAAACAGAATATACACAAAGATAATTAATCAGTCATGTGCCTTAATGATAAACTTTGTGCATGATTCAGTGGATCTAAGAAATGTCTTTTTCCCCATTATGTGCTATCATGCAGTTCTTTTAATTCTTACCAGTTGTGAATTGCATTGAAGTGCAGTCTGCTCTGCTACATTTATAAATCTTTTTGAAGTATTTTTTTGACTTTTGGACAGTTTAAAAAAAACTCTTAATAAGATAAACTTAGAAATGTTAATACCTCTGCACTGCACCACCAAATCACATATTTTAGTTTTAAGAAAATTCATATTTGTGAAAAGTTATGATCTTGGATCTGTGATGTTTACATGGTCTTCTTTTTTTGTTTTCTTTCCTTTTATACAGGATGAAGTTCATGAGAGGGATAGGTTCAGTGACTTCTTGCTAATAAAACTGAGAGATGTGTTGCAAAGCCAAGCTAATTTAAAACTAATTATTTCTAGTGCTGCTCTAGATGCGGATCTCTTTATTAGGTATTTTGGATGTTGCCCAGTTATACACAGTAAGTACTTAAGTAAACTCTTAAATCTGAGTATACCTGCCCTGAGACTCATAGATCTTAACTGAAGTGTACCAAAACATTCTGAGTAAAGGCACTTGATAAATGCACTGGCAGTTACCAGCAGTGGTTGTTCTTTGTTTGCTCATGTTTGTTATTTTGCAGCTATTTGCATGTACCTCAGAGGGAACTGTTTTTATCAGTGGATATTCTGTAAATGCAGGGGTGTCCTGGTCCCCTCCATGTTCAAACAAGGAGGGAGGAACATGTTCTTAAAATGCTGGTCTGCACCTAGATTTACAAGAGTGATATTATGTATATTATAGTAGATTCTAGTTCTGGCTTCAGATGTTGCTACTACTTACTGGAGAAAACTCCGATAACTGTATACATTTCAGAAATGCAGTCCTAGGCAAATTGATGTTTATGTTTTATTCATATGATTCTTTACTTCATTTCGAATTTTCTACCCAAGTCATTGATTAGTTCTAGTGGATGTTCGTGAGAAAGAGTTACTATTGTTTCTTATTTACACATAAAAGTATTCATTTCTGGTTTTCAGTTTTTAATTGTTGCCTAGGAAATAAGGCTTGCAGCTTGTTGGAGGCATGAATCTGGAAGTTACACATGATTTTAATATTTGACAAATTTTTTTTGAGGAGCAAAACCTTACTGTAATTTTTGTGTGGCTTTCCAGTTTATTTATTTTGCAGCTTCTCATCCTTTTAGATCAATAGATTTATTTTGGAAATTCTGACTACTATCTCTTCAGTTTACTGCAGTGGTTATACTGATATCACATACTGGACTTCACAGGATAATAACAGTTGAAAAGATGCTTTTTCCAGTTTTGAATTTAAGAATTTTAAAAAAAAGGGTTTGGTTACGTTTTCTATTAATATGATGAAAAAGGTTTGATTCTTCTGCCATATAGCTGACACATTTCTGACCAGAGAGGCCAACATTTTTTAGTTGTGGGTTTCTGTGGAGCACAGAGTTTGTTATTACTGTTAGAAGAGTTCCATCCTGACTGCTTCTAAAAGTATGTGAACTGTAGATTGTTCTTTCTGAAGGAGAGGAAAGCTCTAGGTGATATGACCTTAGTTGTGTCTGCTGAGGAACTAAAAATAGGTATAATTCTTCCTGTGTAAAAACAATTTAATATCCACATGTCTGGAAAACAGTGATGTTAAAACGAGACATCAGGGTAAGTTGTTAGGAGAGAAAGACCATGGGAAGTAGTCCGTGAAGAAAGCCAAAATTGGCTGCTGTAATTCAGGACATTGAGAGAAGTCTTCTCCTCATATAATTCTCATGAAAGGAGATAGTTGAGTACAGGCATGGCATTGTACTCATGGGATCTTAGGCTAAAACTGTCTTAATTGCTCTTATTCTAAGTAATTCACATGGCTGATGCAGTGAATTCTTTGTACACCTAAACAAAAGTGGCTCTTCTAATTTGATAAAATTGTAATAAATAACTGTCTATTTTATATTTCTTGCTATTAACACTTAATAGAATGGAAGAGGTTAATGAAAAACAAGGTATGCAGCTGGCATTTCCTTTTTGAATTTTTTTTTTGTGGCCCAGTTGCTTAATGCAAATAAACTCAAGTGAAGATACTCTTACAAGACTTTCTAAACAATATAATAATTCATTAAATCAAGCCCTAATCATGTTTAATTCTGTTTCCTGTCTATATAAACTCTTTTTAAGAGCTAATGTTCTTAAAGCAAAGCTTTATATCTAGTATCTAATTATAGATTAATATCTGTTCTTTCATGAATTATTTCTAATTTTAGTCCAAGGAAGACCTTTTGAAGTTAAAGAGATGTTTTTGGAGGACATTTTACGAAGTACTGGGTATACAAACAAAGAGATGGTAAAGTACAAAAAAGAGAAGCAGCAAGGTTGGTGGACTTGTTAATTGTTACGGCTTGACATTGAGTCTCATTGATTGATTGAACAACAAGGTGATTATTAAAATTCTACAGTCAGATTGTTAAATGAGACATGATTAGATGACAGCAAGTATCTTTAGAACTTTGTATTTACATTGCTAACATAAATTTCAATTGAAAAATATTTTTACTTTCAATGGTTATATTCTTACTTCTTTCAGTTGATGAATATTATATTTTGCCTAATTATTATGAAGTAGAATTACATATGTGTGGGAGCATTGCCCACATGACAGCTATAGACACATAAGATACAATATGCTGACATTTAAGAGCAGCCATTAGAGAAAGCAGAATTTTGTACATCTTACATGGAAGTAGTTTCTACTATTAACATTTTTCAGTGCATTCTTCGGACATGGATGCATTTAACATATTCAGGTCAAGGAGCACTAACACATTTAAACCAAATGTAGGGGGTTCTTTTCAATTGGTAAGTATTTGGGTATACTGATCACAGTATTTGAGAAATTTTCTTGATAGCTGAAAGTAATGATCCTCATGAGTATTAAAAAAATTTTAAAACTACACATTTGTCGTAGTACTTAGCTTTGATCACTGTGGGTAGAAAAGCTCAGTTCAGGCACTGATGACTTCTACTCTTTCTTTTACCTAAATTAGTTGTTGCATGTGAGAGTTATATCACTGCTCTTTGACATTTCAGTTGTAGAGAATGATCTGGATTGACAATTGTGTAGAAATTACGTAGGAAGCTTGTTTGAATGCGGCAAGTTGCAGGCTTAATCAGTTAAGCAACCAAGTGGTATTTCTTACGCTTGTTCTTATAGCAGATGTTTGCAGTGGTGCAGTGCCTTTAGTCATGAAATTTATATTGGATTGGTAACAATGTTCTAGATTAAATAAGAGATCAAGTAGTTTGTGAATAGATATAGCTGTTTTTTTTAAAGCTGAAATTAATGGATAATTCGGATGACTGTAAAACTTTTAATGGAAATCTTTTATACATTGTAGAAGAAAAACAGCAAAGCACTCTTACTGAGTGGTGTTCTACTCAAGAAAATAATAGTAAGCTGGAACCTCAGAGACCAAGGCCTGTCCCAAGGGCAACTGAAGAGTGTAGTCTGTTAGGTGTTGATGGTGACATAGTATTTAATCAACTGGTAAGTTTTTCCTTTTGTTGGGAGGTATGTTTAAATCTGCTTTAAAAAATGTTTTCTAAAGATACAACTCCTGTAGAATTTGTTGAAGGATAGGAACATACAGTAATTTCACAACTATAAGGCGCACCCTTTTGACTAAAATTTTGGTCTGAACCTGGAAGTGCGCCTTATGCTCTGGAGCGCCTTATATATGGACAAAGTTCAGAAATTTGCCAACCTGGAAGTGCGAGCTGCAAACCCCTACAAAGAAACAAAGCCCAAACACTGACAAAATGTCTTGGGTTACAATACAGGATGTGATCAAAGTATCTATTCTATCACTCTCTGTTGTGACCAGGTGGGGCAGTGATCTTTAACTCTGTGGGAGATATTCTGCTAATGGGCCATCCATTGAAACAAGGCGGGGCATTGTTCTTTATCTTTTCACAACCCATCCTTCCTCCAGACAGTCATTTTCTGCTAATGGCCATTGAGTCCCACTGTGTGACTGATAAAATTACTTTATCCCATTGGGAGTTGCTCCAGACAGTGGGGAAAGCCAAGCATTTCTTGCCTAGATAAGAACTGAAATTCTAGGACACCGAGTAGCCCTTTCTCTACTGGGCTCTAGAAAAAAATGAGATTTCTCCACATCACTACGAGACCTCTGGAAGGAAACTGCACCTTCTACAAGACCACTGCTTCAACTAAACCACATCTGTCACTGCAAGAAGACTGCAACCGCTATTTAATCAAACTGCTACCAGCACCCTGCCTGACGGGGTGTCAGGTTGTACTCTGACTTTGGCAGGCTTTGGAGTTTGTTTCTTTGTAGCACTGTATTTCTATTATAATTTCCCTAGTAAAGAACTGTTATTCCTAATTCCCATATCTTTGCCTGAGAGCTGCTTGATTTCAAAATTATAATAATTTGGAGGAAGGGGATTTATATTCTCCATTTCAAAGAGAAGCTCCTGCCTTTCTTAGCAGACACCTGTCCTCCAAACTAAGACACAAAGTCAGAGCAGAACCTGACACCCCATCAGGGTGACACCCGTCAGTCAGGGTGTTGGTAGCAGTCCCATTAAATGGTGGCTACAGTCCTCCTGCAGCGACAGATGTGGTTCATTTGAAGCGGTGGTCTTGTAGAAGGGTACAGCCTCCCTTCTGAAGGTCCAACAATGATACAGAAAAAAGTCCGGTTTTCCTCTGGAGTCCAGGGAAAAGAGGGTGACTTGGTGTCCCAGAATTTCAGTTTTTATCTAGATAGGAAAGGCTGGGCTCTCCCCACTGGCTGGAGCAACTCTCACTGGGGTAAAGTAATTTTATCAGTCACACAGTGGGACTTAGTGGGCCATTAGCAGAAGATAATTCTCTGCAGGAAGGATGGTGGGTGCAAAGATAAAGAACGATGCCCTACTGGTTTCAATGGATGGCCCATTAGCAGTGTATCTCCCACAGATATAAGGATCACAGCCCCACCTGGTCACAACAGATGGTGATAGAATAGATACTTTGATCACATCCTGTATCGTAAACCAAGACAGCACGGCTGGCATGATTGTTACTAATTCATTACTTTGTTGCATGCGGATCCTATCTGCAAAAAAAAAAGTGCACCTTACAGTCCAGCGCACATTATATATGGACAAAGTTTGGAAATTTGCCAGCTCCCAGAGATGCACCTTATAATCCGGTGCACCTTATAATAGTGAAATTACTGTACTTTTTAGATTTTTTTTTTTTTAATTATCGTGAACTACTCTAGTGTGCTTTTCACTTACAATGGTTTGTACACAACTTTTCTTCAGCTTAAATGGTTGAACTGCAGTTGCTTTGAGTACAGTAATTTCACGACCATAAGGCGCACCAGACTATAAGGCGCACCCGCCGACAGCCAGCAAAATTTGCAACATGTAGATCAGATA
>PYHW01010846.1:39836-55932 GCA_013186435.1 Turdus rufiventris
CGCACCGTTCTATAAGGCGCACTTCCGGGTTCGAGGGAAAATTTTAGTCAAAAGGGTGTGCCTTATAGTCGTGAAATTACTGTACTTTCATGTGATACAATAAATGCTTTGACTAGTTCCTGAATGCTGCATTTCTTACTGTTCTTACTGGAAAAGGAACTGTTCAGTTTCTTCATGAGTAATATATGAGACTAAAGATAAGTCTTGGAAGTCATCCATCTTTCAATACTGTTTTTTCTCTTCAGACTGAAAAAGATGTGAATTGCCTTGAACAATGGATAATAAAAGAAATGGATTCTTGTCTTTCTGACATCTGGTTGCATAAGGATGTTGATGCCTTTGCTCAGGTGTTCCATCTCATTTTAAATGAAAATGTCAGTGGTAAGTCTATCATTCTATTACATAATTAAAAAACTAACAAAATTACAGTAATTTTACGACTATAAGGCACACCCTTTTGACTAAAATTTTGGTCTGAACCCGAAAGTGAGCCTTATAGTCCGGTACCTCTTATATAATGTACAAAGTTGCAAAATTTGTCAACCCGGAAGTGGGAGCCATGGCCGCCTCGAGCCGTGGAAGCCCTGGCGCTGCAGGAGCCCCGTACCGTGGCAGCCCGGACCCCACAGGAACCCCAGGCACGGGGCTCCTGTAGTGCCAGGACTGCCGTGGCTCGGGGCGGCTGCGGCTCCCATTTCTGTGTTGGCTCAGGGTCGCCATGGCCCCTGCGGCACAGGATCCCGTGGTGCTGGGGGCGCCGCAGCACGGGGCTCCCAGAGTTCGGGGGTGACACGGGGCTCTCGCAGCGCCGGGGTTGCACGGGCTGGCAGGATTGCAGTGTGGCTCACAGTTACGGTGCCGTGGCACCGCTCAGGCTGATGGCATCGCAGCGCAGCTTGGAGCACCGGGGCGGCACGGGCTGGCAGGATCGCGGCGCGGCTTGTGCTTATGGCATCGCAGCACGGCTTGAGATGACGGCATCGCAGCACAGCTCGTAGTGCTGGGGTGGGATGGGCTGGCGGGGTCGTGGCGCGGCACTGGCTCCTGGCACTGCAGGGCGGCTCGGGCTGCCTGCGCTGCCGAGCAGCAGAGGCATCTGGCACCGGTGGCAGCAACCCCAAGCGGGGCTGAGCCCACCTAGCCCCAAGCTGAGCCAGTAAACCCTGCGATTGTGTGATTCTGTTACTAATTCGTTACTTTGTTGCGCACGACATGGATCCTTGCTGGTAAAAATACGTGTGTTTTATAATCCGGTACGCCTTATAGTTGTTAAATTACCGCACTTGAATTTTTGTGGCTGCTTTATCTCCAGTATCAAATGTTGTTAGGTTTGAATTCTGATGCCTATTGGAAAAGTGAATTGAATTAGCAGAATTATGAATTGTTTTGAAGTATTAACATATGTTGTGGTGTGTCTAAAGCAGTATTAAATTCACATAAACTGAGTGGGGGGATCAAGTCAGAAAACAAATTCTCTCTGGCCTGGATTTTAAGAATCATATAAGCCACATTCATACCACATTTAGGTGAAAAAGTAAGAATGTTTTTATTTGGTTTGCTGATTTATTTGTTTATTTGTTTGTTTGTAATTCTCAGTTGATTATAGGCACAGTGAAACGAGTGCGACTGCACTAATGATTGCTTCAGGGAGAGGCTTTTTGAGTCAAGTAGAGCAGCTGATCAGTATGGGAGCACATATCCACTGCAGATCATCTAACGGCTGGTAAAAACAGACAAACATAGATAGATTTTTACTTGTCAATATACCAATGAGAAAGAAATTTCTATAACATTTAAACTAGTTACTAACTTAACAGACTATGTAAGCAATAATAAATTTTGACATTGAAAACATTTTCTAACTTCTGTTCATCATATTGTATTCTGGAAATTATAAATGGAATTCTTAATTCAGAGTCTTGAGCTATGTGTCTTTTGAAACAAGAAGTTTAAAAAAGATTTCTTTGTACTCTTTCAGGATGGCTGTGGACTGGGCTAAGCACTTTGGACAAACAGAGGTTGTTGACCTGTTGGAATCCTACAGGTAAGCTATAAATACTTTGCAGGAGCAATTGCAGGTAAATGTTGAAGGATAATTTGCATTTTGTCCTTTAATCAGAGGAGTTTTTAGCTTTTTATGCCTTTAAATCTGACTGAAATAGCAGGATTTACTTGAGACCAGGAATGTTTCAAAAACACTCTCTTTAAAAAAAGGTGTGTTTGTAACTCAGTGCATTTCAGTGGTTATGTTTGTGCAAGTCCTAGAATAAATATGGTTAGAGTAATGTAGATTTCTTTCACGTTATTATTGTCATTTTGATGTAGGCATTGTCATCATGATTATATGTCTAGGCAGGATGAGTGTAGTGACTCACGTAAATAGACAGAGATACTGATTCTGCCATGTACCATTTTAATTTCAGATGCATATTTAGGAAACAAATTTGTTGTGTTTTTATCTATGCATTGTTGTCTATAGACTGTAGCCATATTAAAGAAACTCAAGAGAAGTAACATTTACACCAGGTCATTCAAGATTTGGTTTCTGATTAAATTACAGTTATAGTTCAGCTATCATTTAGTAGAGACCAATTTATTTAAAACACTTTTTAGTGTTGTTTCAGTTTGTGTAGTACCTGCTTATGGGAGGAAGACATTTGGGAAACACATTTGTTTTAAATACCTCTTTTTATTTAACAGGTAAACAAGTACTTGTCTTTATACTTTGAGTTCTGACACTTTGCTTATGGCTTTGTTTCAATAAAGAGTTAGAAAATTAGAGTTATGTTAAAATTTGAAGTTTCATGATTTGTTGGATTACACTTAAATCAGCAAACAGTAGAAGTATTTTGGATGTGCTGTTCTCCTTATAATTAAGATTTGGAAAGAGTAGTCTTGTTGTTGATCTAAGTTTACTTGGTGGCTGAATGCAAACCTGAAACAAACAGTCTTGACTCTGGTCTGTGCATTTGTCTATTTTAGTGCTTCAGCAGGATTTGGAAATATGGATGAAAGTTCCCTGGTCCGAACAAGTGGTAATGACCTTAGTGCAGAGGACAGAGAACTGTTGACAGCTTATCATCACAGTTTTGATGATGAAAAAGTAGATCTGGACCTCATTATGCACTTACTTTATAACATCTGTCATAATTGTGAGACTGGTAAGTATAGCCACACACTCCCAGTAAATAACTTCATTCAGCCTTTGATTAAGCCTGCCCTTTTTTGGAAACCCTAAATAGGTAGAACCTTCCAAGTGCTTCTCTGCACAGTACTGATACATATTTTAAGTGAATTTGCTGCTTAACTCTGCAAACCTCTTTTTTTTCAGGAGCGATTTTAATATTTCTCCCTGGATATGATGAGATAGTTAGCCTGAGGGATCGTATTCTTTTTGATGACAGGAGATTTGCTGACAATGCTCACAGGTAAAGCCTCTGGTTCCTATGGTTGAGGTTTTCATTGCATCTTTTAAAAATACTTACGTGCTGTTTGTCTTGCATTAGATACCAGGTTTTCATGCTTCATTCAAATATGCAGACTTCGGATCAGAAGAAAGTACTTAAAAGTCCACCTCCTGGTGTGCGCAAAATAGTGAGTTTTAGAGGACTTTGTCAGATATTATATTAATCTCTTTTGTCTTTGCTTTTAACTATAGTTTTGGTTGTTTATTGTTTTATTTGCAGATTCTTTCTACAAATATAGCAGAAACCAGCATAACAGTCAATGATGTTGTATTTGTTATTGACTCAGGCAAGGTGAAAGAGGTATGATTGGTTAAAACTTTCTGTAACAAGTAAACTTCCTTGTGTTATTCTATAATATATAATGGATAAATTTTGGAGTACTGTATTTTATAGTAGGCTGAGAGCTAGTGCATGTCAAGTAACAAGATCACTGAGAAGTTTTGACCTTTGTTTTATGACAAATACTGTAAATAATTAGCTTTTATTAAACCTTCTAAAAACTATTGTAGATTTAAATGTTGATACATCTTTTTTTTTTTTAATTTATGATTTCTGTCAGTTTTTTTGAAACAAGTCCATCTATTTAGACTGCCATTTCCCTGAGACTTGAGAGAGCACTGGGAGTTCCCTATGTCCTATTACTGTGTCATGCCCACATCAAGTCCATTAAGTTTTTAAGTATTGCTTCTGATTTGTTGAATGCCCATTCCCAAATTACGTATTAAGGAAAGGAGAGATAGTATAATGAGGTAGCTTAAGACCTATTATATGTCTTTGAAAATGAAGTTGAATTTCATAGGGGAGATACATGCCGTGGTAATACAATTTTTCTGTAATTTTGCATCAAATGTAAGAAAATAAGAATGTAATTTCCAAATGAGACAAAGAAGAAAACTTTAATCAATACAATAGCACATTTTTTCCTGATTTGTGATAATTAAAAATACAGTCCATATCTTTTATTGACTCAAAATTACCTTCTGACTAGAAAGAATACTTCTATTTCAGAAACTGTAGCACAAAGGTAATGCAAAACATGTATTAGAAATTTAGTTGGAAGGAAGTACTTCAGAGCATACCTTTGTGCCAGAAGCTGCTGGTGTTTGGTCAAATTATTTTTTCTACTTTTAAAAGAACTTCTGTTAAAATCTTACTAATAACCTTTATTTTAATGTATCATGGTTAATCATGGTTTTATGTTCCTTGCTCTGTTTTTATAGAAGTCTTTTGATGCACTGAGTTGTGTTACAATGCTAAAAATGGTGTGGATTTCAAAAGCCAGTGCTATCCAGAGAAAAGGCAGGTAATAAACGCTTCATACTTATTTTTATTTTGCAAATATCCTTCAACCCCTATGTTAAGAGTAAAGTGCAAACCTATAGCAGCCACAGTGGATAATGTTTCTAGCCTAGTCTAGAATCATGTTGAACAATGGCTAATGCTTCTTCTCTGCAGTATATTAAAAGTCACCAGGTATTTCAGCATGTATTTAGTTTCTCAAGACAAGAAAGTGGCACTCAGGAATCTGCCAGAAGTTACATTAGGTCTAGGTTGTTGTTCCCCATGAACTGAACTTCTCTTTCTGCCATGTAGCGCCGAAAGCCACAGTAACTTGTCTGTGGGCAGAGGATTGCCTACTGCTAGTTTTTAACTGATACCTGGCGTGCTTTCTTTGGAAGTGACACTGAACAGTGATTCCTTATTACCATTTTCAAAGTATTCATGACTTTACAGGCTATTATCGTACTTTTCCCAGCACAGTGAGTGAGGGCTGGGAAGTTATGTGTAGCTAGCAACAAATGCCGCTTTGGAGACATGATGTTGTCGTTATCCTCCAGGTTTTTGAGCATGAATTGTGAGCACTTGCTGTTCTCAGTTCCTTCATTCACATGTTGTATGGTCTTCATTCTGCCATTTACATTTAGGATTCTGGCTGGGGAATTTGAAGAGGAATAAATAAAGTTTGCAGCTTAGATTCCTTATGGCACAAGATGACCAAGATTTGGATTGATTTCAAGTTAGCAAAAAAATTATATCAGGTTATTTAGATAGGTCTTACCTTTTTTAATCCAATTTTTTCAGTGTAGGGTTAAAATTATAATAATTACTAGAAGTATTTTTTATAATAAATTTATATAAATTTCCGCACTGTCAAAAACAATGTGCTGGAAGACTCTTTTAATGTGAGTGACTTCCTCTTAATAACAAAATTGCCATTCTCTTAGACTTTCTGCACTTTCATTCTAAGCTTGTGTGGGTTGTTTTTTGTTTGGTTCATTGTTTTTATAAAAAATTCTAATTTTCATAGCTTCCCACATCTTATTTTCCAGGGCTGGTCGCTGTCAGCCTGGAGTCTGTTTTCGTCTCTTCAGCAGGCTCCGTTTTGAGAACATGTTGGAATTTCAGACTCCAGAACTTCTAAGGATGCCACTTCAGGTTTGTGTTTACTTAGAAGTTACAACTTTTAAAAAACTTACAACTCCAAAATAATAACTAATAATTCCAAAAAGGTGTGAAGGTATTTTCTCTTTCTCAAACCTTAATGGTATTTTTCTTCTTTTTAACTTGCAGGAGCTTTGTTTACACACAAAACTTCTGGCTCCAATTGATTGTCCAGTTGTTGACTTTCTTATGAAAGCTCCTGATCCTCCACCAGCTTTAATTGTGAAAAATGCTCTGCAAATGCTCAAGGTCAGCAGAGGAATACATTTAGATGGGAATTGTGTTTACTGTAATTAATATTTGTGTTGTGGTAACATATCTTACTGACTTTTAATTGTACTGAAAGTCTTTTTCACTTATATAAGGATGCTTGGAATTTGTGTGTGTGTATGTATTTTTCCATATTAAGGGAAGGGACTACTGTAAAATCTTGTCTTGAGCTGAGTTTAGTTTGATTTCTTTAGTGTTTGGGAGCAAATCTAGGTAATATCAAATATTTGTATCCTTTCCTCTTTCATTGTAAATTAATTTTTCCTCTTTCCTGTTTTTCCCCTTGTCCCTGCACTCCCATCATTTTTTTCAAACAGACTATAGATGCCATGGACCCTTGGGAAGATCTCACTGAACTTGGTTATCATCTCACTGAATTACCAGTGGAACCACACCTTGGTAAAATGGTGTTGTGCGCCATTGTTTTGAAGTGCCTGGATCCTGTTCTTACCATAGTTTGTTCTCTTGCCTACCGAGACCCTTTTGTGCTGCCCACACTGGCCTCTCAAAAGCGTGCAGCCATGCTGTGTAGGAAATGTTTTACTGCAGGAACCTTCAGTGACCACATGGTGCTTCTCAGGGCTTTCCAGGTATCCATTTGGAAGGAGGACTGTTCACACATCAGAGTGGATGACGTACCAGCCAAGCTGGACATAGGATGGTAGACTATGGCTTTCCTCTATATTGGACTCACAGACTTGTGAGAGACACATTTTCTCTGATCTTTTCAAACCTGGTTAAACTTTGAGTTCCAGCAAGATGCCACTTTATATCCTATTACATGGATAACTTAAAATAGCAATCTTGAGATAGTGTTCTCTGTGATAACAGAATGAACTTAAAATAATTGTCATTATGTGCCAGTTAGGGAATGGGGAAAAAATCTAGTAGTTAAATAAAAAAAACTAGGTTTGATACATTTGCTTTGGTTAATTTTGACATAAATGTAACTTTTAAAATTATACATTTTTAAATTTTAGATATTTTAATTAAAAGGTAAATGTTTAAAAATTATTCTCTACAGGCATGGCAGAAGGCCCGCAGTGATGGCTGGGAGAGAGCCTTCTGTGAAAAGAACTTCTTGTCTCAAGCGACAATGCAAATCATTGTAGGAATGCGAACACAGTTGCTTGGCCAGCTTAGAGCCTCAGGTAAATAGTTTGGAAAAAGTTTTGACATAATTTTAGAGTTATATGCAAATTTTAAGGGGAATAGCGTTCACTTGTCATTTTCCTTCCTTAAGTTGAAAAAGACTAGTACATATTCCTGCTGTGCATGGGGGAGATGCTAGGGTGAGAAAATGAGGCTGGGGAATACCTGGCATAACTGAAAACACCCTGAATGTTCAATATCTAGCAGTGTGAGAAATGTTTCCTTGGGTTTTTATGTTCTAGTGAATTTTTTTCCTGAGGCAGTTGTTGAAATGAGTTCAAACCCTAGGTTCTGAGGCAGAGTCAGTTAATTTCAACTGAAGCTTGATGTCCCTGGAGAGTGTCAGAATAAAGAATAAGGAAATCTCTTTAACCCTTGCCATCAGTACGCCCAATCTTCATGTGCCCTGCTTGTGCCTCACATGCTCCTCTTGATCCAGTGGCAGTTCATGGTCTGGGGTCATCTACTGCTTCGCTGTGGGCAGCCCCTCCAAGGTCTCAGCCTTTATTCAGAAGTATCTGTTGTGTCCCCTGCTTAGCTGTTCATGCTAACAGACAGTTCACCTACACTTGAGCACGGTCCGCTCATGCTAAGTTGCAAGCAAGCTGCAATTAAACAACACAATTTCTAATATTCTGTTAGGTAAAGAAGTATTATAAAAAGTAATTCTATTCTACATTATCATGAAACCCCTTACCAGGAAGAAATTCAGTGTAAGAGTTTATTCTTCATGCTGTTAATGTTGGCAGTTGTAAAAAATGCAACTAATTTGTAGCTTATTTAATTTTTTTCCAAATTCTTTTTGAGAAGCAAAAAAAGTAAATCTTAAATAGAAGCAAATATAACACAGACTTGACCTCTTTCTTTCTTCAGGTTTTATTAGAGCCAGAGGAGGAGCTGATATTAGAGATGTTAATGCTAACTCTGAAAACTGGGCTGTAGTTAAAGCTGCCTTAGTGGCTGGGATGTATCCCAATCTTGTGCACGTAGACAGACAGAGCCTGGTTTTAACTGCACCAAAGGAGAAGAAAGTGCGACTTCATCCTACCTCTGTTCTTAGTCAGCCTCAGTATAAAAAGGTAAAGCCACTTTGAACTTTTTAGAAAATGTTTTTCCTGAACGGTGATAGAATGAAAAATTGGAGTTGGTTTATTTTTCCAGTATTTCAGTTAGTCCTGCTAAATGGTACAGGACAAAATACTGCAAAGAAAAGGCTAATTGTAAAAATAACAATCTCTGCTCATTGTTATGAGGAAAATGTTCTGCTCTGAAACTGGTATTTCTTTAGATTCTCTTTTAAAGCAAAATATTTTGTTTCGAGGTGATAGGATAACTTGTAAGTCTGGTTAAATATACTTGTGCTTTTTTATATTTTTGTATATGCAAATGTTTATCTCTATATTTCTATATACTTAAAGAACAAAGTTAAAATTTCTTTTAAATACACATAGACAATAAAATAGCCTAGTCTTATTTGCTCCTGCACAGATTCCCCCAGTGAATGGCCATACTGCAGCTGTTCAGGCACTCCCTACAGACTGGCTGATATATGATGAGATGACAAGAGCTCACAGGATAGCAAACATCAGGTGCTGTTCTGTTGTAACACCCGTCACTGTGGCTCTCTTCTGTGGACCAGCTAGGTTACCAAGTAATGCTTTACAGGCATCTGCGTCCTGTGAAGGTATACTGAAGTCTGGATTTTGAATTTGCATTGGTATTATACTAGTATGGGATTTTTCAAGTCTATTTTCTACGTATTTTGGCTAGTTCTTAAAATGAAAGAGCTATATATAGGTCCTGTAGGTGTTCAGGAATAATTTACACGTTGTGTAACAAATACCTTGAGTTTTGTGAATCCTTGTAAGTTCATAACATTTACGGTTCTGGAATCTCAGAAACTGCAGTATAGTTTAAAAAAAAAAAAACACCAAAACGTTTAAAGACAGTACTTATGCGGAAAAGTGTAGTATGTATATTTTTTCTACAGCCTTGTTTATTTGATACTTTGAACCAGATTATTCAAATGGAATAATGCAGTTACAGTTAACATGGCAAATAATCATATTGCTTCCAGTTGACACATGCATTTGAAAGATTATTTTCTACTGATAACTTTTAATGTCAGTTAGCCATATTATTAACTAGAGGTAGTAGAGAGTTTATTAAAATTTCCATTTTTTAATATTTAAATGGAGTGCTGTAAGAATAGAAGCAAAAATAATCTTATCTGTTGTCAGTTGTGCAGAGATATTAGTTTGAATTGAAGTAAGAGTCCAAGCTGATTCTCCTGACTTGCTCTGAACTGTTACCTTTAAAATAGTGTTAATGCTCATTGAATTGTACTTTGAAAAAGAAAAAGGAATGCTAAATAGCCATGTGCATTTATATTTTTTTTTCTTAATGAGATTTTACATATATTGTTATACTAAGATACAAAGCAAAGAGCAATGTGTGGTTTTACAGCCAACTTCAGGCAAAAGTTTGGTAATGGCTTGTTAATGATGAAGGTACTTGAAAGAGTCAGATCACATTAGTGTAGGTGTTTATGTAGTAGGGCCTTAAGAGGTCTGGGAACTTGTTCTCATAACTATGCAAAGATCTTCACTGGGGTGTATATGCAGAAAGGAAAATGTGTGTTTACAAGTGTTTATATTTTAAGTGAAAATTTAGAAGGAAAATTAGCTTATTGCTGGTAATACAGTAATGTTCAAGTTTTTGTATGAAAGTGTAAATAATACAGAAATGTTAATGCACGTTTTACACTTAATTCAGGAGACAGGGTGTCCAGTGATAGCAGTGACAGTGAGATGGAGGACAGAACAACTTCTAATGTATCACTACTGAAGCTAGATGAATGGCTCCACCTCAGACTGGACTCTGAAGTATGTAATCTATCACTTCCATGCTTGTTTTTGGTAGAAGAATATTTATGCCATACCATCCTAAAAAGATTCCTGTAACAGTTGGATACTCAAAAATTGACTGTAAGAATGGCTATTGTGATCCCTTCAGTTCTCTCAAATTTACAGGAAGACATACTAAATGAGTTAACCTTTATTTCATGAGTTCAGTAAGAAATATGAAAAACATACAAACAGAGACTCAATGTCTTTTTGCACAAGCTAGTCAATTGTGTGAATTCACATATTCAACATCAAAGTTACAGGGCTTCCTATGGGTTGTGACAACCCATAACTCTTAAATCTTGCACCTGTGAGTAAAAAGAAAGAATTAGTTACCTGACCAACTGCAAGAGTGTTCATCCTTATTCCTCTGTCATAGTGGGGCTGTCCCACATACCGCACTGGGAAGCAGGAAAGCCTCAGCAGTCAGCTGCTGTTGGATCTGCTTCAGAAGCACTTTGGGTAAGCTGATGTTTTATGATTTCCAGCTTGGCAGTCTGATCCATTTCCGTAAGTTAGCAGATTCTAAAGAAACCGCCAGACGAGAGTGGCTGCAAGGAGCAGCAAGCTGCAGATAGTAGCAGCTGCATAGTGGCCCTTCTGCTCTATGTGGTTCCCTGTATTGCCTCTGTGGTGCTCCCACAGCACACAAGACCTGAGCTTGAGCTGAGTTAACCAAAATTTGAGCAGGAGTTGAGGGAACAGTAAAAATGGCATATTGTGTCTTTCCTTTTCTGAGAAGATGACTAAAGTTGCTTGACTAAAATGGAGCACCTGAAACTGGAACTGCTGAAATAAAATTGCTGTCAAATTTTATAAAAAGAAAAATGCCCCAGCCTTTGAAGGTACGAGTCTTCTGGTTACTGTGAAGCACTGATTGTGTTAGAAGTATGTTCAAGTATGTCTAAAGAGCACATAAATACAAACTGAACTGGCAGGAAAAGACTTCTTTTAAAGAGAAGATAAACTTTTAAAGTGAAAAATGAAAAATCCTGTGTATTTACAATGGAATTTTAAATATTGTGCTGTACTGCATGTAATGGTTTAAAAATTACCTTGGACCTGAGGAAAGAAAAGATAACAGCTTAATTTGAATGTGAGGTTTTCTTCCCCTCCCCAAGACCTTTCAGTTTGCCAGAATGCTAGCTGCTGCCTGATAGGTGAGACGTAGGGGTACTCTTTGTCTAACTGATCTAGTTTTTATTAGTCTTTAACAGAACTGAAATTCGTTACAGGCTGCTGGTTTGCTATTGCAACTCAGACAAAAATGGCATAGCTTATTTCTGCGTCGTATGCGAGCTCCTTCTAAATCATGGTCTCAAGCTGATGAAGCAACTGTAAGAGCAGTTGTAGCTGTTTTGACTGCTGAAGAACAGTCTGCAGGTTTGCAGCAGCCTTCAGGAATTGGTCAGAGACCAAGACCTCTGGCTTCTGAAGATAATCTTTTCACATCTACACGGAGGTCAACCAACACCAGGACAAGTACAGCAGGAGCTGAATTCTCTGACTCCTTTAATGCTGGAAGGTAAGATGCTGAGATCTTCCAGGGACTGCAGCTTGTAATTTATATATCTATAAAAACATCACTTGAATTTCTGCTAGTATGAAGAAGAAAGAAACAGTATAAATGAAGCTGAAAGCTTTGATACTGTCTTATGCTCTGTTGTAGTTTTGATTTCATTGAGAGCTATTTTATATATATGCTTTTTGTTTGGAAGAGCAGTCAGAAATAGTGTCCATGAGTTGTGCTCCTTGGGAACTAGCAGAAGAGGTTTAACCATAACACTCAGAATGAATGAATGCATGCTTTTTTATTTAGTGTTAACTATGTTTTGGAATTAGTGTAATATATGTGGTCATCAAGTAGGCTGATATGTAGATATAAATTGTTCTGTGATCTCTTGTAAAACTCACAGTCTGTTGTGTATCTGCCTTTACTTTTTAGAGTTCTTGTGAAGTCTACACGTCCCATCCTTCATCAGCCAAAGAAGTACAAACAAAAAAATATTTTGCATTCCAGACAAACTTCTGATGACAGGTCAGATCGATCATCAGTGAAGTCTGCAGACAGCAGTAGCTTCCTTAGCCCCTGTGCTAGTCCATGTTCTCCAATATCTGGAAAGGTACAGTTCTCATAAACATATTACCCTGCTTTTCGAAATTAATAGAATCTCTTGCTGACATTTTTCAGCAGCTATCAGGTATTGTATTAAGACCCTAACATAGATTTTCATTGTTAACAACCACATAATATTTCTTTTGGAATTGAAAATCAAGAACAAGTATCCATGTTATACTCATTTAATACAGTAAAAATATTATTATTTGAAGACTTCTGAAGTAAAGCTGTTGAAAGTAGAAAAAAAATTTTGAGGGGTGGTTTTTTGTCTTTTTTTTTTTTTTGAAACTTGCTATAGTAAACAGTGACACTGCATGCAGTACACACATTTATGAACTCTGTGTATTCTATCTTCCTCTGTTTCTGTTATAACATATATTGGTACTGATTCTCTGAGTTTTGTATTATCTGCCTCACTATGAATTCTTGGTGGTATTTTTGATGATTATTTAATAAAGCATACATTTTAGTGAGGTTATTTTCATAAATCTCCCTGTGTTTTTTAATTCAGGCAGTGCTACAGGGAGAAAATTTGTTTCCTGAAAATGGAAATGTAAGTGTGCTACAGGCTACCAGTCTACAGTGATTAATTTTGTGTCATCTGAAGTTGTCTCAGACTTCAAAGAATTGTAGTTAATCACTAGACTACGTAGACCTGTTCTGCTATAATTGTTTGCTCGCCCTCTGAATGAATTGTAATTTTGAAAAATCCTTAAAGATGTAAAATAGTCAATTCTGACAGGAACAGATGATAGATAGTATGTTTCTTCTATAATCTTGAAGAGGAGAGGAAAAACTCAGTGAAGGGTCTGTCTGCATGTGTGTAAAACTTCAGAACTAAATCCTGGTGTATATTAATGCATTTATTAATTTAATTTAATTCTTTCAGGCTTCCAAATCACATTCACCTGGACAAAATATGCCAGTTCGGTACTTTATAATGAAAAGTAGCAACTTGCAGAACATTGAGATTTCTCAGCAGAAGGGTATATGGTCCACTACACCAAGTAATGAACGAAAACTGAATGGAGCCTTTCGGGAAAGCAGCATGGTTTATTTAATATTTTCTGTTCAAGGGTCTGGACACTTCCAGGTGAGTCCTTGGCTAACTCCAACTGTTGTTGGTGGGTGGTGGCTTACGAAAGTGCAGCAAGCGGCTGTGTATAGTATGAAGGGCTTTGCTTATGACTTCTGACTTTTTAGTAAGTAGAGTATTGTGCTAATGCTTCTGATTGCTGAGCAGGAGTACTTTATTCTCCAAAATAGTCCCTTTTAATGAACTCAGTTTTTCCTGCAAAGGATAAAACTAAATTGCTTCCAAAGATAATGAGTCAGAATGTTTCTACCGTACATAAATGCTTTAAAACAGCAGCAGTGAAACAAAAGAAAAATCCATACAAAGCGGGGGATTGCTGTCTTTTTCTCTTAATGCCAAAATAAATGTTGTAAGTGAACAAGAAGACACGATCCAGTCATAGCTTTCTAAAGCCAGGAAACTCATATGTCTTTAATGCAAATTTTAATAAAAACTGTTTTGGTGGAACTGTTGTTTTTCAATGTTAGGAAGCTGGAAAGTCATGGCCATGTTTCTTCCAGAGCCATCTTGAGTTCTCATTTAGTTAGGTATTTGTCAGCAATTTGCTGACAAATTTGTGGCCAGTTTAAAGGTAAATACTTGACCTGCTAGTGCAGTTGCAGGTTAGCTGTGTTGTAGAGCCTCCTAAACTCAATTGTTCCAAGTAAAGAAAGTTCAGTTTATCTCTTGATATATTATAAACTGTTAGTAGGAGTCAGCTGAACTTAAAATTTAATGAATCAGTCCAAACATAGAGATCCTGGTGATACCAACGAAGGTTTGTGGTGAAATGTACATACGTATGGGGAAGTTTACAGTGATTTGGCAAAGGCAAATACTGTGTTAGAAAGTAATTTTCAGCATGCCAGTTGAGTCTGAAAATGGGCTATTGTTTTGGTGCTCTTAGACTGAAGTCAGGATATAAGTGGATTATGTTGCCTTGCCCTTCTAGTTTTGACACTGCGCTGGATCTTCATGGGAATGTGAGATTAACATTCCTAATAATATTCTCTTGCTTCAGGTGTCTCTACTTCCCATCTGTGTTTTTCCTCATTTCCTTTTATTAATTTTCATTGATTTTTCATTTAAGGCTTGAGCTGTCTAGGGCTTCGTGACTGACAGCAGGAGTATGTGCTGGTAACTTCAGGCATTGTGTATCTCTTGAACTCCTAAGTCACAACTGGAGTAAATTTGCCTGAACAGTTGATACATTTTGTGTGGCCTGGGTTTATTTTTGGTTTGTTGGTGTGTGTGTTTAAAGGGTGTCCTTAAGTAAGTTAGATGCAATCTTGCATTTGTGTTTTCTTTCATTTCCTTTCTGAATACTTGTCTTGTTGGAATTTCTTTCAGCTTCATTAAAGAAAGAACTTTTAGCAGCTTTAACTTCTTTGGAGAACAGCTCCATGCTTTTAATTGTATATGAAAGTTTGTTAACAAAGAGGGAACAAGGGAAGGAAGGAATGGATTTTTGAAAGAATTTTATACAAGTAGTGGAGAATATCTAGTGGACATAGAACATTCATCTTAATACCTTGCACTTTGAATGTTTTTACAACAGCTTTTCCACCTTTGTTTCAGAGCTTAAAAAAAACCCTTGAATGCTTGTTGTGAGAGATGAATTGAAACATCTCTCCTTTGTGGTGAAATTCTAGAAGGTATATTTGAAGTGGAAAAAACAAATAGGTGTAAATATTTTGGAAAATCCAGCTTCATGTGAGTGAGTGTTTGAATCACTCTGAAACTAATTTCAAAGTTTCATATGAAGTTCAGTCATTTATTTAATTACAACAAAAATAGATATGCTCTCATTATGTCTATTCTTTCATATTTAATTTTTTCTTTCAGGGTTTTGCTAGAATGGCTTCATCAATAGGGTGTGAGAAAAGTCAGGACTGGGGATGTTCTGGATTTGGAGGTGTATTTAAGGTGGAATGGATCCGAAAAGAAAGTATTCCTTTTCAGTTTGCACATCATTTGCTCAACCCTTGGAATGACAATAAGAAAGTACAAATAAGCAGAGATGGCCAGGTAGTTATTCTCTTCCAAAGTCTTCTTTACTTGGTGGAACTGTGTTTTCTGTTCATTAGTTTGTTCAGCCTTGAACTCAACTGTACTCATGCATGTATTAACCTGAATCACAGTTCCTTGGTATGCACTGTACCTTCTGGTAATGGAGAATTACTGTTGAAGCAGTGAATTTGTTAAAATCAAACCAGTTTCTTGCTTAATGTTGTTTAAAAAAATATTTAAAGCTGTATTATTCCAAAATAAATAGGGTTTTGTTTTTTGGTTTTTTTTTAAATCTCTGAAAGCTTGTTTCCTGTTTGATTCAGCTGTGTTCCCCAAGATTGTCTGTTCATAACTGTTCATAATTAGAGGTTTGCATTTTCTGTAAAGCCTCAAGAGAATCTTGATAATAGATAGGTAGAATAAAGCTTAATACTGTTCTGCAATTTATTAAAGCTAAATGTGACTATAAAAAGCCAGAAAAGAATTTGCATAAGAATTCTCTGTGGCAGGTTTTGCGTTCTCCTCTGTCCCCTCCCAAAATATGTCCTTGATGCAAGATTCTGGAGCTAAACTTTTTGTAAACTTTTTGTAAACTTTTTGTAAACTTTTTGTAAACTTTTTGTAAACTTTTTGTAAACTTTTTGTAAACTTTTTG
>PYHW01010846.1:55965-73770 GCA_013186435.1 Turdus rufiventris
TAAACTTTTTGTAAACTTTTTGTAAACTTTTTGTAAACTTTTTGTAAACTTTTTGTAAACTTTTTGTAAACTTTTTGTAAACTTTTTGCTTCCCCAAAACCTCTTCAGTTGTAAAAATGAGGAAAGGAGCATACTATAAGAAAGGAATGTAGCACATATTGAAATTGACAGTGCTTCTCTTCTAAATATCTCTTTAAGACTTAAAGAATCTCAATAGTATAAAAAATAAATTATTTACATTCATATCTGTGATTCCACCGAGAGCTGCTGCATTATTTGTGACCTGCCTTTTTGCATTCTCCACCACATTTACTGGAATTAAACTTAAAAGATGTGTAATGATCTTTATTTAACAAGGAAGTGACCTGTGGAAGGCACGAATTGTATGGTGCATCTATTCTTGAGGTGGTGTGTTCATTGGGAATTCTTTTGTAAGAAGTGGCATCTTGCCTGAGCGAAAAACAACCTGTAGGCCAGGATTGCTTATGCATATTTTAATCTCCTTTTGAGCTGCTCTTGTAGGGATAGTTCTAATACATGTCACAATAGCAAAAGTAACAGCTCTTTCAGAAAAACCACCAGCAATCTCTTCTAAGGATTTTGTAATACATAATTTTTATATGCACAGTGGTTATAACTTTTCTGATTTCCTGATCCTTTTTAGGAGCTGGAACCACAAGTTGGAGAGCAGTTGCTGAAGCTTTGGGACCATATTCCTTTGGAATGAAAAAACTCAACTGATTAAGCATGTCAGATAATATGATAGAGGTAGTTATTATTTCATGTGTTACATTTTGGTATTATTATAGAGGAAATGGTGTCAACATACACTGTATCATTACAGTACTGTCATTTGTAGCTTGTGGAAGAGCAGGTACTCAGAGGACTAAATATTTTCTTCCTTTTCATTTTTTCTAGCTGATATTGTTGAAGCATCAGCTCTAACCACTGGAACCCGCAGCATGTCTGCAATACCAAGATAAGAAGGTGGCACAAGAAACTAAGTGCTGAAGCTCTTAGTCATAATATGCAGCTAGCTGTGAAAAAAGAGGGAATTATGTTTGTTTCAGTGTTTACTTGTTGTAAAAAATGTCAATAAGGTTATCCACCAATCTTTTTTCTGACTGAATTATTTTTTCTACAGTAGTGTGCAGATATTTGAAAGTGTGGTAAAGTTCAAAGCTAAGTTTAAAGCAATGCACCACATATAAGGTGTTTGTGGATTTAAAATAGCACAGCACAGAGTTTACATTTAAAGCATTGTCAATCCAGTAGATGTGTGAAAGAAACAAGTTTAATGTTAAATAATTATTGCAGTTTGAGTAAAATAAATAAATTGAGATGCCTCCAGATATGTTGGGAGATTCCATAATTGTTTGGTTAACTTCTGTGTGCATACTACAAGGGAGAAGAATATATTCATAAAAACGATTAGACAGCTTGAGAATGCGAGTTTTTGAATTCTAGTTTAAATACAGGAGGGAAAGAAGCATGAGACTTTTTTGAGTGTGGATTGGTCCAGTGGTATTTCTAGCTTCAGCTTTTTTTTAAATACTTAAAAATACTCTCACTGACAACCTGAAACAGTCTTTTAGAGGCTTGGGGCCAAATGGTATTCTAGTAGTTCACTAACTTGGGCATTGTTATAAGATTTCTACTTCTTTTATAAAAAATAAAAGATAATTACTAGTACAGTTTGCTTAATCTTTCAATGTAGTCTTCAATTGTTCTTTCTATACCTTGTCTTTCAAGTTCTTCACTTTCTTCTGTACTATTGTTGTTTTAGTTTACTGGGCTTTTCCTTAGTCATTCATTACCATAAGGCTGCTACAAATTCACTCTGCTCACTGTCAGCACTGTGCTTATTCTTAGGTTGAACTGAGAGCTTTTTCTGCTTCTGAACTTCTACTTACTTTCTCATGTCCTCTCAGGATGTTCTCACAGTTCCCATATATTCATTAATTCTGGCACAGCATCATTAGAAATTTAAGTTAGACCTGAAACAGGCTACTGCAGGATGTGGTGCAGTCAGTAAAAAGGGTGCCAAGGATATGAGTGCTGTGAAAAAGCAGGAGACGAAGAAGGTATCCAGAGATTTAAAAGAAAAGGGATCTTTAGGCATTAAACAAACAAACAAAAAAATTAGAAAATATATATATGTATATATGTTTTCAGCTTGAATTCAGAACTGAAGACCCATTTGCACCAAATAGTGTTCTTTAAAATCCATCTCTCTCTCCTTTTTCCTTTGGGAGACATTTATTACTAGTTTAGCACTCTATTTATTTTATATAAAAATAGTCAAGAATAACCTACAAAAACCCTGCACTTGGAAAACAGTCAGATTTTTTGCACATTGCTACTTCTCTCTGCCAATCACAATGCAATCATTTTGTAAACAGGCCTCCCCAAGACAAGCCATGCACAGCAGGTTCTGCTCAAGTCCACATTCTGGCTGAGACAGCAGACAGATGGAATGTGAGAGTTAGTTTTTAGCTGCACTGCAACCATTCTCTCAAAATCAGTTGTAGGAGGACTGTCTCTTTCAGTGGGAGTGTGTTCTGCCAGTTTTCTATAGAATCATGGATGGAGTTGTTAAATTTGGAAAAGATTTCTAAGTTCATTGAGTCCAACTCAGCCTAAAATTATCAAGTCTGACAAAATAGCCACTTTCTCCTAATCATTAAATGAGACTTAGTTGTTGACGATGCTGGAAGTGAAAAATGGGGAGTCTAATGAGAACAAAAAATGAACAAAAGAGTTACCAGATCAAGAAAATAAAAATAACATACTTACTTGACAGAAATTGCTAACATAGCAGGCTGAAAAACAAGAAAATAATTACTTCAATGTGTACTAAATGTCTGTAGGAAAATAAAAAATTTGCCTATCTAAGTACCTGCTACTCTGCTCTCAAATTTTCAGTAACTGTGTAAAATTTTAATTAGTTTTTAGCATAAGTAAGATTGGGGAAGATATTTGTAATTAATTTATTTTAAAAAATTAGAAAATCAAACCCATTTTCTGATGCTTCTCAAAAGAAATATTTCTGAACTTCCTGCACAAATGAAGATAGATTGATTTTCTACTGGTGTAGTTTTGCCAGGATTTGTAACTTCTTCACTGTTTTGTTTCATACTTGAGCTATGTGAACCATAGAAGACATATGATGGTTGTACATTTTATGGAATTACTGGAAATACTGTTTTTCAGCTGTAGAATGTTCCCATCAAAGTTGAAAGCTTGGCAAAGGTTCAGCCTTTTTCTCTTGCTAGATATTTTGGATGGATACGTTCACAAAGTATACACTTTCTAGTATTCAAGCTTTGCTCTGCAGGTGAAGAAAATGACTATATCACGATGAAGAGAAGTGACAGTTGAACATCTGCTTTGAAGACTTGATTTGCCTTCTTGCCACACAACTTCTGAAGGCTCATAAGCCTCGACCTTCATCACTCGTTTAGCCACTTTCCTGGTATCTAGGTTTAAAGGACAGGTGTCTGCTAAGGAAGGCAGGAACTTCTCTTTGAAATGGAGAATGTAAACCCCCTCCCTCCAAATTATAATTTTGAAATCAAGGGGCTCTCAGGCAAAGATATGGCAATTAGGAATAACAGATCTTTACTAGGAAAATTAAAATAGAAATACCGTATTACAAAGAACAAGCCCAAAATGCTGACAGAATCAGAGTACAACCTGATACCCGATCAGTCAGGGTGTTGGTATCAGTCCAATTCAGTGGTGGCTGCAGTCCCCCTGGAGTGACAGATGTGGTTCAGTTGAAGCAGTGCTCCTGTAGAAGGGTGCAGTTTCCCTCCAAAGGTCCAGTGATGATGTGGAAAGGTCCGATTTTTCTTGGAATCCAGTGGAAAAAGGCTGCCCTGATGTTCCAAATCTGTTTTTATCTAGCTAGTAAAGGCTTAGCTCCTCTCCCTGGCTGGAGCATCTCCCAATGGGTTGGTGTAATTTTATCAGTTATACACTGGTACTCAAGGCCCATTAACAGAAGATCCCTCCCTGGAGGAAGGATGGGTTGTAAAAAGATAAAGA
This sequence comes from Turdus rufiventris, assembly GCA_013186435.1. Lineage (NCBI taxonomy): Eukaryota > Metazoa > Chordata > Aves > Passeriformes > Turdidae > Turdus > Turdus rufiventris. The sequence continues at coordinate 60,016 of PYHW01010846.1, forward strand.
ACAGTGCTCCACCTGGTTTTAGCAGATGGCCCATTAGCAGAGAATATCTCCCATGGAGATTAGGATCACTGCTCCACCTCGTTTCAACAACTGGTAGTAGAATACACACTTTTGTTTGGCTCCTGTATTGCAGCCTAAGACACCTGGTAACGCAATCACTTTGGGCCTTTAATGAGTATTCAGTATGACACCAACTCTCACTCTGTCATTTCTGATGGCAGAAGCAGTTTGGTTTTCCAAAGATTTCCTCTTTTTAAAAAGGGGAGTTGAATAATGATCTTTATCATTAGGGAAAACCACAAAATTACATCTGCAGAACAGTAATCAAGAAAAGCCATGCTAGATATAGGGATAAATAGGAGCGCTTTCTGACTAGCATGTCATTCCCTGAATTGGAATGGGAGAGAAACAGCTGCTTATTTTATGGAGAGAGTTTTTTGTCATTTATTTTGAAAATGGCTGTGCTTTTACTATAAGTGTATGGAGTTTTCTATGATTTGTCTCCATGTCTTCCTTAACTTGGATAACTTGTGATTTTTATCTGGATCTTATAGCAGGAATAGAGTGAAGAGGGTCCTCCTTGCTGCTGAAATAGTGACCGAGTGTGGTAACTCTTTTCTGTATAATTTCGTTGCATCAGCTGTATTACTGGAATTGGAGGAAGAAATTGGTATACTTATTACAAACATGCTTTACACACTTGAAACAAGGATACTGAGCCTAAGTTGAATGTAGTTTGATTGAGAAAAACTAAGGTGCTTGTAATGTCCTCTCTGACTGCTACCCTCTCTTTCTCTCCACATGATCGAAGTGGTCATTGCTGTTCATTAACATGGCATTTGTAGGAATTCTGAGTACAAGGATCCTAAGAGGTAAACTTATTTCTTTGTACGAGTAGAAGCTGCAATGTGTCTTTTTCTCCCTAGATCTGAAACTGATGGAAGGGGAGGAGAAAATCTGTACTAAAAGGTTCTCAGTGTTCCCATTGCACAAGGTACTCTTACTCGGCATAAACTGGATTTTGTGGACTTGGTGCCTTTCTCTATTCAGGTTTTTTGGGTTTGTTTTTTTTAATTGTCTTCATGCTGTCAAATAACCAGTATGAAGTGTTGTGTAATGAAACAATACATAAAAGCTTTTGTATTGGTCTTGCCTTAAGTGGGTCTGGAGTTGTTCTGCAGTCCCCTGGAGCATTCCCAGTGGCCTGTGGGCAACTGAAATATATCTATAGATGGTTTAAGGGAACCATTAAAGTTTGGATTTGGGTCACATCTGCTGGTGGATAGAAGGTGCTGAGTAACAGAGGTAAAACAAAATAGTATCTCTGAATTTGGAAGATCATAAGGACCTCCTTGCTTTAATGTCAGGAGAGGCTAAGTACATGTTCTAGTTTAGGACAAATTTAGGGAAAACCTCTGGGAGGAGCTCCCAGGAAAAAAAAAAAAAACAACCCAAGTCTCCTCCCCCACCACCGGGTTCGGGAAGAATTTCCTCAGTGGAAAAGTGGAAAACACCTGTTTATTAATCAAACAAAACACTCCCCAACACAATAGAAGAAAATTAACAACCCTAGATGACAAAAAAAACCTCTTGCACCAGTGTGAGAGGGTGACAAACTCAGAAAATCTCTCCTGTGGGTGGTATCAGTCTCCGGCGCTGGGAATGACTGCAGATCACAAATTGCAGAGTCCCAGTGTTCCTCGGTGTCTGGTCCAAAACAGGTTCAGATGGTATACAGAAAGGGAAAGAAGGCAAGAACAAAAAAACAGTCCAGGGAAAGAGATTGGACTGCCCAACTAAACCAATAAGCAAAAGCCAGCAAAGCTAAAGCTAGCAAGCCAAGCAAAGCAAGGCAAGCAAGCAAAGTGAGTGAGCCAGAGCCAGCAAAGCCTGCAAACCTAGCCTCCCCTAAGCATAGACAATGGGGGAGGGGAACCAACTGATAAGTAGACAAAACAAATCTTCACTTAAACAGAACACACGATTGGGAATACAAGCCACCATAACGTCACCCCAGGACTGTACAGCATGGAGCTAAGATCCAGACCCAAATAGAGAGATGCTGAGTTTCACAGTAGTTCACAGATCTATACTCCATGAATCTTGCCAGGAGTTTATACTTTGTTTGGCTGTATTGCAGGTAATTAGTACCTAATATGGAAGGGGTGAATTCAGCTGATGCACTGCTTCTGGACATGTTAAACTAGAGGAAAAAATCAGCTGTCTTCCCTTTGGTGGTGATCCAAGGCCTAAATGAAGTGTAATATGAGAAGTAGCCTATTGTGGCAGGCAAAACAAATAGACCTAGAGAAGTGTGGTGAAAGCTTAGAGAATAGCTGCTTAAAGTTCCTCAGGATTTTATCAGCATAACAGATCCAACCGGGGAGTGATGTCTGAGTGTAGATCCTGGTAGTTTCTTGTGAGGGATATTTTATGTGATACAGCTCCTGTATTTGACAGATGTCTCCTGGGATGCATGGCGGCTTCGCTGTGTGCTCGTCTTCAGCACGTGAGAAGGCTCTGTGTGGGAGATGACACTCAGATCCTTCTCATTCTTCTCAGGGCCTGGCAGACGTGTGCTGCAGATGTTCTCCTCCAAGTGGAGCAATGGCACTTCTGGGTTCTGCTTGCCCAAGGAAGTTGCCACAGGCAGGCTGCGTGCCTGGTCCTGTGTGGCTGCTGACTGCAGGCTGAGCCTCTGAATCCCAGTGGAGAGCATGCGGGAGACTCGTACAGGAATACAGCTCCTGTACACTGTGGATGTGTCACGGGATGAGGTGCAGCGCAGTGCCACCCCCAAGCTCTGAGGGCATATGGCTGTGCCCTGCTCACTGCGGTTGCACCAACAGCATGGGATTGTGTTATTCTTCATTGACATCTCTGTGGTCCTCTCCCATAGGACTCGCCCAGAAGATTGCCAAAAAGGAGAGGAGGTAATCTTCTGGAGACCGACCTTATGTTAGCCTGTCATGCCATTGTGAATCCACACTTAAGGAGAAGGAAGCATCCAAAACTCGTAAATGCTCATAATGAAAAGGAACTACAAAATCACAAAGTTTTGCAAAAACACACTAAGTTTTATTAGTAACTTACACACTTGGCATGGAAATTGCTATATTAATCTGTACTGTACCCTATATGCACAAGGCATAGGTTTTGGGAGAAATGGGTAAGGTGAAAGAGAAGGGAGAAAAGAAAAGATGAATTAAAGAGAGTGAGGGAGGGAAAAAGAAAAAGAAACCAGCAAACCTGGTTCCAGCACTGATTCAGATGGGATGTCAGTCCTGCTTCCATCGTTGATACAGATGATGGGGTATCCATGATCCTGGCTACACTCCCCAAGATTCAGGGGGAACCTTTTTATGAGTGGGTTTCCCTGCCCTAACAACAGGTTTCTTGCTTCCTGTGCCAATTTGATGTCATGCATGGTCTGATCTTTCAAACCTGCCTGGAAATGACTTTGTGGCTTTTGCATGGTGTTGACTCTGCTCTATAGTCCGATCTGACTTCTTGGCTTCATTCCTGCCCCTTTGCTGTAGTGCGTTGTGTTTACCTCCAGGGACTAGAAAAAAGGATGTTTGTCCCTGAGAAGTGGTGTCCTACCTGCACATGGCCCCCTCCTCCTGTCACAACTTGTTCTTTCTCATTTATGGTTATTACCAACAGTGCTGGGCTCCTGCCAACAGCTCTCACATGTTTTTACCAGGAATCCTTGGCTGACTCCACAGCCATTTGGTTATCAGTGTTTGAGAGTCATATACTGGTCTCTTCTCTTCTGTAATTCTCCACCTGTGCTTCTCCTGTGGGATGCTGAACAGGGTCATGACCAGGCAGCATCTCTGGGGCCTGGGCTGGTGCTGGCAGTGGGGCACTAATCCTCAGGGCATCCCCCCATGCAGGTAGAGGGCGCAGCCTGCTCAGAGCCTGGAGTGCCCACATGAAGCAGGAGAGACGTTGGGTGTGGACAGTCTGACGCTGCTGAGGCCATGGGCCTCTGGCCAGCTGGGCAAAGGACTGAGTGGGCTGCAGGGGCTGTGCGGGGCACTGCCTGGCTCTCTGTGCCTGTGACTGTCACCTGTTCACCAGAGGCAGGAGAAGCTGCCATTGCCTCCTCTTGTGCCTCAGGGGTGAGAGATGCAAAATGCTCCTCTTCCTCAGGAGCTCTGGCCATGGCAGCACCTGCTGGCTCTGGCTGTGGCAGGAGATGTGCTGGGCAAATCAGAGACAGCCTCTGCTGCTGCCTCTGTGCCCAAACTGCTGAGAGAGCTGGGCACCTCGTGGGGAGCAGTGTAAGAATCCCGCTCATTCACTGGGCCCTGGGAGTTGTCCCAGATGTTGTAGATGTCCCAGATGGCATTATTTTCCCCTTCGGACAGCTCTTTGTCATTGCTGCCTTCCCCTTGCCAAAGCCTTTTCTCGTTATCCTTTTCTGCTTGGGACAGCCCTTCATCCATGCAACACTCCCTTTGAGACAGGATTTGGGGTTGCTTGTCTTCTGCTTGGGTCATCTTCTTGTCACCGATTTTGTTCCCTTGGCACAGCTCTTGTAGTCTGTTGTTTTCTGCCTGTTTCTCCTCTTTGGCTAAGGCCCTGCATTGGCTTGGGAAATTTGCTTTCAGCCAGTCCAGCATCCTCTGATTGCTGGAGATTTTCTCCAGCTTCTGAAGAACTGGGCTGGCTTCCCTGATCGGGGGCATTCTGTGCTCCGTACTGGTCAGGTGCTTTGTGTTAAGCTCCAGCACAGGCTGCCTGTGGGACATGGAGCTCAGATACTCACCAGGCTCTCCAGGCACTGGCAGAGATGTGGCACTTGGGTTTTGCTTCATTTGGACACAGGATCTTCTGTGTCCTGCTCTGACACTTGCCTCTGGCACCGGGTCCCTGCAAGCCTGCTTAGGGGAGCTGACATGGACAGACTGTGTGCCTGGTCCTGCTGGGCTCTTGGCTGCTGTCTGGGGCTCTGGATCCCAGTGGAGACTGTGCGGGAGACTCGTACAGGAATACAGCTCCTGTACACTGTGGATGTGTCACGGGATGAGGTACAGCGCAGTGCAACCCCCAAGCTCTGAAGGCCTGTGACCGTACTCTGCTCACTGTGGTTGCACCAACAGCATGGGATTGTGTTCTCCTCCGCTGACATCTCTGTGGTCCTCTCCTGCAGGACTGGTCCAGGAGATTGTCAAAAATGTGGGGAAGAAAACTTCTTGAGACAGAACTTTAGTTAGCGTGTCCATGGTGAAACCTCCCTGTTGTGGGTGTACCTGTGTACTTCCCCTTCCCTTAAGGGGCAGTAAGCATGCAATACACATTCATGCTCATGATGAAAAGCACAACAAAAGTCACAGGGCCTGCAAAAACTTTCCCAGATTTTATTTCTTTTTTTTACACACTTGACTTGGAAATTGCTGTGTTAGACCCTAGCCTACTGTGCAAGGCAGAGAGAGGGTTTGGGAGAAAATGCAGGTTGAAAGAGAAGGGAGGAAAAAAAAAGATGAATTAAACAGAGGGAGGGGAAAAGGAAGGAAAAAAAAAGATCATGAGAGACCACTAGTCCTAGCTGTAAATTACACTTGGCATGGACATTGCTATGTCAGTCCCTAGCCTACCATATATACACATGGCAGAGCGTTTGGTAAGAAAGGTTTTGGTGAAAGAGATTTGAAAAAAGAAGAGGTGAATTGAAGAGAGGGAGGGCAAGAGAAAGAAAAAGAGAAATGAAGAGAAAAAGAGATCAGCAGTCCTGGTTCCAACATCAATCCAGATGCTGGGATGTCATTCCTGGTTCCAGCACTGATTCACCTGAGGGAATGTCATTCTTTATTTGAGCATTGATTCAGATAATGAGATGTCAGTCTTGGTTCCAGTGTTCACCCAGTGATGGAATGTCAGTTTTTGTTCCAGCATTCACCCAGATGATGGGATGTCAGTCCTGCTTCCATCGTTGATACAGATGATGGGGTATCCATGATCCTGGGTGCACTCCCCAAGATTCAGGGGGAACCTTTTTATGAGTGGGTTTCCCTGCCCTAAGGACAGGTTTCTTGCTTCCTGTGCCAATTTGTTGTCATGCATGGTTTGGTCTTTCAAACCTGCCTGGAAATGACTTTGTGGCTTTTGCATGGTGTTGACTCTGCTCTACAGTCCGATCTGACTTCTTGGCTCCTTTCCTGCCCCTTTGCTGTAGTGCGTTGTGTTTACCTCCAGGGACAAGAAAAAAAGGATGTTTGTCCCTGAGAAGTGGTGTCACAACTTGCTTTCTCGTGTCTGGTTATTACCGATAGTGCTGGGCTCCTGCCAACAGCTCTCACATGTTTTTACCAGGAATCCTTGGCTGACTCCACAGCCATTTGGTTATCAGTGTTTGAGAGTCATATACTGGCCTCTCTTCTGTAATTCTCCACCTGTGCTTCTCCTGTGGGATGTTAAGCAGGGTCATGACCAGGCAGCATCTCTGGGGCCCAGGCCGGTGCTGGCAGTGGGGCACTAATCTTCAGGGCATTCCCGTGTGATAAGTGATTGGTGCTAATAAGATTGTATCTGTATTAGAAAAATTGTTGCTTTATAATCAAAAGAATATAATTGTTGCAATTACTTCAAAGTGAAAAGAAAGAGAAAAAGAGACAAAGCAGAATCCTCCAGATGTTTGGTGAGAGGGAAGATAGTAAGGATGTAGGTCTGATAACAGCATCTAGAAATAAAACTTTCAGCCTTGAATCATGCCAAATTGGGATGATTCCAGGCATTGGACACTGGAATTAGGTTTGTTATGAGAACATAGATTTAATTATATAACCCCAAGCTTAGTGTGTTTGCGCTACCTTCAAAGTTACACAGCAGACACTGAGGAAGACCCAGAGCCTTCATCGGAAATAAGAGCCCCGAAAGGATGAGAGACCCCCAACTACTGGTGAAGCATGCACAACACAACATAGTGACATAGATTTTAGAAATAGAAACTAGGAGGAGCTTTCTAGAAGATTCTATATTAACACGTATTAGCATACAATATTTAAGTGAAATTTTTACCTTGATTGAGTTGGGGTGGAGGGAAGGGCCCTATCCCTACCCCCTGTCAGTTTTGCTTATGCTGTATTCATTTATATGCAATTGCTGCTGTTAAAAATTGCTGCTAAATTTAACATTGGTGCCAAATTTAATTTTGTTTCATAAATTGGACAAATTGCAGGTAGAGGGCACAGCCTGCTCAGAGCCAGGAGTGCCCATGTGGAACAGGATGGCTGGATCCTGTGGAGGCCATGGGCTTCCCTCTGGCAGTGTGAGGCCACTCTGGCACCTGGCCATAGGTCTTTGCCTCCTGAGGGGCGAGCCCCTTACTCAGGAGTTCTGAAGCTTTGGTCTCTGTCCCTTTCCACATTGGCTTTGTGTGTCTCGTCTTCCCTTTTGGACATTTCTGTGTCACATCCTACTTAGGACAGGTCTTGGACTCCATAATCTTCCCCTTGCTACAGTTCTTGGTTCAGATTCCACCTTACACCCATAGGAAATATAATTGACAAAACTGCAGAAGAGGGCCTGAAACTGAGCTTTACTGGCTGGAAAGGCATAAATATGATCCTTCCGATGTACTTATAAGCAGAAGAATTTGAGAGAATAAGGTTTAGCAACCATTTAAAGAGGCAAAGCATTTATGTGTATGCTGAAGCAAACTTCCCAAAAAGTGACCATTTTGTTGAGGTGATTCTTACCTGGTTAAAATGACTGCAAGGTAGTTTTGTTGTCTAAATACTTTCTTGCTTTTGGCACAGATTTGTGTGACTCCTCAGTGTTAGTTATAGCTGTGTTCATTGTTTGAACAAGCTTAAAACTCCAGGTGTGTCCACTTTTGAGAAACATTTCAGGAAATAACTCAATGTGACTGGCTTTTAAATTTGTGTTATCTTTCACTAACATTCAGCTCAACATAGGAAGACAGTTCATTTTACAAGTCTCTGAATGCATCTTCAGAAATCTGGTAATTTGGTATGTTTTTTTTTTTAATATTTAGAAAATATATACTGCGTTAGTCTTTATTTTGTATTTCTACCTTATAAAATTACTCCAAAGGTGAACAGATTATAACTGAGTGGATGATATGGTCTCACAGAAAGAAACACTTTAATAGTGATTGCATTCATAAGTGATTTGCTTGGGAGAAGCTTATCCATAAATGATACCTCCGTCTTGATTCATAAGTATCTCAGAGCCAAAAAAAATTCAGAAGAAACTTATCCATTGGAATATATGAGATGCTGGTAAATATGGGGTTTAATTCTATTGTATGTACCAGCCTAGTTTTAGGATACGACATTTAATCAAGACACTATTTCTGCCTAATAGCTTTCACTGCTAGGAAGGTTTTCCTGAAAACATCTCAATTTCCTCTTTCTTAATATTTCACATGCAAATTTAATTCTGATTTTATCTGGTTTTAGTGAAATAAATTGATCTGAAATAGTGTGGGCTAAAAGGCTAAATTTTCTTAAATAATATTGTTACTTAATTCTTAATCAGTCTCTGATAATCTTCTTACATTACTTTTGAATGTCCTATTTAATCTTTCTTAGGAACTGTTTCCAATGTAAGTAAAAAAAAAGGATTTTTCCTCACTTAAATTTTCTTTTTTCCTTCCCATCAGCCTTCTGTTTTCAGGTTCTAATCAGCTTTCTGGAAGCTCCTGTAAGCACACATGATCACTAGGTGGTGATGTTCTGCCAAAGAAAAGCTTAAAATGTGGGAACTACAGATTCATGAATAAAGGAGAATGTAGAGATTGCAATTATTTAGTTATTGTAGTTTTTTTCTTTAAAGTTTTGTGAGATTTGTGAGTTAGGAAGGAAAAAGCCTCTTTTCTGGTTATTTCAAAATAACAAATTATTTGTTTTGGACCTTGAGTAATAGCCACGTAGGTGAACACTTGCATCTTCCATCCCTAGGCAGTTAAGACTACTGCTGTAAAGATCTTGGGAAGGTTGGTGGCACCTGATACTGCATTTTCAAATCTGAAGTTTAAAAATATGATTGGAGTCAAGATACAGAAGAGAGAAAATAAGATGCTGAGGTTGACATGTGCTTATGAAACATTTCTGCTTTCATGAAAGTATTTGCTTTGTTTTATGTGTCCCTAATCTACAAGGAGGTACAAAAGTGTTCCTTAAAACCAGGAAGGCCCTCCCTTAATTAACAGGATAATTGCTGCTTATGTCACAGGCAATACTGTGCAGGGTGCTTGAACTTCAGAAAAATAACATTTTCATAATTTTGAAACAGATGTTAAAACCTCTTATTTTTTTCCCCCAAATGTTCAGTTTTTTGTTATCTCCCAAAATTTTAACTAAGTTTTAGAATTTACCTTTCCAAAGTGTAACAGAAGCCTTGGTCTTTACCTCTGTATTAAAAAAAAAAACTGAAAAGATATATTTAGTTATTCTCTCTCTGGAAGCTGCTGCTTGCAGCTTATGTTATGAAACTTGCAAGAATACAGAGCACCTCTATGCTAAAATAAGCATAATGAGTTGTGTCTGCCTTTTGATATGTGCTCCGCTGTAGCATGACTCTCCTTTTCCAGCAAATACAAATACTTTCTTTAGAGTGACAACCATTCCTACTTCTGCAAAGCCATTTGTATTTACAATCTCCTTTACATAGATTAAGAAGGAGCAGAAACACACTGGAAACTACGAAATAATATTAAAATCTTCTGGATAGTCATCCTTGCTCTTGTGGATTATCAATCATTTTAATCTATGAGCACAATATTTTGGACTGGATAGGCCCAAGGGGAAAGAAATAGTCTCCTCAGTCCACAGCAACTTGTTTAGGAGCTTCTACATGTCTTTTGAGAATTGTGCATGTGTGAAATGGTAAACCAAAATTTTCTACCCAGATCCTATTCCTGCCAATTGCATTCCAAAACTAGTTTCTGAGGTCTCATTAAAGAAAAATAAAAAGTTATTTTTCATCCCTTACCTCTGCCCCTAAAAAATGCTTTCTAAGAAAGCTTTTTTAGGGGCAGTGAACAACAAATGCCCAAAGAACTTCTGGCTACACACCAACCTCATAAACAACATAGTCAGTTATGAAATTCAGAAAACAAGGGAGGGAGAGGGAAAGGCATTGGGACAAGTAGATGCAAAAAGCTTTTCCAAGTCTAGTGATGTCTGTGAGGCTTGTGGGGTAAAAAATAAAATAATCAGCATTTTTATACAGCAGAGTAAATGTCTAGTGCAAATGCAACTCATTCTGACAAACAAGTCAATACAGTTTATTTCATTTGTGGCAGTAGTAACAAGCTGTGTCAGCGTAAGCAGTCTTGCTGTGTAAGCTGTATCTGTCCTGTGGGGGTTCATTAACTTTGTCTGCTGTACACCAGACCTTTTAGAGGAGCTTCTTGCTTACTTACTGGTAACACACAAAAAATGGGGGAGACATTAGTGACCTCAAATTTTCGTCTGATTAATAAGTTCTACATTCATCCCTTTGAAATGTCATGACTATTCTAACATTGCTGTAGATACTGATGATGCCCCCTGATACAGAGGTGGCTTTTAGGCAAGAATCAATCCACTCTATAATAGCTTGCAATTTCACAGAAGAGAACAGGCACCCTGTGAGCAGTTCCGCAGCTCTTATTGCCCCATCTGAAAGCTTTTGCTGTTTTATGCTGTGTCTAATCATGCTGTGAAAGGATGATTTTTCCGCTGTGGAAAATACCAAAATTCTATTACTGATCATATCTTGAAGACAAAGAGTGCTATTTGAAAAGCAAAAGCATCCCAACTCTATAATACTTAAATCTTAAGAAATTCCTGGACTGCCAACAGGATGCTGTGGAATTAAATTAGGAGACTAGTATGTAGATGCCTCTGTTTATTACATATATTTTTAATTTCATGGTTTCGTTTTAGAGCCAAGTACAAAGTTGTATCCAACAGGATAGGAGGAAGCTTGTCCATCAGCTTACCTGGGTTTATCAGGTTCAGAAGATGAGTCCTTAGCATTGCTGGTGAGAGAAGCATTTAGCAGGAGTCTGTGGTTATCCAGCACATTTTTTAATTTAACTAGAAACATTTAATAAGAAAGTGAAACAGCACATTGTAGCACATTCCCCTTGCAACGAAACATTTTTCAATCCACAGGCTGCTGGCATTTAGTCCTTTGAAAAGCTAATAACCCTTGAAATGTCCTCATTCATAAGGAAAATCGGTTATATATTCTGAAAAAAATAGGTTTTCAGCTATGCTTTCCATGTATATTAGGATTTTGTTGAGAAAACGGGATTCATATTTATACTTGAAAATTGTGTTTCCTCTGCAATTGTCTCAATTCTGTAATAATATTTGACTTTTATGGATTTTTAATGGAGCCACTTAGAAACTCTGCAGACTCCACATCTGGAAAAAATGCACATCATCTGTAATCATGATAATCTTTTGGGCTAATTTTGTTTACCCCGACAGAAAGGCAAATTTTAATATATTTAATTATGCTACACTCTTATGGTGAAGCAATAGCAAAAAAGCCATAATTTAAGCTTTGAGGCTCCTGCTTGCACCATCAGTAAAATAGCCCTGCTTCTCTTGTAAGCAATCATGGTAGATCTCAATAATGGAAATATTCTTTGGTTTATATTGAATAGTAATAAAATGCTGAAGCCTGTTAACTATGTTGGTGATGCATTCAGAATGACATCCATTCTTTCAACATTCAAGTGATCCTACTTTTGAGAGCAAGGAGATTTTGAGCATCCAGTTAACTTCTGGAGCTGCAAACAGCTATCAACAGCAGTTTAATGCCAGGGTTGTGCACAGGTGACTGCTTTTGCTTCAGTATTTTCAGGCAATACTGGGTAAAATTACTGCCAATAATCAGCCATAAAGTGTTTTTTCTCTTGCTGTGCGAATAGTGGGATTAGCATAACAGTTATCTTAGTTTTTCTAGTTTGGAAGATTTTCATTCATTATGGCCCCTAAAGATGCAGTCAAGCCATTCTGGTATTGCCAGTCCCAACCCCAACAAAGCTGTTGTGAGGAACCTGTGTGTGCAGGGTGGTTCTGGAATACCTTGTTGCATAAGGCAGACCTGTGCCTACAGCAGATCTCTCTGGCCTGCAGCAGAAGAGTGAAATCAAATCAAGACCTTTAACAAAGCCCACAAATACAAGGGGGTGGCATAAACTCTTTTCTGACTGGGAACAGAAACCCTATACTACAGTTTACAGTGGCCAGATTTTACAGGGACACTCTCTTTGGGTTAGGGATGGACACACCTCTTAATTTCATGCCTTTTTGTGTAATTGCAATCAGGTGCTGGTACATCTCTGTCCTTTGATTGTTCAGAAATGGTGATACAAAGGTAAAGAGTTCTGCACATCAAAAACTGTCTGTTGTCTGCTATGTTTTGCACAGCTAATCGAGGTAATTAATAGAAGAGTTTTAAGGATTACAGCCATCTGGATATATAACAAAAATAAGTGGAGAACAGTTGAGGTCACTCAACTGTAATAAGATAGTTTTTTGTAAGTGTTTTTTTTTTTAATAAACCATGCTGGTTTGAAGGTAAGCCAGCAGGAGAAGTTAACCCCACACAAATACTTTGTCAGAGATTTTAGGTTGAAGTTACAATTTAATAGAACGATTACAATAAATGCAGTGAATACAGAAAACTGGCTTAAAACCACAGGATACAGCCTGGCCCCTGCCAGTCAGGGTGGTGCTCTCAGTCTGCAGGGCAGTTGAGAGATGATGCAGTCTTGTCAAAAGAGGTGGTCCTCTGGAAAGTCTGGTCCCCCTCCAGCTGTCCAATGGTAGTAGTGGTGTCCTGAGCCACAGACTATATACAGGCAGGAATGCTCGATACCTCCCAGGGCAAGCATTTTCACAAAGGAATGATGTAATCCTGTGAGTCACAGGAAATTTAGGTGAGTCCTTGATGCCCATTGGCAGAGATGTCCCCTCTTACACTGTGTATATTTATCATGTGAAGACAAAGAAAACACACAGCTCATATGTGGGCAGCTGCTGCAAATGGCCCACTATTAACCATTCATCAGGAATAATGTAGATGGGTGTGGAATATGCACTTTGGCTACACCCATTTTGGTACTGTTTCTCCTTTAACCACAAAGCTAATAAAACATTTCACAAGGAGAAAGTGGTATTGCTTAGATCATGGAGTGCATCTCATGTTTTCACTCTCATTTCATTAAGGAAAAAGACTTCTAATTTTGATTTCTTTAGCTGTGAGTATAAGCTCTGTATTACCCACTGGCTGGTAGCTGAGTTAAGGGTAGGTGAAGGGCTTTTTGTCAGGAGACCTATGATCTTTCTGCATAGCAACAGGTGTTGTGGAGAAAAATGTGAATAAATCTGAAGCAATGAGGCTTTCTTTTTTCCTAAAATGTCCAAAATATCTACTTACTGTAGAATAAGTTTCTTTGTAGGTCTCAAACAGAGAGAAGCACTCAAATATTTTGTCTATATTACTATCAAATTGAAAAATTGCTGTTGCCCTGCCTTACATAGCTATACCACATTCTGACACTGGCAGGGCATTGTTATTAGTGAGGTTCCTTTCCACACTGAATTGCTTTTCTGGAGGTTTTGCAGTTAGAGGTTGTGCCTGTGATACTGTAGTGGTCATATTGACCATACACCCTATCTCTTCCATCTAATGCTTTACCTTCATGAGGCTGGAGAGTCTTCCATACTAAGCCATATAGAAGCACTTCTTTCTTGTATAGAGGTGCTACTTGCAAAA
>PYHW01010846.1:73820-86116 GCA_013186435.1 Turdus rufiventris
AAAAATCAGGGTTACTCTATTGTCTTGAAAAGGAGATTAAATAATCCAGAACAATCTTTATGAATTAGCAGTGTTCAAGTAGTTATGTTGCTTAATCTCTCACTCTTGGCTCTTGTAGATGAGACTAGATCTTGTTTGTGTTCTACTTCAATTAATTTTAAAAATATTCATTATTTCTGTGGCTCTACTATTTACAGAGAGCCAACAAAATAAACAATTGCAGTAAATTGTGTCATAATGTTTGGTATGGGTACAAAATAAAATCAATCTCCTTTTGTAATATTTAGTAACTGAGTTTTACTTTGAGACTCTCAGAAACTCCATCTCAATGAGTTCTAAGCTATCAGTGTTGTGTCTTCTGCTTCACTTGCTGTTTACCGGTTAGTGCTGTTACCAAAGTTGGTCACATTTCCTTTGTGTGCAGTGCTTTAACCTTATGACTTAAGAGTAAAATTTGGAATCAAGCTGCAGTAAAAATATGGAAGTGTAATTGAACATGTTCAGGCAATGCTAGTCTGTTTAGTATTCAAGGTATGATGTCAGCTTTTTACCTTCTCATTTTATTGGAATAAATTCCTTCCCCTACTTCCCTGCAATGGACTTTAGTGGTTTTCCCATATGAGAAGATAGAAAACGAAGAATTTGTTTCACTCTGTGTGTTGCACCAAGATACAGGACACAATTTCACCGTCTTCTCAAGGCAACATGAAGTGACAAAAAGACAACAGTTTGCCTTGTTGTTGCAGTTGTGGAACTATAATTAGTGCAGCAGGATGGGAGTTGAAATGTGGCTCTTGAAATATGCGTGTGATTTCTTAGGGACTCCGTAGGTACTAAGTTACTGGCACATGTTCTTCCCCCACCTTGGCAGGACTGACCCAAATGTCAGATCTTCATGGAAATAAATAGACAGAAAAGGGCAGAAAAAGAAAAGGGCAGGACAGGGAAATGTGCTGGAGGGAAAGAGAAGGTGAAGATCTGTCTGCTGCAGGAATTCACAGGGGAATTTTAATACAAGGTGTTTGACAGAGGATGGCAGGCTTATGGCTACCAGCATTCTTGTAACCTGAAAAGTTTTTGTGTTGAGTAATTGGAGACTTAAATTTTCTCAGTGCAGGTGAGGTACCTTTGTAACACATAAATACCTACCCAAATATAAGCTTTCATAAGCTTTCAGCTTCACCGGGACTTCCAGCCCTTTGTGACACCACCAGGCAAATTTGCAAGGTGAGACCACAGTCCCCAGCAACTCTCTGTTCCCCTCCTTGAGGAGAATTTATAAACAAGGCAACTGACATGGTGAGAAGAGAATGTCAGGACATCAGATTGCTTTTCCTGATGTCTGGCTCTTTGAGGCTGATTTCAACAAAGTGATTATTTATGTATGTCTGCAATGTGATTGGCATTTCTTCTTGTGAAACCTCAGGAGGTGCAAGTCATAATAAATATGAGTGACAGAACTGAATTATGAAAGAAGCCAGAAATATTTCACAGGGGTGGTAGGAAATATTTTTTAAAATATAAGATGCATTTTCTGTAGGACACTGAAAATACTTTAGGATAATAAATTCTCTTCATACTTTAATGCATTGCTTGATAACCACTCTTTGCTCTCAGATAGCTTGGAAATTATTCAGAGGAATCAAAATAATCTTATAAGTACTCATTTATTCATGAGCTTCTTGTTTGGGTGATTCCCTCTACCATCCCCCTTCTTTCACTCTGTGGCTGATGAAACTGTTCGAGGTTTTATATTGCAGTGAATAGTATCACCAAGAAACAGACAATTGATAAGAGGTTGCCTGGGAAACCCTGTGCCCATTGATTTTCATTTTGCTGCATTATGTACTTGCGGGTGTAACTGTTTTCAGCTGAAAAATTCCCCCAAAATTCTTCCTATGGAATCATTGCAATGATGGGAAATTACCTTTTATTTTATAGAGAATTTAATCTTAGTTTCTCATTTGATTTTTGATAATCTCTAACAATGGGGGTGTTTCATGTGTTGGGGGGGTGGTGAAGTGGTGGAGGCTTTTTTAGAAACTACTTGCAGCAATAGAAATTCTGCTTGAGAAAGCAGTATGGAAATAAACTGCTTTAAAGGCAGCTCACGTATAAAACACAGTCTCCCTGCCAATGGAAAAACCCCACCAGCTCTCAAGAGAGCCCTGCTCTGATCAGTCTGAGTAGATTATTCCTTCAGCTTTAATAATTCAAACTCCCTGTCTGCCTTACAGGGAGTTTTCCTCTCGCCTGGAAGACGCATGATGCTGACTTGGGAGATCCCCAGTCTGCTGCTCATATTTTTAATGATATGTTTGTTCTTGACACTACCTTCTTAAAGAAAAAAACCAAACAAACTAACAAACAAACAAAAAAAAACCAAAAACCTTTTTCTTTTTAGTAGGAAAATCTGTATGTTATCTAAAGGATTTACATGGACTTTCACTCTCCAATTACTTGGTATTTTTTTCCCCCAAGTAAGAGGAAAAATGCAAGGCTAAATATTTAATTTATGCTGACAATAGAAGACTAATCAAAATCACAATTGGCCTGTTTCACCTGACTCGGTACTCTGAGCATCCTAATAGCCATTATGTGCCCAAAGTATTTTCTTGATACAAGATTTGATGCTAGGGTACTAATAAAGAAATAAATTAAAACCCAATTCCATGTTCTGCATATCCACTCTGCAATTTGCTGAGTTCTTTGTGTGTGTTCTTCTGGTGATATTGGCAATACTTTGCTGACTTCATTGCTGCGAGATTTTAGCACTGAAATCACAGTACTAAAGGTGAAATCCCAGGAAGCCCTGCAATCTATCTGTGGCTCTACCCTTCTGTCAGGATGGGTCTCCCCAGCCTGGCTGAGATGAGTAAAGTCAGTCAGCGTGCCTGTGAGAAGTACGCAGCTCTTTGTCATGGCCACAGCATCCTTCCCTCTAGAAGGCAATTAAGCCTGACCAGACATGTAGGATCAAACTAGGAAAAAAGGTGGTAGTGCTTGTGGTGGAGGAGCTCTTCACCCATCAAACTAATTTTGGTAGGTTGGTGTCCTGCTGGAACTGCTGCAGAGGGAGAGGTTTTCCAGGGCTTGAGCACAGCATTGGTGCACTGCCTCCTGGTACAGTCCATGTACACTTTGGAAGGCTGTTTCCACCTGACCACAGGAGCATCTGCACAACACCTGTATGGCACCAGCAGGGCTTCAACGTGTAGGGCAGGAGGAAACAACTGCACTCTGTGCTCACACGGGTTTTCTTTACCCGCCTTGCTCACAGAGCAGCAGCATAGCAGTTCAGCTTGCAAAGCAGCCCTGAATGGTGGGGCAGGGAAATGGGGACAGCTGGGGACTGAGCAGGGAGTTGTTTCTGCAGGTTCTCATGCTTCTGTGTGCTGTCCTGCATCTGCAATGCTCTCTTGTGCCTGTCAGAGCTCTCATGCAGCATCCTCCTGAATGCACACCCTTGAAAATTTTCCACCTGAAGTGAGAACAGCAGTCAGTGAATTCAATGACTTACTTTTCTTAGTTGCTTTTCATGTACACAATGGGAGTGATACTCAGACCTCCAGGTAACCATGGACCAGTGTGGTGGCTGAAAGCTGCTCAAACACAATGTGATAGAGGGCCATTCCAGAAACAAGGACATCTATCTTTGTCCTCTTTATGGAGCCAACCTGGCAGTGGGGTCAAACTGTGTACCAGTAAGTGCAGTACCTCAAAAGGAAAACTGGGTTCTTTCTCCTTTTTTAACTTGCTCTTTTCTTTCTCATCAATTTTTTTTTCCTTCTGTAAAACCCAATTTCTGCTTCTAAGACAGCATTTCTGCCAAGCACTCACTTTCCTTTCTGTCAAAGGGTGAAGAGAATCAAACACCAGCTTTCATACCAGCTAGTTTTATACCAGAGTGCTAGAAACAAGACATTTATATTTCAGAAATATAATAACACAGAATGTAAATACAGCTGACTGTCAAATTCACTTCTGTTGCTATGCACAGATTTTGATTCAAGGTTATGCAGCTCCAAATACTTCACTGAAAGAAGTGATACTTTTAGTTGTTTCAAATCCTTGTTTGCATACAGCTGTTACTTTAATTTATCTAATTTTAAAGAAATACATTTTCCGCAGTAGGTATATATTTGTTTTTTTTCTTGGCAATGATGCAATGCAAAGATTTGGTTTCCATACAAATAAATTACGTCTTCCAGGAGAATTTCAAGCTGCTAGCAGCATTGCTTAAGCACGGAAATTTGTTTAGTAAGACAGATTTATTGGAGCAGTACTGAATTATTTGACATAATGTATGAACCACAGTTTGATATTGCCTTCTGCCCTCTCAGCTTTACCACTATTAAGTAGATTAGCTTGACCATGGAATAAGCTGTGCCTGCAATTTCCTCTTTTATGGGGAGGTTAAATGAAACACAACAGAGCAGTTGTGCTTACTGTGCTCATAGAGCATATTTGTCTGGACAAAATAGAAGTCTTTTCTTTTCCATGCCTGTACTCTACTCCAAGGCTGACACCCTTTTTTTGACATCTGTTATTTTACATGCTGTAAGTTTTCAATTTGCATTTACAGTTAAGTTTATTACTGCCTAGTATATTACTAGTTAAAAGTAACTGGATTATGGCAAACCGGTTTTTACTTGAAGTGTTCTGCTTTCTTTTAATAAAATATGTGTGATTAGGTTTTGCTTTATTTAGTGTTCTTTGGTCTTGTTTCAGCAAAACAAAATGTCACCTTAATATTTAATATTTAGTATTTCCTCTCAGAAGTGACAACACACTGCTATGGGTAAAAAATGTTAGCTAAGAATGCAAATAGTAGAGAAAAGTAGAAGACTTTAAAATGTTGAAATTTGAAAAACACATAAAAGACAGTAGGATATGAGATATAGGGGGATAAAAATATTCAAGATAGGGGTATAAAGGTGTCTGCCTCTTCAGTATTCAGTGGTTTTTCTTGGTATAATAAGAACTGAACCACTGAACCACTTCTGCTGTTCCTGAGATGGAAGGTGGCTTAGACATTGCATCAGGTTTTTCTATTTTATCCTGTACTAGTAGTCTGCATGGGGATTGGGACCCAGTAAGCTTAATTTTTCTTAAATGTGGAAGAATGCATTGCCAATATATACATAACCTGAATTTGGCCATAATAAATTAGATAAACTTAGATAAACTTTTGTGCATCTGAAATGGAGATGAGGGTCTTTGCTCCTACTACTGAAGTTGGATCAGAAATTCAAGGGAAGTTTTTTGCTCCAAGAATTAGTTATTGCAATACCAGGAAATGAGGCCCACCTAAAAAGAATTTGTATTTGGTAAGACTGTCTACTGCAAACTGCCTACAAATGTATTTAATGTTAAGATTTGAGGCTTGTACACTGATGGAAATACTACACATCTAATAAAAACAGACAGCAAGTATTTGTACAAATTGACTACTACCATTTTCTATCCCTTATGTTCCTCAACCACACACCCTTGTCTCCACCCCATCACTCTGAAGCACTGTTCAACCATAGAAAAGTAGTCAAAAATACATCCAAAGTCAATTAGAGGTGTTTTTTTCTTAGTGTGGGTCCTATTGTCCCAGGCAATGTCCAGCTTTGAGCAACTGGTATCAGAATTTTCTCAAGGTGAAGATTGTCAAAGGTTGTGCTCTCTAATACTAGTTTATGATATTACAGGATCAATGGTCTTGAAATTGACCTGATATGGTACTCAATGTTGCTGTCATGTCTGAACCACAGGGCCATCTTCTGGAAACTTAATGAATGCACATCTTAGCTTTTCTCCAAGAACCAAAGGTTGGACCTGCCAGTGAATCTCACTAAAGTCTCTGGTTCTGTGTGCCTCTACTGTAGATCTTCCCATCAGGGTTTTTATACTGCTGTTGAGAATAATTCTGTTAATCTTCAGACCAGTTTCACCTAGCTGAGACTAGTTTCCGTCTCTTTCCCTGGCCTCCACCATTACCTTTTAATGGTCTTCATGTACTTGCAGTCCTCTCTGTCAACCCTTAGTGGTGGGACCTGAGATTCATCTTTCTCCCAAGAAGATAAGTGAATTTTCTCACTTTCTGATAGCTCCTGGAGGGCTATTGGGCCTTAGGCTCTTAGGTGACAAGTCAGGCTGCAGCAACAGGCCTTGAGAATCCCAAAGAATTAATGTTCCATGAGCCTTGGTTGTCAAGCTCCTTAAGCCTCTCAGTACTCTCTAGCTGCTCTTTATTTAAAAAGAATTACAGTAGTGTGCCTGCTCAGCTATGGTTAAGATGATGTCAGTTTCAAAGCAAAAAAACCTAAAATCTTTAACACAGTGGTTCTGATTGTCTCAAAATTTGCTGTTTGCTGTTTCTCTTGTCTTGGGGACAAGACAATTATCAAGATTTGGATACTCTGAAGCTTGCAGCCTGGCAAGACCATGGTCACTGCAACCTCTCAGCTCCTCTTGGTTTGTGTGCACAGTGGAGGCTAAATCTGCTGTTTCACTACTCTTCAAGGGGATCTGTTTTACTGAGGAATTTACCTAGTTTCTGGTAAGACAGCAGAAACTACTTCTTTGGCAGAAAAAGCACAGTAAATGTAATGAAGGATGAAATTTATAACACCAAATGAGGATGAGAAAAAGAGTGGACTGGGAAACTGGAATGGATGTGTACAACAAAATTGTATCAGCACAAGGTTTTGTTGACAGCATCTTTCTGCTGACCTGAGCTTCTTTTAGGCAACTTGTCTGTAATTTCAGAATGTCGTCTACATTTGTGCTTTAAGAGTTTAAAACTTATGTCAACAACTTTCTGTATATGTGTGTAGTGAACTGTCCAAAATGATACCAGTGCTTCTGGGCTGAATATTCCAACTTACTCTACAGACCACAGGCTCACCCTGATTACATGGTAAGAGGAAATGGGTGCTGTCAGTGACTTTACACCTGAATGAGACTGAGGGTATTTGTTGTGGCCGATGCTTTTATAATACACATCATACAAACATCCCAGGAACAGTAGTTCAGTATTACCCAGTTCTTTCTGACTCAGCAAAGTTACTCCAAGCATGATTATTTGCAGCTCTTGCAACTAGTTCCAAGCTATTTTCTGGTCCTGCTTCTAGAAGTTTTTCTTTTAGTTTGACAAATGAGTAGAACACAAGTGGTTAAGCTGGTTTAAATTCTGTTTCATACCTTTTTTCTAAGTAGGTCAACTGACATCATGATTATTTCTTTCATCAGATGAGGATCTTCCCATCCCACAATAGAGCTAAATAAAAAGACGACATCTTTCTTCCATCCCAATCTTTCTTATAAGAGTAGATAAAATGAACAGTATTCATTGAAATGCATTCCTTAATCTTAGCAGAGACTTCAAAGAAACTGCCTCTATTGCTTATATAAAATTCAGAAAGAGTTCAAGTCAGACGCATCTCACTTTGCAGCTGCTGCATCATCACACTAAAGCTGGGGGAGCAATGTAAAATAGTAAATATTTGCCCCAAATGCAAAGCACAAGCCAGTCTGGTTGCCAGGCTCTTTCTCACCTGATCCAGATCATAGTTTTTTTTTCCCTCTTTATCCCCTCAGGTCAACTGCAATAGTAACAAAAATTAAGGGACATCTAAATGGTAGAAAGAAAGCCACCTATTCCAGATATTCAGAGTGAAAATCAACTTGATTGATGATGTCCTTGTGCTGGAGGCAATGCAAACCCATTTGCAATGAAGAACAGAAGACTGAATGAGTGTGGTACATCCCCTGTGTTGTCTGAACAGTTTGTTGCAAGACAAATTACAGATGAACAGCTGTCCAGATGAAGGAAAAACAATCTGGGGCTTGGGGACAACCACTATTGTCAATTTAGCTGGTAAGACAAGCCTTTTCTTGTTAAAAGAGGCTTTTCGTGGAGTCCCGTGCAAACAGGAGTTTGCCCTTTGGAACGTAAACTACAGTAATTTCACAATTACAAGCCGCACCAGATTATAAACCGCACTTGCGTTCGCAGCGAGGATCCACGTGCAACTTTCACAAATTTGCCAATTAGTAACAGAGTCGCGGGATCGCAGGTTTTACTGGCTCGGCTCAGGGCCCTGTGGGCTCAGCCCGCTTGGGGTTGCCAATGGTGCTGGGTGGCCCAGCTTGGCGCTGCCGCTCAGTGGGGCTGCTCAGTGCCAGCTGGCCGGCGCTTCCACCACTGCCAGGCTCACTCGTCTCCATCTGCCACCTGCACTGCCACCGCGGCATTTGCTCGCCCTGGCCTGGCGCTGCCGGTGCCACCACTGCCGGGCTCCCCCGCCCTGGCCCGGCACTGCTGGTACCACCGCTGCCGGGTTGCCCTGTGCCAGCCCAGTGCTGCGGGCACCACCGCTACCAGGTTGTCCCGTGCCAGCCCAAGTGCTGCCCTGGTGCCGGGGCCAGCTCGGGAATGCTGTGGGCTCACACTTCCGCGTTGGGAAATTTCCCAGCTTTTGTTCATATATTGGCTGCTCCGGATTACAAGCCGCACTTCTGGGTTTGGACCAAAATTTTAGTCAAAATGGTGCGGCTTATAATTGTGAAATTACTGTAATTTATGAGATGTATACAAAATGTACGACTTCTTTTTCTTTACTTTCAAACAGTGCTGTACTTCAGGGTTTGAGTTCTGTTTATGTTCAGGCAATGATCAGCTTTCATATAAATAGTTCATATTGACATATGATCAGATGTTTCAATGTGTGGGAAAGACATGCCTTTTTTTCCTTTTTTTTGCTTTGGTGTTTCCTTGCTTTTAATCATGACAGTCAATTACCTTAGTAGCCTCCACTTCAGTTATGTTCTAGGGAGGAAGGACTTGTTTTTCTATTACTTTCAAATTTCACATGGTCTCTCCCCAAACTGTATCCTCATCAAACCTGTTAATTACCTGTTAATCTTTTTAGTTGTCATTCATGTACCCTTTTTTTTCAGTAGTCATTTTCTTTCAAGGCTCAAGGAAGTCTCATCTATTTATCTTTTCTTCCTCAAGGAGCTGTACTGCAACACTGATCAACTACTCTATCTTTTGCTGTATCTCTTCAATTTCTGCAATATCTCTCTGAAAAGAAGATAAAACTTTCTGATATTTTTGAGATTGTATTATATAATTTTATATTATTATATTGTATTTTTTAATTAGATGAAGTTGCACAAAATATCTACATAGTAGCAGTGTGGTATTTCTTATTCTGTACTTGATTTCTTCCCTAGAACTTCTTAACATTCTATTTGCCTTTTTGACTAATGTTAAATATTGATATCATGTTTACATGAAACTGCCCCCAATGCTGTAAACTTCTTCCTGAGAGATAATGGAAAAATTATAACCTTTAATTGTATATGTATATCATTAAGAGCATCCTCTTTTCACACACATGGTACTTTGCATTGATTGATGGAAAATTTCACCCATTGTTTTATTCCTAATAAATACACTGGAGATAGTGATACCCATCTTTAACTCACCTCAGTTACTTTCTGCTCTGATTAATGAGAAAAAATACTGTTCTCACAGACCCTGCAGTATAACTTTGCTTTTTTTTTTTTCTTCTTTTTTTTTCCCCTAGTAGCTGGTACAGTGCTGTGGTTTGGATTCAGTATGAGAATAATGTTGGTAACACACTGATGTTTTGGCTGTTGCTAAGTAGTGCTTACCCTAAATCAAGGACTGCTCATTTTACCCATGCTGTGCCAGTGAGTAGGTGCATGAGAAACTGGGAGGGAACATAGCCAGGGCAGCTGACCTGAACTGACCAAACATAGAATACCATGTTTAGTATTATAAACCAGATGGAGTTGGCTGTAAGAAAGTGGTTGCTGCTTAGAGAGAGGCTGGGCATCAGTCAGTGAGTGGTAAAAACTTGTATTGTGAATTCCCTTTTTCTCTAGGATTTGACACCTCTCTTTCTTTTTCCTTTATGTTGATATTAGTATTAATAGCAACATTAGTATATTTTACTTCTTTTCAGTTACTAAACTGGTCTTATTTCAAACCACATTTTACCTTTTAACTATTCTCCCTAACCCACCAGAGGGGAGGTACAGGAAGTGTGTGAGTGAGTGAGTGAGTGAGTGAGTGAGTGAGTGAGTGCAAGGTATTTAGTTGCTGGCTGGGGTTAGATCAACACAGTCCCTTTTTTGCCCAATGAGGTGCACAAAGCATTGAGATAATGGCAGATCTGACCAGAACACATTAAAAAAATTTACTATAAGCATGAATTGTATTAGTTTAATAGCTGGTCACAATATTGACCTCTTTTGCTCTCAGAATTGTTGCATTTGTTCCCAGGGTTGTTTTATGTAACAGCTTACTTGCAGTATGTGTTCCCTATCATACTGTTTATAACTTCCCAGAGCTGGGCCAAAGTTAGCATGTTGTTGTACTCTCTAATAATGGCTTATGATATTACAGAATCAGTGGTTTTGAAATTAACCTGGTAAGGTACTCAGTGTTGCTGTCATGTCTGAACCTCAGGGGCCATCTTTTGGAAACTTAATGATTGCATATCTTACCTTTTCTCCAAGGACAACCTATGGAGAAGGCATCTTCACACATTTTCTCCTTTTTTTCTATGTCAAATGTTATAACATTTGAGAATTTTGAAATTTTTGGATAACCTTGGAGTGTTCAAACCAGCATGGTGCTATTACTAGAAATCATGAATGTGGGTCAAATCTTGTGTGGGGTTAGCAACTATTTGTGTCTACTCCAAACTGTGGAGCGAAGCTGCTACTCAAATTCTAGCAACAGGCACTATTTCTCCTCAAACCCCAGCAACAGGGACTACAGCTACTTATACCCCAGTGATGGATGATGCAGCTGAACCAAAGAACAAACCTATGCTTGTATCAGTTTCCTTTTTATCTACAAAGAAATGGACAAGAAAGGCAGGTTGTTTACTACAGGAGGACAAAGCAGAAACACCATGAGGACAGAAAGATGAGGCAGAACAAGAGGTACCCACTCAATCCCAGTCCCCAGATGAGCTGTGTGGTGTGTGAAAATGTTTCAGCTATTGTCCAGTATGAGCACATTGTTACCCGGCTGCTTGGATGCTGGCATTGTGGGGCCAGTAGTCTGGAATAAAAGGTTAGGGAAGTCAAGCAACTGGATCACCTTCTAGGGAGAGGACCACTGAAAAAGCGATTGGAAAAGGGACATAAGTCCTTAGACCCTCTAGAAGTGACTCCTGTCATATGTGAAGTAAAGGTGTCCCTACAAGGAAGATGTTATGTGACACCCTGGCAAGTGGACCACAGTTGAAAGAGGTACCTCATACTTCAGGAAATTAGCTGTACTAGAGATTAAACATTTGCACACAGAAAGCCTGCAATTGCCCGCAGAAACAGTCCAAGTCCAATGCACATAAGACATTTGTGGAACAGTATCTTGACTGTTAACAGGAAGCCTTCTTTTGATCAAGAGAGAGGTTTAGAAAATATTCACCATAGGGTATTCTGTGTATATGAAGAAGACATGAATATGTGGGATGGAAAATCTACCACAGCCCTAGAGGCATGGGTACCTGGACTTCAAGGGAAAACCCTTCTGTTGTGGGGTTGCTGAAGGCAGAAAAATAGCAGGTGCCAATGGCTACTGCAAAGGTGCATCAGCCGGATTATGGCTACAACTGAGACTCCATGATTCCTCTCCATGGGTGATTTGCTGACTGGAGAGCCAAGAGGTGATCAGCAATACCTGCTTACCCCTTAAACAACCCCACATGGAAAGTGTGAAAGTTAACAGAGAATGGAGACTAAAAGAAGATTATTGTGTCCCTGGAGGGAAGGAAAGTCCAAGGCAGTTTGTGATTCAAGGATAACTTCCTCAGGCTCAAGAATGATACATCCTGATGGGCAAGAAATTGGGCGAAGGGGTAGGATATCTGCATGGCTGAATAAAGAACTCCCGTCATTATTCAAGTATAAGCACAAAACACACAGGAGGTGGAAGCAGGGTCATGCCACTTAGAATTAATGTTGAGAGGTTGTCAGAATGAGTAGAAATGAGAGAAGGAAGGCCAAGGCTCATATGGAATTCAAGGATGTCAAGAACAACAACAAAGGCTTTTCCAAATACATCAATAACAGAAAGAAAATGGAGGATAATTGGGCCCAGGGGACCCTAGTAACAGAGGACACAGAGAAGGCAAAGCTACCGAATGACATCTTTGTTTTGGTCTTCACTGGAGATCATGGTAAAGGAGTGCTGAAGGAGTTTACCTTGGTCAAGAAGGGCTGGGTTGGAGAGCACCTAAGCAAATCTGACATCTACA